>JAZKJV010002210.1:0-363930 GCA_037367405.1 Ottelia alismoides | reverse complement strand
TGTGCACAGACGGCAAAGAGGACCTGGACCCACCTCTTCTACTCTTGCACCTGCAATCGTGATGTTTTGGTCGCTGCGAATATTCATTGGATTGATATCTCCTTCACATCGAATTTTGGATCTCGATGGTGGCCAACCAATCAGGTCTATGGAGAAGCTCTTACACCCTATTGTTGCCATTTGTGCGATTTGGATATTGTGCAATGGGGTTGTTTTTCTATAGGATATGTTATATGTTGACAATGTAACTCTTTTCGTTGGATCTCTTCTCGAGACCTGGCGGTTATAAGCCTTTTATCCTATCTTATTAATATATGTGGGATGGACACCTCCGGAGTGTTTCCCCCTCGTTTGGATCAAAAATAAATAAATGGTCAATATGGCTTAGATGTGAACATAATATACCGATCTTCAATATATTCAAACCAATTCATTTATAAATTCAATGTCATTCCTAAATTTTATACTAGTTCCTACAAGATCCAAGATTCTCTCACATCATAACGTTGTACAAAAACACATCCTTTTGTCTCTATTCTAGCATATTTTTCGATTATGATTCGACTCAAATGATTGCAAATCAATCAATTGTTTATTCTTCACACATCTTTTCTATATCTTTTGGACACTGTTTTCAAATGGAACATAACATCCAGCTCATTTTTATTTGTTATATCAATATAAAGTATTCAGCCCCTAATTCAATTTTCTTTTAATTCAAGAATTACAAGGACTAGGGGATAACGAACTATCTATGTATCTTAACATAGGTAGAAGTTGTTGAATTTGTCTTTCCTCTCCAAAACTGAGGCTTACGCCTTACCGCCTCATGGTTTACGCCTCACCTCATATACACAAAACCGCCTCGATTTGCATTACGTTTTTTAAAACACTGAGTCCAAGAAAGTATACATCTAATCATATAAACAAGTAACTTTCAGGAGCAATCTCCCTGATAAACTACTGTAATCGCAACAAAAAAGGCACAACTCTTAAAAGTCACAACTTTACAAGAACACTTGATATAGGATATACTAACCAATAACCAAAAAAATGAAAAGCGTGTAATCAGAAAAAAAAATATAAAAAACAAAGAGAATATCACTTATCTATGATTGTATAAACCTAACTTCAGAAAAATCAAAAATATTATTGAACAAGTAATGGCTACAGCCAAAAAGGAAGGCTTTTACCTTTGTAACGGTTATAAAGCTCCTCGAGATATCTTGAATCAGCCACTCCCCTTATCTGCGGCTGGCTATAAAATATATCAAAAGCACCCTCCAAGTGCCAATCACTCGCTTTCAACGCTTGAAGAGCAACTTTTTCACTGTTCCAACAAAATGAAGGCATAACATATGTAATAAGAAAAACTTTGGAAACAGATAAAGAAACACTTACTTGGATCCAGTTATTCCCATAAACTGCTGGACTTTGTCCCTGTGACCTCTTCCCAGCTTATGCTGAAAACACATCACAGATAAACTCATTTGGCTGAAATCCTTAAATCGTAACAGGGCATGACATCTACACCAGACATGTAACACAGTGAAGAGAAACCATTCCAATGGACGACATTAGTCCCACGATGATTTGGGTTCGACCATGTTGACTGGTGCGGCCCTATGAACCCTCCGGGAAGAGTTTCTCGGAATTTGATTTTCAACGGATAACGTGCGATAATTAACAACATCAAGAAGCTCAGAAAATGAAACTAGGAGAGAAAGTTGAGAATTTAAATATTGAAGCATCAATTACGAGGGTTGTTGCACGTAAAAGAGATGCTTTTGCATTCGAAGAGGAAAAGATGGGTACAATCATGATCGGGCACGAATATTATGGGCGGACCCAACCCTGGTCTCGAATCAGAGAACAGATGAGTTTCCAAATACCCAAACTATCGTCACCTCACCAACCAAAATCAGAAAAAGACGGCGAGATCCACAAACGCATTCTCCTATCCGTAGAATCGAAGATAGTGCGCAATCGATCCTCGGAGAACCTCGAAATTCCCTCAATAGAAAAACAAACTTTCTTTCATAATACCTTGAAAACTAATCGGAAACAATCGACCAACATCGCCCGATAAAGGCCTGAAAATTAAGGGAAAATTGGAAAGAAATGCTCGAGATGGAGAGGTGGGGGCACTGACCATATTGATGGAGCTCGGCAGGCTGTGCAAACCCTAACTTAGCGGAGCGGGAGAGGCGAGAGAGTGGCGATCGAATCAAGAGCCCCTCTCCCTCCCTCTCTCGGGCGCGAGGTGCTTCGGAGCTGGAGTGGGGGAGGGCGGGGTACTGCGGAGGGGAGAACGGAAAAAAAAAAGGTCATGTGCTGTAAAGAAAGGCCAAGGGATTTTTCTGTGGGCCCGTATCCATAAGTCAATAAAGTTTTAGCTCCTTCTGGGCTTGATCGGATGCGGGCGGTGTGATCTACCTTGTGATGTAAGAAAAAATAACATCAATGGGAACTAGTGCCTCTAGGGAATCAATGTCTTCTTCGATCAATTGAGAGCAGCGTATGATCAGGATAAGGAGGATCATGATGAAGATGTGTAGTTGTGTATGCCAACAATGGTAGTAAGAGAGGCGTTTTGTGACATCCTCGATGTTATTGGATCCTAAAGCCGACTACTCCCATTGAGTAGTGTTAAGCAAATCTAATAGGACCCATGCTCCCAAGTCATTAACCTCTCTAAATATCATGAGCTCATTGGTAGGACCATGAAATTTAAAAAAGAGCAAAAAATTAAGATTAAATGAGAAGAATTTTATGGATTCAATGTATCGAGGAAATGAACAGTAAAAGACAGATTTATACATTATTAAGAAGGTTGTCCAAAACATCTATGTCACTATGTGCCCAACTTGATCCGCGCTCATAGGTACCTATTTGAATTTGTTAGATGAGGTACCTATTATACCAATGATCCATGACCTGTCAAAAAAAACCCATGCCGAAAAGAATATAGCTCCCACTACCATCTATATACATATTTTAAAAAGGTGGGTTTTTCACAGTTGTTGCGACACGTGGATAGTTCTTTACCCTCCTTCTCCCAGTCTTCGGCCCTTCTTTTCCCTGCCATGTGCCCTTTCTGACAGGTGCCTACATTAAAGCCTTCCCCGTTGCATGTTATAATGCTTGGCAAATTTTTCCCTCCATCCTTATTTTTTTGGTATGTCAATTTCGCACTTACCTTTTTCACCGACATGTTTGTTTCAGTTGTCAACATACCATCTTATCTTTTTCCTTTTTCTTTCTGTCAAATCTTACCCCTTCCTTCTATGGTGGTTGCTTCGCCTCCTCTCCCGTCGTTCTCTGGCGATTTCCTTTCTCCGCCTTCATTCCGTCTGCTCTTCATGCTATCGACTTGCCTTCCCCTTCCTTCTCCGTCAGTTGCTTCGCCTCCTCTCCATCGTTCTCTGGCGATTTCCTTTCTCTGTCTTCATTCTGTATGCTCTTCTTGTTGTTGACTTGCCTTCCGCCGAAGGTACGAGGAACCTCGCTTTATCGCTTGAGAGAGTAGTGGTTATGTTAGCCTCTTTTCCTTGGGTTTCGTCGAGGTTGACGGTTTAAAGCGATCAAAGTTGTCGTTTTTCATCACGTGAATCCATCTTCAGGCTATGCTCATGGTGTGTTCTCTTTTTTATTATCACATCGGCTCTTGATTAATAGTGCTCTCCAGGTATTTTACTGTTTTTCCTTCTGAAAAATTATCACTTGTGTTTTGTTTACCCCTTTCTTCCCACTTGATATTTGTACAAAGGTATTTCTAACTATTGTCATTTCTTCTAAGCATGCATATACGTGTAACTTTGGAATGGGGTGATATATTCCGACAGAAAATAAATTTGGAATTAAAGATATTCTCCTCCCGAAAATTTCTTCGTTGAGTTAGTTTTTTCCCTTCTGTTGATTTGATCTTTTTATAAAGTTATTTGTAATTATGTAGTTTCATCTAAGCATGTATGTACCTGTAACTTTGGAATGAGGGGATCTAAGAAAAAAGAAAGAAATCTGGATTTAAGTATTTTCCATTGCTCCGAATTTTAGAAATTTAAATTTAATTTTATTTCTTCCTTGAATTAGTTTTTTCCCTTTCTGCTGACTTGATCTTTTATAAAGTTATTTTATTTATTGTAGTTTCATCTAAGCGTGTATGTACCTGTAACTTTGGAATGAGTCGATATACACAGACAAGAAAGAAATATGGGTTTAAGTATTCTTCTCTTGCTCCGAATTGTAGAAAATTAAATTTGCATTTCTATGTGATTAATGTATATATACATGGATATATAAAATTTAAATTTTTAAATTGCCACTGTAATTGATAAGTTGTTATTTGTACTTTTTTGTACATGCGTTAATTTGTATATCTAATGGTTCTTATGAGTTGCTGTGGAGTATCCATTACAACAGTTGTATGAATTTTTTTGGTAGGATGTTGAAATATGTGATATATGTGATGTTGATTCTTGATAGTTCCAGGTTTGTTTAAATTTCGTGATTGTCTCCGTTAGTCGTCCTGGAAATACTTACGTCAAGGATACCTTAACCAAAAAGAATCTATATACATATTTTAAAGGTGGGTTTTTCACAGTTGTTGCAACATGTGGATAGTCCTTTGCCCTCCTTCTCCCTGTCTTCGGCCCTTCTTTTCTCTGCCATATGCCCTTTCCTGACAAGGTGCCTACATTAAAGCCTTCCCCGTTGCATGTTTTAATGCTTGGCAAATTTTTCCCTCCATCCTTTTTTTTTGACATGTCATTTCTGTACTTACTTTTTTTACCGACGCGTTTGTTCCAGCTGTCAACATACCATCTTTATCTTTTTCTTTTTTCTTTCTGTCAAATCTTGCCCCTTCCTTCTCCGTCGGTTGCTTCGCCTCCTCTCCTGTCGTTCTCTGGTGATTTCCTTTCTTTGTCTTCATTCTATATGCTCTTCCTGCTATCGACTTGCCTTCCCCTTCATTCTCCGTTGGTTGCTTCGCCTCCTCTCCCATCGTTCTTTGACGATTTCCTTTCTTCGTCTTCATTCCGTATGCTCTTCCTGCTATCGAATTGCCTTCTGCCAAAGGTATGAGGAACCTCGCTTTATCGCTTGAGAGAGTAGTGGTTATGATAGCCTATTTTCCTTGGGTTCCGTCGAGGTTGATGGTTTATTACGGTCAAAGTTGTTGTTCTTCATCGCATGAATCCATCTTCGTGCTATGCTCATGGTGTGTGCTCTTTTTTATTATCACATCGGCTCTTGATTAATAGTGCTCTCCAGGTATTTTACTGTTTTTCCTTCTGAAATTTATCACTTGAGCTTTGTTTACCCCTTTCTCCCACTTGATATTTGTATAAAGGTATTTCTAACTATTGTCATTTTCATCTAAGCATGCATATACGTGTGACTTTGGAATGAGGTGATATATTCCGACAGAAAATAAATTTGGATTTAAGGGTATTTTCCTCCCGAAAATTTCTTCGTTGAGTTAGTTTTTTTCCCTTTTTTGCTGACTTGATCTTTTTTATAAAATTATTTGTAATTATGTAGTTCCTTCTAAGCATGTATATACCTGTAACTTTGGAATGAGGTGATCTAAACAAACACGAAAGAAATATGGATTTAAGTGTTTTCCATTGCTCCGAATTTTAGAAATTTAAATTTAATTTTACTTCTTTATTGAATTAGTTTTAAATAATAGCATAATATTAAGTATATTAATGTACAATAAAGGTATTTATTTACAACATAATATTAATTAACTGATGTTATGTGTTAGTTATTTGTATTGGTTTTCTAAAGCCGGAAAGATAAAAAGTAAGAATAATATAGATGGATATGAGATTCATAAGATACTTAGCAAATCAATAAGGTTAATGATTCCAATGCAAGGGATAATTTCAATATCATGATCATGATAGTATGAATGGATGGAATCATGAAACAACTTTCATGTAGAATTCAAATACATAAAAGTCATCTATATACATACAACATTTTTCCAAGTAATTTAATATATTAAATTACTTATTATTTGTTTATTGGATCTTATTTTGCGAATTAAGTTAAAATAATTATATACAATATTATTCTAATTTTATTGGATTTTTAATAAATATTAAATACATAAAATAATAGCATAATAATGAGTATATTAATGTACAGTAATAAAGATTTTTATTTACAACACAATATTAATTGACTGAAGTTATTTATTAGTTATTTTTATTGGTTTTCTAAAGCCAGAACGATAAAAAGTAAGAATAATATAGATGAATCAAAGATTCATAAGATACTTAACAAATCAATAAGGTTAATGATTCCAATGTAAGGGATAAATTCAATATCATGATCATGATAGCATGAATGGATGGAATCATGCCTATAAAACACATATCAATCTATTCTAAACACTACATGCTCTTTATCTAGATAATAGATCTCAAAACATGAGTTAATAATCGAAATCGATTAAATGAAACCCAATGTATGAAATTTAGAGATGACATGGTATGGCATAGTTTATCATATACAAAACATACCAAAAAAACAATTAAGACTTCGATGTTAAAAAAATATAGGACCAATAATCGTATGAAAACCAACAACAAGGAGGGAGATAAATTCTTTACCTTCGAGGATGTTCTCTCCGGACTTCCTCTCGTGCGAACATGACCTCGAGCTCCCTTACGCGATGGTGGTCGTCGATCTTCGATCGGAGCACCTTCTCCGACGTCGATGACGACCCTCCGACGATTCATCCAGCCAAGATGGTGGTGCATCAGTGAGAAAATATAGTAGTGGCTAGGTTTTTGAGAGCACCATATCTTATTTATAGAAGTAAAGGTGAATTTAGATCCAATTTAGATACGAGTAGTCCATATATGGGTCTCGATCATTCATCTTAAAACATCAATGTCCTAGGTTAGGATGCTCGGAATTCGATGTTCTTAAGCTCGTTGGAAAGGTCTCAACAAGCTCTACGAAATGGTGTGTCAGTTAAAATTTTTGGATGTAAAAATACTCCAAAATTTAGGGTGAAAATACCGATCTTAGCATCATAAAAGTCTTAAAGGAAGTCTCATCCTCGGGACGTAGGATCCTACATGTATGTTTTTGAATAAGATATGAATCGAGGCATGGAAATATCAAAGAGGGCAAAACCCATAAAAATCTCAAAAAGAATTAAACTGGGGTTCTTAATTGCACCTTCAAAAAGATAAGAATATTTCTGCCGCATGTTTGCCTCGGGCTCCCATGTGGGCTCCTCAACATTATGACTTTGCCACGATACCTTAACCAATGGGTTGTCTTTTCGTCATAGCTTCTTGATTGCACGGTCTAAGATCTACATAGGTGCCTCAGGGAAGGATAAGTTCAACTCTACTGACAAGTCGTCATAGCAAATCATGTGTCAAAGATCTCGAATATACTTTCACAACTTGGATACGCAGAACACATCATGTACACTTGTCATGTACAGGGAAGCTACTTGGTGTGTGATGAATCCATGATTCTCACTCTTTATTCTTTTATTTTAGCTATTTTTCTTGGCAAAAAATCATATGAATATATGTAAATTCAATAACTTAACAATTTGCATGTCTTTGTTAATATTGCATAATTAGCATGTTTTGGGATAAATAAAAGAACAAAGGAAAAGAAAAAGAATGATGTATTTAGAATAAATACGGAGTGATCCAAATCCCAAGAGAAGGTCAAGACTTGACCAGATCACAAAATAAAATAAGTAGAGAGAGATAGGGCCTACTAAGTATTGTATATATCACATATACTTGTAAATATTATTTACGTATTTATTTTTAATTAAACCAAAACTATCTTTACTTTCATACACCCTTGTATGTAGTTTTACTAATAATATAAAAACCATGAAAATAAAAATAAAATAAAAATAAAATCCTTGTATAAAATACACGTGTACATATTGCATTCTCTATTTATTATATACCCTTAATAATTTGTAAAAATAAAATAAAAAATATTTTTTACTACTAAAAGTATGTTGTAAATATATAAAATATAAAATAAAGGTATCTTTGTAAAAATAATAAATAAAAATACTTGTACGTAATACATAGGTATCGTATACCTCTATATAATACTACATACTGCATTTACGTTATTTTATTTTTCATAAAAATAATTAAAAATAATAGAAAATTAGTTTGTAAAATAATAAATATTTTTCATTTTATACACTTTTATTATTTTAAAACCATTAGATATTTTTTTATTGAATTTTCTTGTATTTTGTAAATCCTGGTTTTCCTATTGGTCCAATTGGGAACGTTGACCTCAGTCAACGTCCCCTTCCAGCCCGAGTCAGGTTGAACCCCTCTCGTCAAAGTCTCTTCTCTGCTTTCTCTTGCCCGACTCCGATCCTCTTGCCTTGATATTCGAACTCAAGAATCCTCGTACATTCGAGATTCTTGCGGATCCCTGGAATCACCCGGATCCTCTTAGGGTTGAGCGCATCATGCCGATCATTCTGGACCCTGGGGAACACTATATAATCTCTCCTTCGACCTCCATGCCCTCCAGTTCATCCCTCATGCCCCCATTCTTCCCTAGCCACCTTCAATGGAGTGACGACCACTCGAGGAGCCGCTTAGGAACCTTAGGAGATGCATGAAGGCTCGTTGCTCATCGTGTCGTCGGAGAGCCACCACGAGGAGCCTCTCAGCCTGCCGCAGTTTGATCGAGGCCAAGACCCGTCCGCCCACCTCCTCCTGAAGCTCAAGAACACATCCCTACCTTCAGGTATTTATCTTTCCTTCCGCTTTTCCTTGTTCGATCGTATATTCCCATTTTGCTCAATCGCCGTTCACAGGCTCCAACCACCAGGTCTGGAGCCCATCATCCACACCTCTCCGTTCAGATCGACTCGCCATAACACTCTCCGTCTTCTTACACAATCTGTCCCCCAAAGGCTCGACCATTGGGTTGAGATTAGGAAGGGTCTCCTTCCCTCACGTTCGCCGGAGACCCAAACTCCATCCCCTATCACCTCTTTCCTTTTCAATCGCAATAACCAGGACTGACAATAGCCCCAAGTCCCTGCTACCCTTTGCATGACATCGCGCGCACATGGAGACCACTTAGATCCCTTGGCTGCTCCGATGTAGCTGCTCCAAGTCCCCCCTTCACCGCCATGCACATCTAGTCATCGCCACATAGCACCCCACCTAACACGAGACACCTCCACGACGCAGTCGGACCTCTCTGATCTTTCGTCGGAGCGTTAGAGCCCATCTGACGCTCGATCGAAGTTTGCCCAGATCTTGTTCTTGTTGACCCTTCACACGTTGTCGGATGAGCCCCCTTCCTATCAAATTGCATCTAAGCTGCCAGACAGGGGCAACTTTATGTCTGTTGGATTAGAGCCCTGACGTATTTGCCCCACATGTCCGCAACATCATCTGCAACCGTCGGATTCACAGTAGACATCGATTAACACCGTACGATAGAGACAGCCTCCACACGTGCCACGTGCCCTCGCCAAGGGTATATTTCCCTTTCCCCCCACACGTTTCGATATTTTTCTTTAGTCCATTAAATAAATATTGTAGTTCAGTATTTTTACAGTTTGGAACTTAGAGTTTATGTTATTTGCACTTTAGTCCCTATGAATTTGAAGCACATGAGTGTTGGGTTACTTGCATGATCTGCCTTGAACTCTTATGCTGTTAGTTAAGGAATAATATGTTTTCAGAAATTGCTTTTATGCCCCTATGCATCCAGTATTGAGCATGTGTGTGATTTGTTTAGGATTTTGCAGATAAGGCCCTAGGCTTCTTCACTGTCTTATTGGTTTGGTCTGTAAACTTAATATATTTGAGAATAGGTCCCTATAACTGTGCTTAAATACACGTTGAATTTTGGACTTAATAAATAGTAAATTAATTCGAAAAATTACCTAAAATTATCATTAACTCGTGTTGGTATGTAATATTTATTGTGATTTTATTTGATTGATTTATTTGCATTTTCTATTTTTTAAAATTCAAAACCCATAAAAAACATCCCTATTTTCCTTCTAAAAATCATAAAAAATAGAAAATATTTTAAAAATTCTATAGAAATTCTTATTGGTGTCTTTTAGTGTCTTTTAGTGTCTTCTAATTTATGTATTAATTTCGTTTGAAATTTCATTATAAAATACCTAAAAATTGCAAAACAACTAAACTCTTATAAAAATCATATAAAATCAAAGAAAAATCTAAAGATTGCAATTTTAGTTCCTCTTTATAGTCTTTTATCTCTATTTTATCATAAAATTACGAGTCAATGCTTTAGGGCATCTTAAATATTTTTAATTTGCAATTTAGTCTTGACGATGCACTGATTTATTTTTGAGCCTTATTTGATTTTTTAGAAAATTATAAAGACCTTGAAAAATCTGAAAAAAAATCACCAAAAACACTTTAAAACTTTGAAAACCCAAAAATATTTTTACATTGATTTTCTGATTTATTTAGGTTATTTAGAAAAATCCATAAAGATCATTGTGCTTGCTTTTTTTTATTTTTGTACTCGTGTTCTTTATTCAAAGATTAAAAATCTAAAAATTAAAACTACTAAAAATTGTTTTATTTTGAGAAATTTGACCACTTAGTACCTTTCTCGTGTTCCTTGTGTTCAATCCTGATGGCTATACCATGTAAATAAAATAGCGAACCGCTTACTTGTGTTGATTGCTTGATTTTTCTCTGAGTGGTTTAATTTTTCTCATTGAGTTTGCATATCGATTGAGATCGCAACGACCTTTGTTTTACTCTGATACTTAACCGTAGTCGGTGGACCGCTCATCAGTATGCCACCTTCCCAACACGGGCCAAAATCTCGAAAGGACAAACGAACCATGGTGCCAGCTTGCCCTTGACACCAAATCTTTAAATACCCTTCATTGGATATACTTTCAAGAATACAAAATCTCTGACCTCAAACTCAAGATCGTAGCACCACTGATCAACGTAAGTATTCTGACGGTTCTACGTCTAGTCATTTCTACAACTCTTGTAGTATCCTCGATTATCTGAGTGGATAAAATATTTGTCACCCACTTCCTGCCAACATAAGGGAGTGGTGCATCTTCATCTATACAATGCCTCAAAAGGTTCCATACCTATACTAGCATGGTAGATGTTGTTATAAGTAAAGTCCAACAAGGGAATGTGATCCTTCCAAGATCCTTGCCACTCAATGGCACATGCTCGGAGTAGGTCCTCAAAGGTTTGAATTGTCCTCACCGATTGTCCATACATCTACAGATGATAGGTTGAACTAAGACACAACTCGATTCATGAACTCTCCCCAGTAATGTGATGAAAAACAAGAGTCTCTGTGAAATACAACTTCCTAGGAATCACACACAAACGAATAACATGGTGGATATGCAACTTGGCCAGATATACCAATGTGCAAGTCATGTTCATTGGAATTAAATTCATAGACTTGGTCAACCGATCCATAATAACCCATGTAACATCATATCCGTTATTAGCTCTGATTAATCATGATCAAGGATACTAATGATTATTAAAGACTATCATGATTAGTAAACATTAATTATAGATTAATATATATTAATCGTAGTGAAGAAACTAATCACGATCAATACTGATTAATCATGATTAGGCCTAGTGAAGCACCATGATGAAGACATTTGGCTTCATGATAAGCTTGGGCGAGACCATCCAATAGATAGCCCATGGTTTGACGATGACGGGGCAACTGATTGCGATTGTGTTGCACAGCAGGCAAATAACAATTCGCCAGTCCTGTTGATTGGGTGTCTACTAGGATGACAGGTCCCCATCTCAAAGGCCTATAAATACCGCACCATCCCTTCAGCCTCTGCAACTTCCATTCCACTACCACCCAGGGCTAGGGTTGAAAGGATGAGAGACGGGGAGGGAGACAAGGAAGAAGCGCCAGCGAAGCGTTGCCTGAAAGATGAGGAGAAGGAAGACGAAGTGGTCCTCTCCTCGACGGCTTCAGAAAGGAGATAAAAAGATCTTTTTAATTCATGCTTTGATCCATTTCTTCAAAGACTCGTATTTTCTTTCAAGTATGTATATATAAGGGGAAACTCTGCTGAAATTTCCTGAAATGTCTTCCATTATAAGGAAAAACTCTGCTAAAACTTTCCCCGAAATATCTCTTACTATAAGGGGGAAATCTGCCGAATTTTCTCTGAAATATCTCTCACTGTAAGGGGAAACTCTACCAAATTTCCTTGGAATATCACTCCATGTAAGGGGACACTCTATTAAATTTTTGAGAGAATTCATATTCTTCGTGTTCTTCGTTCGTTCTTCAAGTTCTTCGCGTTCTTCATGTTCTTTGTGCGTTCTTCGTGTTCTTTATTTGTAAATGGAATTTAATCATTCCAGGATCTAATAAGCACGCAATTGAACACGAATCAAGGTAGATTGGATCCATTGAGAAGTTAACATGACCATGTAATGAAATTGTGTCTCTTACTATTTGATTTTCAAGTTAAACTAAATAGGTTACTATTTATCGTGTTATTTATTGTAAAGAATGTTCACATGCTTGCTTCGTGATTTATTCTAAAATAATTGCTACATTAGAGTTGGTGTAATCAGTCATTATTATAACGGTTACGATTTACATGCAATATGATACCAATATTAGATGAAAATTTTATGTCTTAAAGTCTCAAAAATGACGACTTAAAGTAGATATTATAGGAGGGGCATGTAACCTATAGGTTTGTCAGAAGAATATCCGTATTGTCAGACCATACATGGGCGGTACACGGTTTCCCGGATATGTTGATCGCGCGTAATAAATATTTTGCAATGCATGGTACTTGGCTGCCATTAGGCAGACTGTCTGTCTAAATATGTGGTCATGCCATGTTGAGGAGTGAGTGGTTTAATAGAGATTTGGTCATGATAACATGTATGTAAAGTTGCTGGTATAAATGATTAAAGCTTATCTTGTATGTTTAAAGCTACCAGTTCCTTGAAGGTGGTTGTTTCTTTGTTTGACAGACCGATAGATTAGGAGATTTGATAATTAAAAAAAGAAAAATGTCAGGGTAGCATTAGATAATTGGATGAGGTAACATGCAGTGGCATAAGCTCACCAGTCACCACATCAACGCACCGTCCAATCCCTAAGTGTCCACAGCTTCGAAGTCCATCAGATGTGAGGTGAACACATGGATTAATCATCGACGTGGAATACAAGTAATATGACTTAATGTAATGAGGAGAAATGAATCTTTATAGTATCATACGTTTTGCTAAAATACATGACTTGTTTACTTTTCTCTTCTTCGTTACTTAACACTCACCAATCTTTATCCTATAAATTGTGGATTCCGAACATGTATCAGTGAGTCATCATAAGGACCTTAGTCATCCATCCATCTAACTAACAGTAGTAGCTTGTAATCTAAGGTAGTTAGTAGTTTATTTGAGTTCTTTTCCTTCAATTTGATGTAGATGTATAAGAAAGTGGCGAGGCAATTTTCTATGTAAGCCTTATTTTGTGAATGGAATAAAATTGCTAGATACCCTGCATTTTATTGTAGTTTGTTTTTGAATGATAGTTGTTATTATTGGATAAAGCTATTATTGAGTAATCAAATCCGGTAAATGGGAGGATTCCACGATCCAAAACTGAAGTCATGAGTCGACCGATGCATTTGCACGGGTATGGAAATATGTA
Organism: Ottelia alismoides; assembly: GCA_037367405.1. Taxonomy (NCBI): domain Eukaryota; kingdom Viridiplantae; phylum Streptophyta; class Magnoliopsida; order Alismatales; family Hydrocharitaceae; genus Ottelia; species Ottelia alismoides. Next base: position 350,208 of record JAZKJV010002210.1, on the reverse strand, counting down.
TGGTTGGATTTATCGGGCCTGAATGAGTAGAGTTTCCTATTATAAAATAAATGTGTAAAGAATGCCTTCTATGTTGTTGTCGTAATATGATGCAATGATAAGATTGTAATAATGTAAATTGAGAGTACCATTGTAAAGTTAATAGCAATGGTATATATGATAGTTACATTAATAAAGTAACATAACACATAACTTCTAATGTAGGGAAGGCATGATACGAGTTTAAATGTTATGTAATAGTGCATGAATACCTTTTTAACGGTTAAGAGGATGACCTTGGAGTCAGATCAGTCATATATGGTCAATTGGTAATAAAGTTATGAATAAGTAATGGTGTGAAAAGAAACATGCCATCCGAAAGGTGGTAGACCTAAAATAATGTAGCGGAAATTCACGATAAAATTTATAATTTATGCACTAGGTATGACATGATCATTTGGATTTTATTGTTACAATTTGAATAATGAACTCGTGTATATGCTCAAGAAATAACCTATAATATTCTTTTTGAATGTCACAACCCACTCTGTTAATTGGGATGAGCACACCAATTCATCTTAACCATAATTACCATGTTTATAAAGATATTATAATCTTAACTAACATGTCCCAAAAAATTTTGACAGTAATTCCTATATATCATGGACTTTCAAACGCTACCCTAAACCTGAAATAAATTATATCAAATATTCCATAAATATTTGTAATAATCCATTGTCATAACCATCCCGGTCAAAAAACATTCAAAATGTCGAACACATCTCATGATGCTCTCTACGCACAATCATCATTTGCCATCTTATATACATGTGCATCTTTTTTCTTTCGCACAAAAAATGTCAAGTATCTCACAATTCTAATTATTTACCTGAATAATAAAAATTTACCACAATGTCCAGGATATGGAGTGCGATCATACCATTACTAGTCAAACAACATAATTCTCTTTCTTTCTATGTTTCCCACTTAAATATGTCTGTAAATAGTAACAACTAATTAAGGGTTAAGTCTAATGTATGCATGAGAAACGGAAAAAATAGAGCATGTTTATATTAATTATAATAGTCATACTTAATCATTAAAGATAAATGTGATAGACGATTCAAATGCAAATACAAAGCAGACAGAAAAGTTATGCAGATAAGCGCATGAGAGACTTAGAATTTCAAGTGGGAAACCATATGTTTCTAAAAGTATCTCCATGGAAAAGCCTAATCAGATTCGGGAAGAAAGGGAAACTAAGTCCAAGATACATTGGCCCTTACGAGATCACATAGAGAATTGGAAGTGTGGCCTATCGTCTTCGACTTCCATCTGAACTAGCAAGGATACATGATGTCTTTCATGTCTCCACACTTCGGAAGTATATTCCGATCCAACTCATATGATACAGCCTCAAAATATTCAATTGAAGGAATATCTATCATACGAGGAGGTTCCTGTAGAAATTCTAGATTATAAAGTACAAGAGCTTCGTACAAAGAAGATTCCTTTAGTTAAAGTTTTATGGAGAAGTCACGCAATAGAAGAAGCCACATGGGAACGAGAGGAAGAAATGAGATCTCAATATCCCCACTTATTTTCAAACTAGCAAAGGTACTACAATTTCGAGGACGAAATTTATTTCAAGTAGGGGAGGAATTGTAATACACGTTTTGTATAGTCTTGAGTTTTTGTAGAATATCACTATATATATTATCTTTGGATGTTAGCAAGTGTTATTTCAAAGAAATATTGGATAGATAGTATTCACACTTTACAGTTAACACAGTCAATAGATTGGCCTTAATACAACGATTTTTATGGAAACTTGTTGTGTGTAAATCAGAGACCATCTTGATAAAAAGTTCTTTGGAATTTTGTAGCACATCAAACATAGTACCATATCTAAAAATCTGGAAGTATGGTAGTAGCTTATAAGTAGTTGAATCCACTACTAGTATAGGGTCACAATGTTATAGATTTATACTCATTAGACCATAATCACATCATTAAGACTAATTAAGCATGATTGGTACTAATTACCTGTCATTAGTGATAATTAAGTGTCATTAGCAAAAGTAGGACACATGGAGAGGAAATCATGGGACACGTGTCGTTATATATTCAGGACAAGTGTCAAAACTCAAGAGTACCATATGTCATCATTCTAAGACTAACATGTGTCCTAGTGTAGCCTCATACTTGTGCAACAAGTTTTCTCATGAGACATGTGCCATGGTGCATGGATGGCAAGTGTTGTCATGTGTCTTCATACATGGAAGAGAATCAACATGTGTATTAGAGCCTCCCTTACATGTTGACACATGTTACATATGTAAAGGGATTGGGGGCCTATATATACCCATGACCCCCATTCCACTCACTCCATCCCACACCCCTCTCACCACCTTAGAGCCACAAGGCCGTCGAGGTTGCAGGAGGAGCCCGATAGGAGTTGCGTCGAAGCTCTGCCAGTTAGCGAGAACATGATAAAAGCCGTAACGAGGTTCTGCCAGCCATCAAGCGATAGTATTCAAATCTGAGATGGTTATAGGTGGTATTCACTAAAGAAGGCGATTCCGACTCGAGTTAGATAACAATCATGTGAGGGATTCTCAAGCATTATTTTAAAGGAACAATCTTTAGCTTTTATGCATGGTTTTGATATCAAGTATGAGATAGTATGTTCTAAAGCTTTTACATACGAATTTCAAGTACCAGATAATAGATATGAAATCATGTTTTTAGAAAGTATTTCAAATGCCGTTTCAAGTGTTTTATCATGATAGGACGTTTTCAAAGCATATAGTTCTTTGTGGAACACAAAACATAAGTTTCACTAATTAGATTTGAGCTTTTTATAAAAGAAATATGTTTAGACAGTCATTATGCAAAAATATATCAGTTTTCAAGTCCTTAATAGTTTCCAGTTGCAAGAATATGCATGCTATACCAGATTGTTGTATGATCATGAATTAGAGCTGTTATGAACATGAATTAGCAAGAGTACGGATTATTAGTGGTAAGAAAAGAATCATAATCAGAAAGTAAGCACCACAGTAGCTATTTTATACAAATCATGAACTAGCCATTAGATATGGCGATGTCATTAGATATGACCCTGAAACAACCATTAGATATGGCAAACCATTAGATATCGTATCAAGAGGACTTTGGGTCCGTATTCTGTATACATATAGGCTTTGGACTGTATGCACGGTGTTTTTGATCTTTGGGACCGTCTGCGCGTATGACTTAGCTTTGTTTCAGCGTTCATGAGTCGATAACTTAGCCACAATGGTGATTAATGCAAACAACTTGATAGTGATAATTATGTTTCAGTTTATCTTCTTTCGAAGTAATTTCAGTGTTCAATTGAAAAACTAGCATGTGGTTATATGTTTACGGTCATAAGGTCTCTTTTTCAAGCTAATTCAAAGTATTCAGCGTAAATTTTGGTATGATGCTCATATTTCAACTTTTAGCTATATATAAAAGCTTGAGATCCATTCATCGGGTCTAAGCTCGTAAACGAGGTTAGACTCATCCCGTTATATTATAATTATGTACAGATCAACAGAATCACGACCAGAAGGAGAAAGGACTGCTTACACACTAGAAGGAGGTGGTGTTCGTTGTTGTTGTTTTGTACTGTCTGTTGTTTTGTAAGGAGGTGTAGTAGAGAACTTGTATAAGACACTTCTTTGTAATGTGAACTTTAAATACAACGGATGACATGTTTGATGAGATTGCCACATGTGTAAATTGAGGATAAAGGTGAAGAAAGATCTCTATTGCGGCACGTTCCGGTTAGCGGGACGGGTCGTAATGTTTTTTTACTGCATTGTCAGCGAAGTCTGTACGAGCTGCATAACGAATGCTCCTTTCTATTGCATGTATTTTAAATGTGCACTCCTTTGATAAACATGCCTCTTTTATATCCTCTAGAGAACTTTGCGATGCATCCTACATGCAAAATAAGGTAAAGTGCCATGACTTGCAAACTATTATAAGATTAAATATGTTAACACAATGATGCTTTTTTGAAGAAGTTCATGTAGTTGTCCAATAGTTAAACATGTGTTTTTCTCTGCGAGTTGTGTTATCTACAACTTCAAGTTTAGCTTTCATTCTGTAGAGTGAAGGGAAAAATAAATGGATGATAATAAAGGAATGTTAATTTAAAAGTAATTAATTTCGAGGAAGGAGTGACCTTGGAAAGAACAATGGCCCATTTGTTCCGCAATTGCTCGTATCATAACTTTATATTTGTGAGAACTCTGGTGATCGACGCCTTGCTCAGTAATTGAGCAAAGGCTGCATCATTTTGAAAGGAACAAAGGTACATGATTCGGTCATTGTAGAATTCACTAGTAGTAATTACAAATACGAGAGCATTGATTTATTTATCTTTATAATATGTACATTAGTAAAGTAACATCATGCTTAACTTCTAGTGCAGGGAAGGCATGATACACGTTTAAATGCTATTTAACAATTCATGAATACCTTTTCAACGGTTGAGAGGATGCAATAGCCAATTGGTAATAAAGTTATGAATAAGTAATGATCTAAAAGAAACATATCATTCCGAAAGGTGGTAGACCTAAAATAATGTAGCGGAGACTCGTGATAAAATCTATAATTTCTGCGATAAGTGTGATCTGATCGTTTGGATTTTATTGTTACAATTTGAATAACAAACTCGTGTAGATGCTCAAGGAAGAACCTATATTATCATTTTTAATGTCACAATCCACTCCATGAGATGGGACGAGCACAACAATTAATCTTAACAATAATTAACATGTCTATAAAGACATTGCAATCTTAACTAACGAGCTTCGAAAATTTTGACAACAATTCATCTATATTATGGATTCCCAAATGCTACACTATACCTGAAATAAATTATACCAAATATTCCATAAATATTTGCAAATAATCCATTGTCACAATCATCCCCGTCTAAAAATTGCAATCAAAATGTCAAATGCATCTCATGCTGCTCTTTATGTACAACCATCATCTACAATCTTATATCAATGTACATCTCTTTTCTTTGCACAAAAATGTCAAGTATCTCATGATCCTAACAATTTACATGAAGTACAAAAATTCATCACAATGTCTCAGATATGGAGAGTGATTGTACAACTAATGTCAACAATGTAATTCTCTTTATTCCTATGCTTCTAGCTTAGGTATGTATGTAAATAGTAACAAATAATAAATGGTCGAGTCTAATGTATGCAGGAGAAAAGTCAAAATAGAGAATGTTTATAATAACTATAATAGTCATACTTAATTACTAAAGCTAAATGTGACGGACCATTCAAATGCAAATATTAGTATATAAAGCTTAGTTAACAAAAAGAGGAAGAATGAACGAGGAGCCTAGAGGTGACCATTAACATCATTACATGAGAGGTGAAGATAAGTATTAGTAGTAAGCATAAGTCACAAAGTGTATATTTACATTAAAATATTTGGAGGAAAGCATGCATATCTTTTTATTTAACTAAATAAGGTGGTTATCATGGAGCTCTAGGCAATGACTTACCTTGTAATAGTAGATAACTAGGGTATATACCTGCGCTTCGCGGCGGGGTTAAAATGAAATATTTAAAATATAGAAAGATGTTTAAATAATTAGGTATGTATTTTATATAAATATAATTGACAATGACTTAATATTATATGGTCAAAATAATCTGGCATATTTAATAAGTCGTCTATCTCATAATTTAGATAATATTTTTTTAAAAAGAAAGATAGGTAAGAGATTCCAACAAATAAATGCACCAATTAAAATGAATGGAGAAAGATAATAAAAATATCAATTCTAATACATTTCTTGTTCCTAACTTTATACACAGCAAAAAATACCAACTTAATTTATTGGCAGATAATTTTTCAAAAAATTTTGTAACATTTTCTTCTTTTCATCGGATATCATTTAGATTCTAATAGCATTCACCTACAAAATGTAATACAAAAATATATTTCATCAACAGATATCTAGCCTAGTTAGTCATATAATCACAACGAAAATGCCAAATAAACACAATGAAAAATCATTTGAAAATATTCCAAATAACCTTGCAAGTTCTGGAGCCAAAGGTAGTCGAATATAAAAAAAATAATCACAATGAAAAACACAACTTTAGTAATAGCAATAGATCATTTCCAACCTAGTTAACCACATAATAACAATAAAAAACGAAATAAACAGAATGAAAGTTAACCAAAAATCTTGTTGATTTCCTCGCAAGTTGTGGAGCCAAAGCCAGTTGAAAATAAACAAATAACCACAATGAAAATACTTTAGTTACAATAATGGATTTCCAACCTAGTTAGCCGCATTATCACAATGAAAACAAATAATTAAATAAAATGAAAAACCAACTAAAAATCTTTCAAATTGCCTCAAAAGTTGTGGAGCCAAATCCATTTGAACACAAATAATTTAATGAAGAAAGTACTAACAGAAAAACCTCAATCAAATATTTTTCTTGTAACCCCTTTCTCATATCCGTTGGGTAAAAACCAAATATTTTGAGGCAACAAACCTTACTGTCTCCAATTGCGAGAGAAGTGACCGATCATCAGGAGGGCAAAGCCAGATGAAACCTTGATGGTGATCAAATGACTGCAAAAAAAAAGAACGAAGATGAAATCGAGAGAAATGTCACACAATCATATCATCCAAGTACTCAAGAAACCATTCATCGTGCGATCTTTGAGCCTTTGGCTTGATAAGTGAGATATTCTCTACCTCAACCTACACATAAGACCCCAGCTTAAAAATCTTAGAACATGGAAATTATCAAAGTATTAGTGTTAATAAAACCTAAAAATCTTATAACGTCGAAATTATCAAGTAGTATTGTTAATAAAACTTGAAGAATTCAGGAATCAATTGTTGTCCAAGTCTACATGATCACGAACACCAACCTCGTACAAGTAGTTCTCCTAAAAAGGAATCAATAAAGATTAGTGTGGATAACTTTCCTTGTGGGAATCAGAAGGCGTAAGCAATAGGGGCTATCGGGTTAATGATCTCCGGGAATGGACGGAGACCTTGACGCAATCAAGGTGGCGATGGTTGGTGGAGTTGTAGATGAGAAAGGAGATCTTGTTGAGGCACATCTGCTCGGCGCCATGCCGAATACGAAGAGCATGGCGTTGATGACATTGCTCTTGCCATTGCCAGGCTGGGGTCGATGACGGCCGTGAAGTTCTTGTGTAAGGGGCCAATGCGCTTCAGAAGTACAAAGTAGTCCAGTTTGAAATTTTAAATTGATAATACCATGTTATATATTGATCAAAATGGGTATTTTCTTCACATTATCATCAATTTTACTTTTAAAAAACATCAAAATAGAAACATAAGTTTCCCTCAAATGTTAGCATATCTAACCCTTGCATGCATGATTATTTAAAGACACCATCATGGAAATAATGATATCCGAAAGTAGACGGAGACCTCGCCGCAACCGAGGTCGCAGTGGTTGGTGTGGGTTTGTAGATGAACTTCGAAACCTTGTTGAGGCGTATCAGCCTGACACGCTTGCCGAAGACGAAGAGCATGGTGTCGATGACATTGCTCTTGCAGCCAGATGGTGGTGGCATGCAAGTTACCATCACCGGTGGTGGTGACCTTGTATGAGATCTGCATTCGAAGTTTATATTATATATAATAACTAAACGAAATCAACCATCATCACTGTTATGTAACTCACAGGAATCTATGGATCGTGAAGGCCAAGTCTTCGAGAACGCCAACAACCCTAGTTTGGTGAAACTTTTCATTTATGATCATGTCCATGTGAGCCTATTGCAGTGAATGTTCCAAATCAAAAGTAAAGAAAATAAATTAACATAACCATATATTATTATCCCTAGCCGAACAAAACCAGTAGTGGCCATGTAATAGTCGACTGATTACCACAACTACAGTTGGCTTCGCCCTCAGCAAGACCTCTTCGACGATGCCGATCAGCAGGCGGACGTCGATCTCGTGACCATCAGGGGTATGGGTTGCCTGGATCTGCTTCATCACTGACGTGTCATTGTAGGGCTAGAACAGGTGATGCTCGCCATGATCAGCTGGAGTGCACCACCGTCAATATCGTCAAAGCGATCATAGCGAGGGCCATCTCTTTTATATGTATCAAGGTTGATGGGCGATGGTGGATGTCGTTGGAGTCGACGACAACAATGAAGCTCTTATGTAAGAGGCCAACGCGCTGCTCGCCGATGTAGAACTTGAAGTTTCCCATCACCACCTTGCGTACGAAGAGGCGAGATTCTGGAGACATGGAAGGGGAGTCGGTGGGGCTTTGCTTTGGAGTGGGTAGATGACCTAATGGTGTTATATGGAGAGGAGGAGGTGCATGTCAGCACGTGGCACCGGGAACAGGGGATGTGGCGTCATTGGAATGTACATCCTTTAATAAGATTGCAAAATAAAGACATCGTGGATAGAGAAATGGAATGTAATGGTGAAGCCATGTGTCAAGATCAAAAGAGGAGCCAAAAAAACTCAGCTGTAGTTAATTGAATACACAACCAAAGACAGAAAAAAGGGAATAGGAAATGGTGAAGAGGCGGCAGACGAAATGCCGAGAGCGAAGGCAGAGATAGATGGGTAGCGGGAAGGAAGGAAACAGATGACACGTGGCATAAGCATAGCAGGAAACCCAGTAATAGTATTAGTATGCAAATAATATGAAAAGGTTGATGAAATGAAAAGAGTGTGTGAGTAGAATAATAAGTTATGATGTAGATTTTCTATTGAAGTACCCGATAAGTTAGTTGGCATTGTCACTCTCGTTAATGCATGTTTCTCAGCAATGTTCTCTTATTACATCAGTGGTGAAGTCTCCACGAGCTGTGTAATGAAGGTTCATTTCTATTACATGTATTTCAAATGTGCACTCCTTTGATAAACATGCCTCCGTTATATCCTCTAAAGAACTTTACGATGCATCCTACATGTAAATAGTGTAAAATCATTATGGCTTGAAAAACATGATGAGATTAAATATATTAACACAGTGATACTTTTTGAAGAAGTTCTCCAATAGTTAAGCCTATGATTTTCTCTGCAACATCTACGAACATGGCAACATGAGTTGTGTTATCTGCAATTCAAGTTTAGCTTTCATTCTGTCGAGGGAAAGGAAAAATAAATGGACGATAACAGAGGAACGTTACTATAAAAGTAATTAATTTCGAGTAAGAAGCAACCTTAGGAAACACTGTGGGTCACTTGTTCCATATTTGTTACATCTGTCTCTCATTTAATTTGTAAATGTTGTAGCAAACATTGTACGGATCATATCGTAACTTTGTATTTGTAAGAAGTTTAGTGATCGTCGCCTTGCTCAGTAATTGAGCAAACGCTACATGAAAGGAAGCGAAGGTACATGATTCATGCACTGTAGAATTTACTAATAGTAATTACAAATTCGAGAGCATTGATTTATTTAGGTATGTAAGAGCATTACCGGTTTATAGTAAAAAAGAACAGAGCTTACCTTCATCGATAAGAGTAACATTTGATTTCTTTTGATAACATCCATCTTTTGTTTTGATGGTTGTGATAGCACGGGCTTCAACAATTAGTATGATACAAATGTGGAAAAAGTCAATAGTTATTAGAAATTATAAGAGGGGGCATGTTAAAAGTCCACTGAAAACTATTTCTACTAAGAAAATATTAAGATACAATGAATATGCCATACTATACATGGAGAAGAAGACAATTAGGAAAGGTAAACCATGGTGTTAAATATGCAAAATAACATTAGTGTGTACGAACCTATAAGTTGAACTCCACTTAGTTCAATCGTGGAAAGGTCGCTGAGTTGTGACAAAATGATAAGCAATCCATGAAAACAAAGGATTGTCGTCAAGTAAATGGACTATGTATCTACTTTTAAGTACCATATGCTAACGACGATTAACGATCCTAAATTTCTTCCTTGCCTCGTAGATGTCAACATTGGCCAATAAATAGATGTTACCGATCAGCTTTACCTTCCACTTTTCCAAGTTAGCGTTAGTAATAGAACATTGCATTTCACAACCCTGTAACAGGGATGAAAGAATTTAACAGAATAGTGGAATGATACGTAAAGAAGGAAGTAAATGAGTTTAAGTATATGACCTCCTCGTCTATAACAACAAATGCAAGCAAATTTTCATAGTTCGGGTCAAATAATTACCCATACCATAATCTGTTGACCCGTAGTCTGTAAATTGTGTTATAGATATTGGGGTGTGTCACATCAAGTATTATTTTCTTTCGACTATATGGGAGTGTTTGCTTGCTTGTTTTTTTATTAGGCAATTGTCACTTTCTTTCTTTTCCTTTGATCGATTGTATTTGTGTGCAGAAGTTGTATTGCATCTTTGGGTGAATATCACCTATAAAAAAATTGAGTTGGCTTAGAAAATGATATTGATTTTTTCCATCTGTGATGCTCTGAGCTTATGTAATCAAAATTATGGTTTTATTTTTCTTGAGATTACATTTGTGTCTTTTATTCTTACAAATATCGTAATACTGCCCTTATGTTATTATCCGTGTGCTCATATATTATGTTAACAAAAAGGCGGTACTAAGAATTTTTTAGAGAGTATAGGGGTATATGTGTTATTGCAAAAGAAATAATGGTATAATTGAAACTGCATAATCTTGAAGTGTCACACATGTAAGAAATGCAATCACATATTTATAGTATAAGAACAACATGATAACTTGAATATAATTTACCGTGGAGAGAAACTCCAACCGATTCACGCTTTTTGTAAGGTGATTCGTCTGTATCTTATGCATAACATACAGTTGATTGAGTGTCACTGACATATTTTTGTATTTTGTCATGTACTAAGGATGCTGGTGCAGAGAGAACATGCACCTGATCAGTACTATCATTTGAATTTGAGCATGGGAATGTATTGCTATGTATGAAAAAATAAACATAGAAAGATTTTAGGATTTGGTATTTTTTTTAGAAAATGTGTATTATCTATATCGAGTAAAAGAGTTAATATAAGTGTGTTATATATCGTGTACATGTAGAATATTTGATGGATATACATCTACAATTACGTAGCAACATGGTATTTTTTAGCATGTATATTGGATAAGAAAATGTGGACTACCTGGGTCGTAGAAGAACGAGTAGCATCACAATCTAAATTCATTTAAAAATTTTTATATACAACATTTCTTGTAAAATTATGTGAATGTTCTTCCCCTTTTGGAAGTAAAATCTTTAGCCTACTTCGAGAAATTACTCTTGATAAGGTAACATAAAGTTGTCTATGACTAAAAAATACGTGTTTGTAGGTATAGGCTAACACTGTGTAATATTTGACCTTGGCTTCTGTTGATGGTCGTGGCAAAAGCTAACTTTATTAAGAAATGCCTTCATTTCAAGGAGAAGTTGCCACTTGTGTTTGAAGTGATCAAGTCAATTGTTAGAATGTAAACACGACAACCTGTATAATATCCTGTTAATATTTGGGCATCAGTAACTCTTGTTCAGGTGGATTTAATAATAAGTCGTGTACCATTGCAGAGCCCAATGAATTGATCGATATTTCATAGAAGTATGACAGGACCACACACCTTTAACCACGTGATCATGAGCTATAATTCAGGAAGATTGATAGAGTTCAAGTGTTCCACGGAGTATTTCAATAATGTCATTGTTTCTGCTACCATCTGTCGGTATTGATGTATCAATGTTGTATACAGTATATTCTTCTCCAAGAAGTTTCTTTAGCAAGAGATCATTAATCTCGATAACTTCAGCATTTAGAGCTGCTAAGATGGTACGAACTTTGAAGAAAGTTGGACATGGATAATTCCGATCAATGCCACAATAAATTACATCAGACAAACCTTTTATGCCTTGTTCAGGCGAAATTAATAAATCTAGAGGGATATTAATCAAGGAGTAACCATATGAGTCAGTAACATGGAGGTCACGAATGTTATCACTGCCAATATCAAGCAGCCAATCCGTAAATTGAAGATATTTGGAGCATTGTATTGGCAGTTTAGTGCCAATCGCATGTTTTTTTGTAAGACATAACACGCCACAATTTTTCCCAAGAAAACTAAGGGGTAAAGAAGCAACAATAATATTGACATGATTACCTCTAAAGATATCACGAAGTATTTGACGGAAATCCCCTTCAAGCATAACGATTATACCACCAATGCATGTTTTTCTGCATTGACTCTAGTACTGCTTAATAAATCTTCGAAAGTCACATCTACCTCTTCTAATGTACGTTTGTGTATCGTTGGAGCTTTATCCCATTTAAGTGTTGTTTTGTTGCAGATTAGCTTTGCAAATGCAAATTGACGTGCATGTCGTGAGTTCATCAATGTGGATATGTATTTTCAACCTCGAATGTCCCGTATGGCCACTTGGCAATGATGATGATGTAATTCCAAAGAATAGGAAGCATAATTTTCTTCTATGATCGAGGATGGACAATTAATATTTTCCAAGGAAATGTTTTCCTAACTTCGCCACTACCACGAAGAATGAGAAGGTGCCAATGTCCTTGTTAGATGAATCAATGACTCTACCATATCGTTATAAAGTCGAAGGAACTCAATTTCTTCAAGCTAAATATCATAATATGGTTCCTCCTATAGCATTTATTGTCTTCCTGAAAGGAAGGGTTACAGCATGGAATCGAGTACAATGAGTAATCAACAAGAGTTTTTCCATTCCTACTTAAAATGGATTGAAGGTGTCTTAGTCCTTTATCTTGCAATTGAATATCAAGTGGCATATGACTTACTCAATCATTATCATTTGCATGTATTGATTGGAAATCATATGTTAGTAGTTTCCAATATGCGTCCCATAAATTTTGGCTAGTTATAATAGATGTGAACAAAATATAAGCAAATAAGCATCAAAGTTGCCAGCTAGTTTCCCAAACGGATGCCTATTCGATTGCATTAGCCCATTCATTATCATCATCAAGGAACATGCGGGTTTCACAAGTTGTCTTTAAAGGTATCATGTAAGACACCATTTATCGTGCGAAGGTCAGTATAGTCTCGCTCCTAGTGTTCAAGAAGTAACATTCACAGGTAATATTGTTCACCACGTGCTTGTTTTGTGCTTGGGAGTCAGCCTATACAATTCCCTCGAGTTCGAGGATTCCACTCTTTACTATGTGAATCCCAAACTTAAAATTCAGGAAATTCAGTATACGTTGATCTTCTTGCTTTAGGATATCTTCTATTTATATCAGACCATTCTGTCAACATTGCTCGTCCACTATAAGGATTTTCTATAATGGTGTGCAAGTTATATTTGTCATCGAATAATATATGTTTGTTGATTGGACAAATGATAATATAATTTCTTCACAATAGGATTTCTATAATAATGTTACCTGAAGTTAAAAAATCTCCAAGAGACTTCAATTACATGAATTTATCTTCCACTCAAATATTAAGCGATTTCATCTACATCTTAAGTTTTTTTAAGTGAAAATGTTATCTCACCAGAACCTTTATGCATGTTTTTGAATAAATATTTAATGTCCTGAACTTGGTTGCACATTTCAAAATTAATGTGATCATCATACTTCATCACTAAGTTATCATTATATGCAGAATCCACATGTTGTATGTGGATGTCCTTCTGACATCAATTATCTTCCCATCATTTTTTTATCTTCTATGAATTATAGAACCATTGAAGGAGGACGATAATGCCTTGCGCGTTACAGAAGTGTGGAAATCGTATTGTATGCGATCTAGGTCAACTAATCATACTAATCATTGAGGAAACATGAATTAAAACATTTTTTATGAAGCCGTATGAAATGGGAACAATTACCATGTCGTTCCATCATGATCACATGAGCATAAGATTTAAATATTGAAGCATGACGTCGATCTCATAGCCTCTAAAGGAAGAGGCCTCCTATCTCAAGTCCAATCTGACGAGAGAGTACTTGTGGGCGCATGGATGAGACATGCACTTCTCACAATCCAATATGACGGTCCAAGCAAAGAATCTCCTGATTTTGTCTCACGAAATCTAAAGTCTCCTTCATGAGCACGAGGAGCCGAAGAAGATAAAGATCCACGACCAGCCAATCCGACAATACGACCACATCATGACGACAATGGAGCTCTCAACAAAAATCTAGGGAGACGATCAACAAGAGTAGAGAGAGAGCACACATGTAGATATAAAGTTGTTGTAGCTTTTTCTACAATTTAATTATATGTAAAGAAAGAGTCAGGGTTATCATTTCTTTTATACAAAATTGGATGGCTAGGATGCACTCCTAATACGACCCTAATTAAATCAATTATCAACATTTTGTTGCAACAATGTACAATACTATAATTAATTTTAAATAAAAAAATAAGTTGAAGACATTCTTCAATAAATTTAATTCAATTAAAATCAATCACATTCTCATGAATAAAGAGAAATAAGAGAGCCACCTTCCAAGAATGAAGAAAGAAGATAGTCTTCGTCCCATTATGAGGGTTGACAACCCCCTTGAATTGGAGAGAATTTTGCTCTCTCCAATCATATTTTAATGCAATCTTATTATATTAAATCTTTATTCATAGAATTATTTGTCAACAAAATATCACCAAATAATTTACAAATTATTTGTGACAATCGCAAACAAATCATTAATTAATTATGAATCATATTCATGAATCTAAAATTAAATGTAAATCACATTTACATTTAATTGCTCGATATGAATCTAATTCATGTCATTATTTAAATTGCAAATCCTATTTACAATTATTTCTCTTGAGGATATAATGTATCACATCCACAATATCCATGATTATTGTGGATAGTGTTATCCACATTAATCTCATCTTTGATAATTAAATCCAATTTAATCTTCCATGATGTCTCTCTACATATGTTTAAATAATGAGAATCATAACCACATTATCTATAATAATTAAATTAAATTTAATTATCATTATTTTTCTTTATTTTATATAGCCATATATTATCTAATGAAACTATTCTTGAACTCTTTCAAGGATAGCGTGCCTTCTCCTTGGATACTTAGAAATAAGGACATGACCATTGTATATTCCATGTATAGTGACTTGGATAGTGAGATATAATCTCATATCCAAATCTATAAGACATCTCAGAAATGTCCAGATCAAGTCAGACAAAATATCCAATCTTCTCATTGCATTCGACTCATTCATATCAATGTACAACATTTACACCAATATCGGATAACTAGTCCACTGAGTTGAGTCACTAAATTCCAAACATGTTTCATCACTCCCTCGGAATGATAGTGTCTTGGTTATACAGTCAATTAAGATCACATCATCATCAAATATTCCCATTACTTTATACATCATGCATACTAAAAACCCTGAATAATCCCGCAGTTCTGATCTTATTTGAAGCGTCTTCTTCAAGTTTTTATCATTAAGTTTCTCATTGGATCATTGTGTATGGGTATTTATCATATGCTTTCCAAAAGCATATATCATGCCTTCAAATCTTGTTTTGTTTCTAAAACAAGATAACCAACGTTGGAATTTGATTTATCCCAATATCTCTTGAGTGAGCTCACGTCTCCTGGTTCAGTAGTGAACATGTATTATCCCTTTGAGAGATCGTATTACCTATATGCCCTCGTATGTACGCCTGTCCGTCAGTGTATGGACCTTGATTAAGCCGTCAACCTAATGGTCTACATAATGTACATACTTAGATAAATAAGGAGTATAGTGATGATTAATCGGAGATTCATCACACCCCTGTACTTAAACTATGCTCGTCCTCGAGCATCTAAAGAATGAAGGAGTCATATTAATTCCTGACATTGCATGTGAATTTACAAGGCTCAATTCATCAAGTATCCTTAATTTAAGTGATCCTAAAATTCTAAGTCCAACCATGCTCTAGTCAAATGAATCCAACTTCTCTAATTATCGGATTCTCTATTTTGTACATATAATATAAGGATATGACATTTAGTGTACTGCAATCATGAGAGTCGAGTCGAGATGTCACCCAAGGTCCTAGTCTAGGAGACTCTTCTCTAGACCTAATCCTCAACTATAGGTAATAAGTCTGTTCTTGCATTCAATCCACCATCTCATTAGTTTGTCATACTTGAAAGTGAAGATGGAAGGCCAAATAATGTAGGACATAGGATTGTGTATTTTCTTCTCTCTGTCACATTGGAACACGGATCCTCTCGAGTGTCTTATTACTCATCACATGTATTTTCAGTTTTTTAATCAATGTGTCCATCAAGAGAGCTCGGAGTCATCTGCACTTGTTTTCCTAGGAGTACACTAGGCTGTGTCTATTTTGACTAAGATACATTCAACACCCAGACTTGTATCATTATACGATGCATAGCCTTTTTTGGGCACTATTCTGACTCCTTGATCCTAGTAGCTTTGGTGCAAATGGACAAACTGAAATGGTTGGGAGCGCTTACTTTTGATTGAAGCTCTTTGTATTTGACTTTGCATTTTAGAGCTCTTTTCATTCACATTTCTTTCCTTTTTTTTCTTTTTGGCAGACTAGCTCCACCGCTTTTACCAAAAGTTGACACACACTGATTAACAATTATTTTGTTTCATCACACCCTGGTACATAGGTTAATATTAAAATATAGCATGAGAAATTATTCACATACTGGCTACGGTTTGCTGACACTCAGGTTTCTTGAAATCTTCAATGAATTTATTCCATCATCGAGTATCATTAGATCGAGTATAAACTCAAATATCCAATCACAGTCCCTCAAGTGATAACTCAACTCATCTCATCAATCACGCACTTATGAAAGTGATGTGTTGATCATATTCTTAGAAGGTGGAGATTGAGACCGCAATATAGCGCTCATATAAAACTAGGGAAGTGTGGATTATTGAATATCAAATCCTAATGACCAAGTTTGGTTATCTCAGACTGTCAAGTTCTCAACAATCAAGTATCCTTGAATCCTTATGCCTTGAGTGATACTTAATGTGTTAGGAAAACACCAACTACCAAGTTAGTAAAATTTTTGTATTTTTTGATTTTACAATTTTTATGGATTTTTAAATCTTAACAGAAATAATGACTGGTCCAAGCTCATATGAATATTTGCATCCACTTCCAGCCAGTATGGGTGTAAGTACGGACCGTTAGATGGCTACCCATATTACTTCAAGATAGTACCATTCGCATTGTCTTTTAACCATCCACTCTGCTAAGGGAGATTGTAGTTCCCTCATAGAGAAATAACTACTCATTTTTAAGCTCAGTAATCGGAATCGCTGCTCAAGAATAGTTTTTGATTTTCGATTGGCTTAAAGTTATCACTGTATTAAGTGAGAGCACAAATCAAGCAATCAACGTCTAATCGGCCATTCCCAATTTCCTTTAATATCCTAAGTGATAAATCAAGGGGAAGATCGAGAGAAGCCAATGCATTCGAGAAAACCATGATGCATGATTGAGAGAGAAACTTACAGTGCCTCCAGCATTCTCCATGCATGTGCAAGATTGTATTAATTTTTTATGTTACATGCATGCAAGTCTTGGAAGCTACACCTAAACTATTAGTGGGAAGATTCGAGTTAATTTTAGCTAAGTTAATCGATGTTTATGTGCATTTCAATGAGTTAAGGAGAATAAGTGAATCTCCTCGACTCTTATTGTCTGTCATAATCTATGATCAAGCACAAGTGACATATCATGAAATAAGGGAAGCTCGGAGAGCTGCGTGCCTACCACTAGGTTTGGACACTCAAGTGAATCCCCACTTGTACGGGGGTGAAACATGCTCCACACAACACATGCAATGTCCAAGTTGAACTTACACTTGCGAGCCCTCAAACGAGGACCGCTGGAAATGCAAATGGCAATTATTTACAAAACAAATGCATGAACCAAATATCAATTAAAATCCCTTGTTTTCTCCTGCGTTTCTTCTATGGCACATGACAACGGGAGCTCCCAACTCCATGCCTCCATGTCGATCAAGCGTCTTCCATCTCTATGGGCCCTGTCATAAAAGAAAATGTTAGAAAAACATCAATAAATTTAATCAAGAATGATGCAAAAACAAACACAATATGAAGACCTACATTTTCTAAAATAATAAACTCAAATTAATAAAATAGAATCCAATAAATAAATAACGATGAGCCATGTCCTCGGAAATGATGCCATCTAATGGTTCGTTAAATCGCCTCTTTAATTTGTCATTTTTAACATCGTAGTATAGGAGATGATCTCGGATGTCATACAAAATATCATCCTTTTTAATAGGTGGATGATTATTTTACTTGGCAAGTCTCCCGAGGTTAAACACATGGGCACGAGCCTCCTTGTCAATTTACCATAAATTATTGATTAAATGAGAGTGAATAATTCCATTTATCCAGTTCTTCATATGTAAACAAAATGCACATCGCAAAAATAATGTGAAAATAATCATGCATAAATGAATGATGTAAATAAATGAGATGAGAGAACATGAACTCCCAAAATGAGAGATTGATTTTTATTTTATTTTTATGCATAATAAATGTTATGTAATATGCCAAGAAATGCGATGCATGAATGAACACCATGCAATTTTCGTTTGATTTTTACTATAATATAAACAACGTGAGATGACATGCAATGCAATATGAATATGCAAGAGAATGACATTGACATGCATGCAAAAATATGCCCTAAAATGATTTAATAATTGAGTTTAAATAAAAAGATCAATTTTAGTATTAATTAAAGTATAAATATATTTTCATAGTTCGAATAATAAAAATAAATAGAGTAATATATGACACATACTTCACTTAAATAGAGCATGTTTAATTAAGTGTTAGATCAGAGAAATACCAATACCATCATGAAGAGAATAAAATTAGCAACACAATGAAACTAAAATCACCGAAAATGGAGTCCATATGCTCAAGATATTGAAAAAAGAGTGCGGGGGCATATTTGTAATAAAAACTATGAAAATAACCAGGATAACTATGCATAACAGTCCTAGGGAGGGCATATATGCAATTTAGAAGAGCCGAATGGGGGTCCTATGCAATTTTACCAAGCGCGCATGTGAGACACACACGCCTGGGCTGGACCTTCTTACAAAATTGGGAACTTGGTGGGAGTATGATGTTATTTTCCCAGTCCGCACGTGCACTTCACGCACGGGCTAAGCTTGAGAGGCGGGGTCGAGGTCCGGATGCGAAGCTACACGTGATGCAGCCCCGATACTCTGGGAAGTGACTCGGTCCAACCGAGCCAGTGGGTAAGGGGCGGAGGCTTGCGATAGATCCGATCCGATCGATCAAGTAGATTTGCCGGTACCTATAGCACAATGCTCTTCTTCCTCTGCCCCTCGCACAATGGCGATGGTGGGTCTCCGATGAGCCCTAAGAAAGCTCCTCCATGCTCTTTCATAGGTTCTGAAGGTCGACGAAGGATCGTCGGAGGCTGGAAAATGTCTGGAAGGGAGAGGAGGGAACGTAGCTCGACGACGAGGCGATTCATCCAAGCTTCACCACTGCTGCTGCTTCTTGAGAACATAGTGGAGATGCGAACTCCGACCATTTGTGAAGAAAAGACCTGCATATGTTAGAGATATCCAAAGCGTGCAATGGACAAACGAGGGGAATGGAATGTGAACCTAATCAGGGCGAGGGGGTGGAGACTCTTGTGATTTCATCTCAGATGAACCAGAGAAGAAAGGGGCAATTGCTATTGAGGTTATGAAGAAGCGAAGCAGTGAGCGGAGTGGCTAGCATGAGTCTTTGACGTGTGGTGAAGGTCGAGAAATGGGGAATCGATGGAGGTGTGAAGTGTATGTTATTAAATGAAAGGGAGAAAATAAGGTGCAAGGAGAGGGAGACTTACCTGGAGATCGAAATACGACGATGGCGGTTGGAGGTGGCTTGAGTTGAGCTTATTGTGAAGCTCTGGTCATTTCTCAACATGCCCATCTACAACATGGCACTTAAACAGTTGTGACTTGGCCGAATGGCCAAGGGCCGCACCTGGGTCGAGGTCGTCATCGCTCATCCCAAATCTGCCCTCTCTATATCACAGAGACGCGGAGGGGAAATGGGCTTAAGCCCACGAATTGGTGGACAAAGGGGAAACAGGGCGGAGGGGAAGGTTTTATAAGGTGGCGCTCCGGCTGTTACGAAGGTGGAGAGGGATGTTTGCAATGATTGTAGGAAGAAATGAAGGCATGGGTTGAGGGCTTTGATGGTCTCACGAAGTATAGCGAGGATATGGCTAAGTGGAGGAGGTGTTGGATTGGGAGGAGGTGGAGGAGTAATGGCGCTAGAATAGGAAGGGGAGCAGGCTCGACGAGATGCCACATATGGGAGAGTGAGATGCAGAAGGAGGAAGATGAGTAGTGACTGTTGGATAGTGAAATCCAGGGGTCAGGAGAGTGGTACGAGTGAGCAGTCTAGATCAGATCATATGATCTGATCTAAGGGTTGTGGGCGACGTGCGGTGGACAACCGTGATGAGGGTAAGGATAATCCAAGGGGCGCGGGTGAAATGAAGACGTGGCGGTATCTGGGACACTAGATCGGCCGCCATCTTGCGGTTGAGATGAAGGTTGGCGAGATGGATCCAAAGGCAGAGAGATAAGGAAAGATGGGTGGTTGAGATGAAGGCGAGCAAGGGGAAATCAAACGATCAAGGGAGAGGCCGGGTGGTGCACATACAACTGTGTGGTAGCTCCAGAGAGCTCCACATGGCCCAATCACAATATTTAGAATAGAGAAAATAAAGAGAATTAGAAAATAAATAAAAGGATGGGAAATTAGCAAAAAGTCAAAACATGAAAGTGGTAGATCTCGAGGAGATCTACGAGTTTCATGTTGGATAAAAAGTCAAAAGAGATCAAATAAAAAAGGAACTATTTTTGGAGGCATTTTTAATGAATAAAAACACTTATTTTTAAACTCTAGAATAAGTAACTACAATAATTACTCTAATTTTTAGGGATTTTTTTAATACAAACTAAAATAAAGAAAATAAAGAAAATAAAAGGCTAATTTTATACAATAATTATGGTTATTTAAAGGAGGAGGACTAATTGTTAAGATGCATAATTAATGAAGTTTTTTATTGAGTTGTTTATGCTCCGAGGATAAATAAGGAGTATAGTGATGACCAATCAAAGATTCATCAGATACATATCAATACACATGTCTCTGGTCAGAGGATGCGTGCCTACACATGACAACATACGACATAAAATATACAATATGGCCACTCCAATAAAATGGGTTCTAACGGTGTTTTTTAAAAGAGTTTAATGAGGCTGCCCCAACATGGCTGCCCCCGCGCCGTTTTCGGCATTATTTTTTATGTTTTTCAAAAAATATCGTCATGTATATTCATCCCTATATCCCTCCTATATGCCATTCGAATTTTGTCAGAAACAGAGACTCCTACGACCTCCATCCAGGCAGCCATTTTTTAAAGATAACAAGATTTTTTAAATCGACACCATCTCGATGGAGGCTGTAGGAGTCTCTGTTTCTGACGAAATTCGAATGGCATATAGGAGAGATATAGGGATGAATATACATGGCGATATTTTTCAAAAAAAAATAAAAAAATGTCGAAAACGGTGCGGGGGCAACCTCATTAAATTCTTTTTAAAATCTGTCATAATATTGTCCGTTCTTAGATATAT
Source organism: Ottelia alismoides (assembly GCA_037367405.1). Taxonomy (NCBI): domain Eukaryota; kingdom Viridiplantae; phylum Streptophyta; class Magnoliopsida; order Alismatales; family Hydrocharitaceae; genus Ottelia; species Ottelia alismoides. The sequence continues at coordinate 328,476 of JAZKJV010002210.1, read as the reverse complement.
AATGAAGATATTATTAGTTGTAAAATTATTTTTGATACTTGAAAGTAAACGACAAATATCATTACATTGTTATATTATTAGTGATGTTTGCACATAGCAACTCTTATCTATTGTTATTTTTCAATTTTTTTGCTATCTTTGCTATTTTTTCAAAAATTAGAGACAATTAGCCAAAAAATAACAACTAGGTAGCCATCACTAATAATACAACAATAAACATGACATTCGCTGCCAATTTCAAGTAGAAAAAATTATTTCGCAACGATTAACATGATTGTTATGTATTTTAACATCGGACAATATAGTAAGGGATAAAAAAACATCTTTATAGACATATCTTATGGCAGTGATTGTAATAACACACATTCTATATCTACCCTATAATGTCTTTTGTCATAAACAAAGAATACATGCAATGGTTTCATAAAGACCGCAATCGCTGTTTTACATAATACAATCCATAAGAGGAGAATATAATAGATGCATTTTCTGTCTTCGTGCGTGACTTGCAATAAGTTATATTTGCCGGATTTAATCGTAGTTGGCATTTCAAGTGAGCAATTTATAATGGGTAAATTACATAAAAGGTACTCAACTTTACATTGATTCTCAAATTAAGGACTGATTTTTATATTGTAACAAATGAGGACTCAACTTTATATTAACGGCAAAGGTCCTAACAGTGTTAGTGGGGGGCCTAATTTGTGCCTGCGGATGACGAGAATACCCTTCCTGTTCGGGTCCTTCATTCACCTTCCCTATTCGTACCTGCACGGATAGAATGGGAGCCCTTTCACCTTCCTCTCGCAAATGCGAATCCATGGTGGTTAGCACAGCTCACCATGAACCTCCCGGCAAGATGTCTGCCCATCTTCGACTCCAAATGCCTATAATTAGCAAATCACACCTTCAGTTCAAACTACTAACTATATTATTGACTCCTTTCCCTCCCAAAACACCTCCATCTCTCCTTTCTGGACTTCATCCACCATGGCAAACAGATCCTTGATTTCACTCTCACGGTCAGGGGAATGGATTCCTCATCAATCCCACGGTAAAATTTTGCATTTGGACGTAGCCCGCTGTACCGCTTTCCTTCCTCGTCCCTTCCCGATTCCTCCATTTTGACTCTTTTTTAAATCCCCGTCTATTTCTCCTCCATCTAGTCACCTTCACTGGAAAAACCATTCAGGGATTGAAATCCAACCCTTTGGCCATTTCCATCTCTCTCTCTCTCTCTCTCTCTCTCTCTCTCTGCAAGTATCACGATCAAGGAGGAGCGGTAACGGTAGCGGTGTTGAAGCAGTGCAATTTTACGTCGAATACATGCTTGATTTATACCGATCACATGCCATGTCGTGAGTGCAGTCATGCATTAGATTTATCATGGTATTTGTTTTTTACATATCATGAAGAAATGGATGTTTGCAACTCTCATTTTATATATTTAACTTTTTTTGTTGGTATGTAATGATAATGGGGTTGAACAAGTTAAGTTTAACCTAACATGTGAGAACTCCAGTTTGAAAGATCGGACAAGCTATTATTAATGTTGTATATTGTTAAACGAACATTTCCATCTCAGATTAGAAGTTCGCGTGGTTCTCTTTCTCTTAAACAATCAGAACCAACAAATTATGATGGACTGTATTAGATAGTCAAATATAATTTTGGATTGTTCATCTCCTTAATCTTAGCGAATTTCCACTAATCAGTGCGTACTCTTTCCTAAGATCTATAATCAGGAGTATAGATATGATGCATACAATGCGACTTGCAGTTTACGTATGATCATGTCTCCCAAAACTTGCAGGAGCTTCCCTGATGAGGAGTCCAGCATCAACGTCTCCGTCACTGCAACTCGTGAGGCTTCGGGCTCCAATGACAGCGTCGTCCCGACACCTAAGCGTCATCGGGGCAGCACGGAGGTCTACGACAGACCCACATCGGTGCTTCGGCAGCTCTTCAGGAAGGAGTTGACACCGAGCGACCTTGGGTTCCTAACAATAAAAAAAATATCCACTGAAAATGTAATATACTCGTATAAATATTAAATCCCAAGACTCAAAATTAACTTTATCATGAACATCACCTGAGTTCGTAACAACAAAAAACAAAGCCAGTAGCCAATTTCTGGGATAACCCCTATCATCCAATCTCATCCCAAACCAGCTCACGAAGCAACCATTTCTTTCCTATGATTTGGATATTTATTGTTCGCACATCGATCTTATGGAATGCAGACTAATGAGCCATAGGGAACATGAAGAGATAAAAAATTTTCTGGTTGGCTGAGATGTCGACCTGATCCAAGCAGCAACGTCGTCGGGAGTCGAAGATAGGCGGGCGTCTTGATGAGAGGTCACGATGAGCCTGCACTGCCCGCCATGGATTCACATGTGTGAGAGGAAGGGGAATGGCTTTCGTTCTGTCCATGCGAGTGAGGTACGTACGAAGAGGGAAGGTAAAAGAAGGACCCAGAAAGGTAAGGGTAATTTCGTCATACAACAACACAAATTAGCCCCCCACTGACACCGTTAGGACCTTTGCCGTTAATATAAAGTTGAGTCCTCTGTTTGTTACAGTATAAAAATCAGTCCCTAATTTGGGAATTGATGTAAAGTTGAGTACTTTTTTGCAATTTATCCATTTATAATAGTTGAACCCCAACAAAATCTCATCTAAGCCGAAATGCAAGGCTAAACTGCATGATATCAATATAAATATACTTGACATGGAATTATCCTCAATTTTCAACAAATCAACAAAGGACTTTTAGAGTTTTACATAAAATATCCCTGTAAAAATTACTGGCGACATGAATATCTTTTACAAATCTTGTTACACAAAAATACGGCTTCAATATTTACCAAAATACTTTGGTAAGCTTCTGTGTTTAAAAAGCATACCCTGTATCGCAATTATAGGTGATATGTTACCATATCCTTATCTGTTTTTGAATACGAATACGGATGCGAATATGAATATTGATAGATATTAAAACTATCACAGATACAGATGTAAAACGGATACTGATTGCATACGAGTAATGTAAGGAATACCTATAGAATCGACATATATATATATTAATTGAATGGAAAACACATGATATAAATTTACTAATGTGCTTGTATCATAAAAATTATACAAACATGATAAAAGATTGTATAGAATTTTGTTATATAGGGATAAAAATAAATTGATGACTATATTTATATACGAAAAGGATATATAGATATGGATACAAATGTTTGCGGATGTCAAAATATTCATATCCGTATATATTTTAAAATAGATACGAATACGGATGTCAAAATCTGCATCCGAATCTAATAGAGATATATCAGTAACCATTTGGTAACCATTTGCATCGCTAATCGCAATTCGCAGGTGTGTTTTTTTCGTGATACGAGTATTTTTGTATATACGAAACAGGGCTACTTATGTAAAATCATAACTTGACAGGAGTGGTTGTGTAAAAGGTACGAAGATAGACGATCTTTCAGCATTAATTTAAGTCCAAAGCGCCAGTCCAGTTCAAACACCAGACCAATGACGTGCCTCCCGCACTGCCTTTCACGTGACATTCGCAACGGTCATATTTGGAGGGAACTCCCCCCTTGGCGCCAAGCATCCCCAACCCCATACTATATAAACCAAAACTGGATCTCTGCAGCGGCGATCCGGGTACTCCGAAACCCCTATAAAGCACCACCCCAACCTCCGCCTCTCACAATGGCCGGCGGCACTCCAAAACCCCCCAGAACCCCCAAATCCTCCCCTCTACCGCCCACTACCCCCCGCCGCCGCTCCCTCCGCCTCGCCACCTCCCCTGGGACCCCTGTCGACGCGAAGCTCAACGTGCACCGCCCTGCCCAGACGCCGAAGACCCCCAAAACCACCTTCTCCCGGAACCCTAAGCGTCGGATCCTCTCCGATCGGGACCCCCTCGCTCCGACCTCCCCCGATCTCTCCGAGCGGAAGCGGCAGCGGGGCCGTGAGAGACGGGTCTATTTTAGGAAGGTCATTTACGATGGTGGGGTGTTCGAAGCTGGGGATGATGTGTACGTCAAGAGGACGGAGGGAGAGGAGCTGGAGGAAGAGGATCCGAGTGTGGAGGATTGCAGGATCTGTTTTGAGACCGGAGGGGACGTGATGTTGGAGTGCGACGATTGTCTTGGTGGATTCCATTTGAAGTGCTTGGAACCGCCGCTGCAGGAGGTGCCTGCCGGAGATTGGGCTTGCGGGTTTTGTCGAGATAGGAAGATGGGGAAGGTGGTGGAACTCCCGAAGCCGCCAAAGGGAAAGAAGGTGAGGAGGACGGCAAAGGAGAAGCTTCTTTCCAGCGATCTGTGGGCTGCCAGGATTGAAAGGTGAATAGTGCCCGAGGATTGGAAATGCTGTAGTGTTTGATTTGCTAGGAAGTGGCGTGGTCTGGATATTGCAGTAATTTGTCTGCGCCCACCAGATGTTTTATACGGTGACGCTCGAGTATTGTGTGTTTGTTAGTAGCTGTGATTGAAGGACTGAATCGTTTACGGGATTTATCGTTAATCATTATCCATTTCTCACGCTGCGGTTTTCTGGTTTAGCTTGTCTCCTTAGCTTTGTTGGTATTAAAATTGAACAGCTTGTGGAAGGAACCAGATGGAAATTACATGGCAAAGGTCTGCTGGTACATTATTCCCGAGGAGACAGCTGCTGGAAGGCAATCGCACAATTTGAAAAGAGAACTGTATTTGACAAATGATTTCGGTGAAATAGAGGTGATTGCTTCAGATTTAACTCGCTTGTTCCATTGTCTTTTGAGCAATTTTTTGCCATTCTTTTGCTTCTCTCCACTGCAAAATTTCCATGATAAACCGACCATGTTAGGTGCTCTTGTCAATTTTGTTTATGTGAGCAGTAGAGTTTCTACAAAAGATACAGCTGTAGTTCCTGCCGTAAAACAAATTTGACATGATCATGGTCCCCTAACATGTACAATTTAAATATATGCCCAGATGGAATCGATCATAAGGCACTGCTACGTTATGAGTCCGCAAGAATTTGCCAAAGCTAATAATGAAGGCGATGACGTCTTTCTTTGTGAATATGAATATGACATTCATTGGCACAGTTTTAAAAGGATAGCTGGCTCAGAATCAAAGACAGATGTAAGGCTGCTTGATAGGAATGGGATATGCCATTTACATTGTTATATTATATGAAAATTTGAGCATTCTGTTTATCATATACCTTGCACCAATTCTCATTTAAAGGCTGATGAAGAATCTGGCGATGATAAGGACTGGACTTCAGCTAAAGACTCTGATTGTGATTCTGATCAAGATTCAGAATATGAGAAAGAAACTATGGTGACTTCGTCCTCGAGGAGAAACGAGAAGCATTACATAGCTGCAGTATGGTCCTCATGTTTCTTTTCCACTTATCCGATGTGATGGATATTATTTACGAACCTTAAATTCTCTTTTAACAGAATTCACATAGGGGTAGAATTTTTGGCCTACAAAGAATAGGGACAAAGAAAATTCCCGAACATGTGCGGAGCCACAAGCAGACAGAAATTGAAAGAGCAAAAGCAACACTGCTCTTAGCGTCTGCCCCGAAGTCATTGCCTTGTAGATCTAAGTATGCGACTTTTTTTTGTTGCAATGGCGCACTATGACATCCATACTTTATTAATAAGACTTAATTGGATTTCAGAGAAATGGCCGAGATAGCCACGTTTGTTAAAGGTTCTCTACGGGACGATCAATGCTTAGGACGATGCCTTTACATTCACGGTGTTCCTGGGACTGGAAAGGTTCTATATTCTGTTATGATGGTTAACCGATGCTGGTACTGTTCTATTCAACATCTTCTCATTCATCTGTATCCCTTTGTAGACCTTGAGTGTCCTTGCCATGATGAAAAGTTTACGGTCTGAAGTAGATGCAGGATCGTTGAGGTCTTATTCGTTCATAGAAATAAATTGTCTCAAATTGTCCTCTCCAGAGAATATCTACAAGGTAGCAGATTGTGCAGTAATTGCAGCTTCAGCCTTCAGCCTTGTTGATGTTATTTGATTTGTTTGCCCTCACACTTGCAGGTTATCTATGAAACATTAAGTGGGCACAGAGTTGGCTGGAAGAAAGCCCTTCATCTGTTGAATGAGAGATTCTCAGTGGACGGTAGTGTACAAAATAAAGATAACAAGCCATGTGTGATAGTCATAGATGAGCTTGATCTCCTTGTTACTAGAAATCAGTCGGTAAATATTGTGAATAATTTTTCACGAACAAGTCATTTTTTTACAGGCAATTAGGAACTGACTAATTTTTTGTTCTAATAGGTTTTATACAACATTCTTGACTGGCCCAATAGAATGCATTCAAAACTGATCATTATAGGTCTTTCTCATCTTTCAGCATTGTCTGCCTTATTTCTATTATAATTTCATATTGGGCAACATATGAACTTCTCTATACTTGTGTGTAGGGATAGCAAACACCATGGATCTCCCAGAGAAGTTACTTCCCCGCATATCAAGCAGAATGGGCATCCAAAGATTGTGCTTCGGGCCTTATAACCACCAACAATTGCAAGAGATAATATTAAGCAGACTTTCTGGGATTGATGCATTTGAGAAGCAAGCCATAGAGTTTGCTTCAAGAAAGGTAGAATCCTTTCCAATCAACCCACTTTGATATGCCTGTTTCTTGTGAACTTTAACATAATAATGGCTCCATTAGATATATCAGACTGGTTTCATTTTCTCTTTATCGTTACATGTTTTATATGGGTTTTGCTTTAAATCAGGTAGCCGCTATTTCTGGAGATGCCCGGCGTGCACTTGAAGTTTGTAGGCGTGCAGCGGAGCTAGCAGATTACAGGCTTAGGCAACCACAAAATAAAGCATATCATGGTTCATCAACTGGTACACCAGCTCTCTAACTGATGATCTTCTCCACATTGATCTCATCAGCAAATTTTCGACAAATGCTTTGCTTGGGACTTTGAAAACAAAGTGTTATTTGCATACTTTTCAGTTTAATTGCATGCTTCAGTTTTACACAAAAACTCATTTTGATGTTGCTCAATAACGAGTAAAGCTTTTTTCAGGGAAATGCCTGGTTGGAATGGATGACGTTGAAGCTGCTATACACGAAATGTTTCAGGCACCACATATTCAAGTAAATGATTTTATCCCAGCTTTGAGTCCAAAGAAAAAGCTTTACACATCTAGCATAATTTGAAGAAGTTTATTTCTGTTTACTGTCTTACCGCGACCATTATTTTAATTTACTGGATGTTGTTTTGACTGTAACCTATTCCAAGCATTTGCTAACTATATGCCATAACCAAAGACTCATGTTTGTTTCGGATGATAGATAGTATAATATTATTACATACGGTTTCTATAAGCTCTACAGTTTTATCTGAATGTTGGGGTTCTGTTGTCCTACTTGGGACGTTTTTTTATGATAAATGACAAAATTATGGTTTTGACAAGAGGAAGAACTTGCAACAAATAGGAACATGTATTGAATGAATACTAAATTCCATGCATCTTCATGTTATTCAGAAATCTCTCTTGAACACCATTAGAAAATTTCTAGTATATATGCCTTTAAGATATATGGAAAATTTAAGATGCTGTTTCATGGTGAATTGGCACGTGCTTTGCAGCATGCCAAAGTTACCGACGAAGTTACCGAATTATATTTGATAAATCTGCTTGATAGTTGATATGTAAACCTTTTATTTATTGGCTCGAGCTGTATTAAAATCGATGACCATCAACTCTTGTACATGGTTGAGAGATGGCTATTTTTTAAGTGGGATTTAAACAACAATCGTGTTTGTTTCTCATCTTCTTTTTATATGCTATTGTTAACAGGTGATGAGAAGTTGTTCAAGGCTGAGTAAAATTATATTGGCAGCTATTGTTCGTGAGCTATACAGAACTGGAATGGCAGAGATAACATTCGAAAAGGTTGCATTTTCTGCTTTTCAATTACGTGAGATATTTGCACCGGAAATACTTGTATCACTTGAAGTTAAATTACTGGTGTTGCTTTATATAGATAATCTGTTATTCTGTTAAAAGGTAAGTCACCAATGTGTAGGACCGAATATTTTTTTTTCACTGAGAACCCCTCCATGCTTGCAACATCTCATGTTAGTTGAGTGGTGTAGCAAGTGTCAATTCCGTATATAAAAAATCATGTAATGACTTGATTTTGCCGTTGAATTACTTTTTGATTTGTGTCGATATTTCCTTTGCATACTGTGCTAATCAGATGTTTGTGGATTGCTATTGTCAGTTCAGTATATAAAAATCATGCGTACTTCATTTTGCTGTTGAATTCCTTTTTGATTTGTGTTTTTTCCCTTTCCATACCATGTTAAGCAGTTGTGTGCGGGATTATTATTGTCACCCAGTTTTCATTAAGATGGTAGGAATATTTGTTCTGTATGAGGATACATAAATAGTTTTATGCCATATAACCCATCGTGATTATTGTGCATGCCTTTTGGTTTATTTTTTTTCACGTGTTTCAAATGTTAGCATTTTTGCACGTAAAGTTTAATGCCTATAAGCAGAATATTATATTGTTTCCTTTTATCCTTGGAGATATTTCTCGTGCTTATTCCATGCATTTCAAACTGCAGTTAGCAATCAATATTTCTGGGATGTGTTCTGGAAATGGAGAGGTATTTCCTGGATGTGATGCTCTTATGAGAGCAGTGTAAGCATCTTTGCAATTTATTTTGGTGATAGGCGTTGTTCAAGTTTTTATAAACGATGAAGATGTTAACAATGAGTTGCCCAAAAAAATGGATATTGTTTTGCATATTGAAGTGCTGAAGTTCTGATATGGCAGTAGACAACATATATGTGCTAAGAAATATAGAGGTTTTCATTTGATGGGATAATCCTAAACGCTAAAACACCTGGAGCATAATTGATCCAATATACTATAGTAACATTTGCCTGGATATAGAAAGATTCACAAAGAATCCCACCATGTAGAATGCCTACACAACATATCAAACCACATAAATTCTGATATGGCAGTAGACAATACCTGTGTGCTCAGTAGTAGAGAGGTTTTCACTGGATGGGATGGTCCTAAACGCTAAAGCACAGGGAGCAACATAATTAATCCAAGTTACTAACCAGCCGTCATTCACCTGGATACGGATAGGACTACGAGGAATCCTATAATGTAGAATGCCTGCTCAACATATTGAACAACGGATTGTCTGATATGGCTATAAACACTTAAACACATGGAGCATAATCAATCCATCTCAGCCCCGTATTGTAGAATGCCTGCACAACATATCAAACCACAGAAATGAAGGTAGGATCATTAAATTCTATGCCTTTGAACAATTTATACTAATGGAAACTCCTGTAGTGGGCAAATATGTTACACAATATCCAGAGAATATAGTAATGATAGGAGAAATGCAATGGTATTCAACACGATAACATGAGGAACATAACTATATCCTAATGATCTAATCTTCTGCACAGTTTTTCTCTCTGTTTTGAAACGTGCGGTTACATCGCCTCGCTAGGATTTTATGTATAAAGATGCGTAGTGTTCTCAGAATTTGTGATCATGATGGTAATGATGGACCCCAAATTATGTTGACGAGCGAGATAGATCTTATGAGATCAAGGAAAATGCAATAAGCAATGTTATATTTAGATATATTGTTTACAAGTATTAAGCTACACTTTTGAGATTTTGTTTAACCTTACTGAACAGGAAATCTGAGGGGTATTTGTGTTTTTTTGCATCATGTTTTTCCCTCATAATCCTTTGATCTTTATGGATCCTTATGAGAACAATTTCTCCTTCAAGTGAAGTCAGCTACGTGGATTTGTTGCCCATGCATTATATACTCTGGGTTGATCACAAGCCATGTCCTTAGTACTTTTTCTTTAAACAGTTCCCTGGCCTTGTTCCTCTTGCGAGGGTCTTCTTCCAATGTTAGGGTGCTCGTTTTATGACAATGCACCCTTTCAAAAATAGGTTCTTCTTCTAACTTAGTTATAATTCAATCCAAAAGTGCGCAGATAGTCTAATTAGCTGTGGTGATAGTAACTTCCTTTCCTCCTGCCCATGGGTTTCTATCTACCTGAAGGTTGGAAGTGCTTCAGGGGGAGTAGTGAGTGATTTTTCAGAGATGCGAAAAAAAATCCTTTTGTTACTATGTTTAATTTACGCCCATCTTTTTTTTTCTATTCATCTCCTTGTTCTTGATCTTTCTTCCCATGTTCATTTTGTCTGGGTTGCTATCATGGTGTCCTTGACAACCTGCATTCTGGTTGATTAATATCTCTGCTTTACATCGAGGCCAGGCTGCCAGATTCTTTGTTTCTTTTATTCCTTGAGGCATTGATCAAGGAATGAACCTATTTCTTGATTTTGTTTGGCCAGTCTACCATGAATTGTCATGTTTTGGCCTTTCAAAAAAAGAGAGTGAGGAATGCTGTCATATTTGCAGAACTTCTGATATTTAAACCTTACTAAGGTCAGCCTCGCTCTGAAAATAATTACTGCATCTTTTATTACTTTGTTAAATATGGTTTGAAAGAAACTTTATAAAAAAATGTTGTATGGTATCTTAGAGAATAAATCTTTTTTGAAAGCATCTTAGAGAATAAATCTTATGACACATATCCTTGAATGCATTTAAAAGTGGTTAACAGATTCAAATCTGTTGCAGTTGCAAGCTTGGTCAATGTAGAATCATTCATTGTGAGGATGCCATTAACCACAGGCTTCAAAAACTGCAGTTGGATTTTCCAAGGTTGGTTGCCTTTTTATCTATCAGCCTTTAGGTGGATCGAATACAATTACTTAACAAGGTCATATTTGTTATAATCTTCCTTTAGTTGCCTTTTATTTATCAACTTCTAGATGAATTGAAAACAAGTACTTTACAATGATTATTTGTAGTAATCTTCCTTTGATATTTTATTTTGTCAACTTCCTCCTATAATGTTGCATATTATATTTAATGCTAGTTAGAAAAATAACATAGGATTTCCTTTTGTGCCCAATTTGAAGTATTTGATTACTTGAGTTGGCCTCCAATTCCTTATTCTATGTGTCGAGCCTTGTGGACATTTTAAAAATGCAACACCTCAAGGTTCTAGCCTCGAGTAACCCCAAGTGAGGCATGTGCCTCACAAATGTTAGATGGAATTGAGGCTTTGATGCACTATCGAGGTGCTGCCTTGATTATACAGTAAGTTTTTCATGTGTTTTGCATGTGAATTTTTTTACTTCTCTTGGAACGATTTCAATCTTCTCTTCCATCGTTCTCTTCGAGTCCTTTAGGACTCTGAAGTTGGTCATGGACATTTTAAAAATGCAATGCGTCGATGCTATGCCTCGAGGCTATAGCCTCGAGTAACACCAAGTGAGGCGTGCACGTCACTGATGTGAGAGGGAATCAAGGTGTTGAGGCTTTGATGCACTATCGATGCACTGCCTTGATCATACACTACATTTTTTGTGTGTCTTGCATGTGCAGTCTTTTTATTGCAATGATTTTGATCTTCTCTTCCATCATTCTCTTTGAGTCTTTGAAGACTCTAAAACTGGTCGTTGCTCCCCCCTTCATTGTCTGCTGCCTAGAGCAGCTTCGTCGCGTGCCAAGCCCCTTCATGGCCACCTAATCCCTTTTCTGATCTTCCATTCATCACCTGTTTTCCACGAGCAACTTTTGTCAGCACCTCTTCATTTCCCCTTCATCACTTGCTTGAAAATAACATGTATAAAGTATGCAATATTTTCCTTATACATGATTCTAGAAATCAAGCATATTAGTATACATATTGTGTGAGTACCGATCTAATTTATTAAATCTTTTATACAATATTGCTAACTTGTTATCTTGTACTTCTTCTATAATGAAATTTTTGGTGGATTTTGAATATCAACTTCAACTTGCTTGTATATCATGAAGCGTATACACAGCCTGTTCCATCTCTGTTGGATTCTATGCGAGCTTCTAGAGCTTAGACAGATGCTTTATGTATTCGGTCTGTCCACTTACCACCCACCACATTGAAAAGCTTTCAATGCAATTTTCCGAGTGAACCATGAAGAAACATGCAAGCATGCAGAGTATGTACATGTAGTACACACACACGCTACCTCTTTAACTTTCTATTATTCGTTAGATTTATTTTGTGCTTCATAGGAATTTTGTAAAAGTCTAAGTATTAATATACACTAATATGAACTAATATGTGCACTACAGATCTAAGTTGTACACTATTTTACCCCTTAAACATATTGTAGCTTGGAAAAATTCCATAGATCAACTCTTTCCTCTTTTATGACAAGTAAATAGATGCAGTTGTGAGCTGAATGAGAAATAAATAGCTGCAAAACATACGACATGGACATGCATTCCTAGTAAAGATTTCTTCTTGTTTTTAGGATTTTACAAAAATATACTTGTGGAGAAAAAAAGAACCATATACATATATATTCTACTTCCTTTATCTTTCTATTATGCCTTAGATTTATTGTGTGCTTCGGTGGAATTTTATAAAAGGCTCAGTATTAATACTCTCTAATATGAACTACTGTGCACTATAGATCTAACTCTAAGTTGCACATACTTTTACCCCTTGAAAATACCATGGAATAGAAAAATTTCATAGATCAAACTTCTCCTCTTTTATGATAAGTAAATAGTTGCAATATGAGCTCAATGAAAAATGCATAGCTTCAATGTGACCACAAAGTAGACATATACAACAACAACAATAAAAAAGCCTTTTCCCACAATTTAATCTCAATCATGAAAAAACAAAGTAGACATATGACATGGATATTTTTTTTACTATATCTTTCTACTCATTTTTAGAATTTTATTAAATGTATACGTGGAGGAACAATGAAGAACCAATGAAATAAATTTTATTGTAGGTTTTTTATGTACCATGAACCCCTTAGAGCCCTATGGATGGGATTTACATAGTAGTCCACAACTTAAGTCATAAACATAGAATAGTTGGTTACAGGTAGCACAACAACAACAAAGCCTTTTCCCACAATTAAGTAGGGTTGGTTACATGGATTTTCTGCCTCCATCCAGATCTATTTTGGGTCATTCTCATGCTTAAATCCAAATAACTAAGATCTCTTCGGATAGTCTCATTCCAACATTTCATAGATCAAACTTCTCCTTTTTTATGATAAGTAAATAGTTGCAATATGAGCTCAATGAGAAATGCATAGCTTCAATGTGACTACAAAGTAGACATATACAACAACAACAAAGCCTTTTCCCACAATTTAATCTCAATCATGAAAAAACAAAGTAGACATATGACATGGACATATATTTTTTACTAAATCTTTCTACTCATTTTTAGAATTTTATTAAATGTATACGTGGAGGAACAATGAAGAACCAATAAAATAAATTTTATTATAGGGTTTCTTATGTACCATGAACCCCTTAAAGCCCTATGGATGGGATTTACATAGTAGTCCACAACTTAAGTCATAAACATAGAATAGTTGGTTACAGGTAGCACAACAACAACAACAAAGCCTTTTCCCACAATTAAGTAGGGTTGGCTACATGGATTTTCTGCCTCCATTTATATCTATTTTGGATCATTCTCATGCTTAAATCCAAATAACTAAGATCCCTTCGGATAGTCTCATTCCAACACTTCTTGGGCCTTCCTCGTCCTCTCTTAACCTGCTCAACATCCCAAATCTCACATCTACTAACTGGTGCATCAACTGACCTCCTTTACAAATGGCCAAACCATCTTAAGCGATTTTCTCTCATCTTATCCTCTATCGGAGCTACATTAACTTTCCTTTTGATTGCATCCTTCTAAATCTGATCTTTTCGTGTATGACCATACATTCACCTTAGCATTTTAATTTATGCTACTGTCATTCTCTACACATGTCTATGGTTCATAGGCCAATATTCTGATCCATAGAGCATAGTAGGTTTCATAGTTGCTTTGTAATACTTTCCTTTGACTTTCAAAGGAATTTTCTTATCACAAAAAACAATAGTAGTTCCTCACCACTTTAGCCAAATTGCATTTATTCTATGAGTAACATCCCTATCAATTTTCCCATCTTGTTGCAAAATAGATTCCAAGTATCTAAAAGAACTTTACCCCTACTTATATCAAATCCTTTAGTATCTAAGGTATGTCTCCAAACTCCCAGCTTATCATGTACTTCATCCTTGTCTCATCAATCATCACAATATCGTTGGTGAACATCATACATCAAGGTATATCATCCGGAATGTGACTAGTCAACTCATCCATAATTAAAGCAAAAAGGAAACCTTGATGCAGACCAATGCTGATGTTAAAATCGTCAGTCTTCCCAGATCGGATCCGTACGCAAGGAATCCCCATCAAACCTATCCTTTATAAGGTTAATTATAGGACATGTACTTGTTTCTTCTCCAAAACTCTCCACAATATCTCCCTTAGGCTCGAATCATAATCCTTCTCTAAATCAATAAAAATCATATGGAGGTTCTTTTTTAAATGCATAAATTTCCATTATTCTCCTCAACTAGTGGATAGCTTCAATAGTTGAGCGACCTGACATGAATCCGATCTAGTTTTCAGTTACTTGAGAAGCTTGCCTCAACTTCTTTTGGTCTGATGTTCCCAATTTTTCACAGTATGACTCAACGGTTTGATACATGTATAATTTGAACAATTTTGAATATCTCATTTATTCTTATAAAGAGGTACCACCATGCTTTTCCTCCATTTTTCGGGCATTTTCTTGCTTCACCAAATGACATGGAATAAATTGTGAACCAAGTCAAACTCCATTCACTTAGAACTCTCCAAACTTCTATAGGAATGTCATCAGGTCCTACCCCTTTCCTAGGTTTCCTAAACTTTAAAGCCTCCTCTACTTCTTTCCTTTGCATCCGTCTTTAGTTTGCACAATTCAGGTAACATTCACTACTAGCAAGATCTCCCAAAGTAATCTTTTTATTCCCTTCTCCAATGAAAAACTTATGGAAATATTATTTCAATCTAGTCTTTATATCCTTTTAAGTAACAAACACATGTCCTTCCTCATCCTTGATGCATCTCACTTGAGAAAGATCTTTAATCTTTCTTTCTCTTGCTTTGACCAATCTAAATATATCATTCTGCCCTCCTTCGAGTCAAGCTTTTTGTGCAAACCTCATAAGCTTTCAACTTAGCTTCACTTGTAGCCTTCTTTGCTTCCATCTCACTATTTTGTAGTTTGTGACAATTTCCTAAATTATATCCTTATACATAGCTTTAAAGCAAGCTCTTTTAATCTTAAGCTTGCATCCCTTCACTCTACCACCAAGTCTCCGTTTGGCCTGAAACTCCTCTAAATTCGCCTAGCATCTCTTTAGCTGCCCTTCGGATACAAGATGCTAGCACCTCCAACATATCATTTGCACTTTCATTACGATCCAAAGATAAGTCTTCTAAAACCTTCTCCTTGAAGCTTGATTGCTTCAATTAAAGATTCCATTATTTAGTTCTAATGATCTTGGGAACAATCGGCTTCTTTGCCAACCCTTTTGTCTATGGCTAGCATCGATGAGATGTCAAGCTCTTTCATGGGATTATTTTACAGTCCGTAACACCACCAAATTTTTCTCCTAGCTATAATAGCCCATTGATGTTGAGTTGGTTACATGGAGGAATATCAAGCGATGCTGAGTTGGTTACACATATAAATAGCTAAAATAGAAATAAATTTAAAGTAGAAAATACATTACTAGTTATAATAGCCCAATGATGTCATTACCCCCTCCCTTAAGTTGGAATATACATATTGATCATACCCAACTTAGAAGATAATGAGATATGCTGCTTTGGAAGAGTTTTTGTAAATATATCTACAAGATGGATTTCTGTAGAAATGTGAGCATTGATTTTGCATCTCGAATAAAATAACAATTCACCTCAATATGTTTGGTCTCATGAAAAACAAGATCGATAGAAATATGAGTAGTAGACATATTGTCACAATAGAGCATGGTATTTTATCTAGCGTGAAACCCTAAACCCTTATGATGGGAGTTGCAAAATAGTCCTCAACAAGACCCCTTAATATAGAAGGATTACAAATAAAAATAGCTTAAACAGAAGTTACAATAGAAAATACATAACTAGTTATAGTAGCCCAGTGACCTCTGCACTTCCATGAAGTTGGAGAATATCTATTGATCATGCCCCCTTAGAAGTAAATAATGAGATTTTCTAAAAAAAAAGTAAATAATGAGATGCTTTCTTTTGAAGAGCTTTTATAAATATATATGCAAGCTGGAGATTTGTTGAAATGCAAGTACTAGTGATCTTCCCTTCTTCCATTGCATCTTGAAAAAGATGAGAATCCACCTCCATATACTTGGTCTGCTCATGAAAAAAGGGTTTGGCGGCAATGTAAGTAGAATACTTGTCACAATACAGAGGAGCCGAGATAGTATCAAACAACCTAAGATCATGTAGGAAAGAGATGATTCAGATAATCTCACACGCGGTTGAAATCATAGCAATGTGTTATGCTCTTCTGCACTTGATCTAGATAACAATCAGCTTTTTACCGTGCCATGCGATAAGGTTTCCACCAACAAGCATGACAAAATCGGTGGTGGGTCATCTATCCTCAGTTAACTTGTGTATTCAGTATTTGCATAAGATGTAATGTGTGTGTGGCCATTGACCCCATAGAAGAGGTCCTTTCATGGGGAATCCTCAAATATCAAGGGATTAGAAGAACGCCATGCTAATGGCTATAATGTGACCTCTCCATTACTGACTAGCTTTGTTAACATCGTATGCAATATCTTGTCTAGTGATAGTAAGATATTGCTTGCTAAGCTTCTGTACCGTGTGGTACCCTTAAACATAGGATCAATGGATGTAGGATGTTTCTGCTATTCAACCGGAATGGTCGAGGTCCTTAGTGGAAAATACCTTTGGAAGAAAGGTCTTGGTCTTAATAATACCAACGTTGTCATCACCAATGATAACCATATCATCAACATATACAACAAGTATCACTGTTCTTGAGGAACGCTGTCTAATGAACACATACTTAGTTCGATGTATGGAAATTGAGAAAGTTGATATCAGAAGTAGTCTTTAGAACCAAACTTGTAGACTCTGCTTTAGGCCATAAATGGCTTTACGTAGTCAATATACCAGCGTCCCCCTCAATTAATTATCTCGTTGGTTGTGTCATATACACTTCCTCTAGATCATCATTAAAAAGGCATTTTTGCACTTCTGGATGAAAGATAGACCAACTTATGTTAGTTATAACTGATAAAATTGTGCTTATGTCCTTACCATAAGAGAAAAAGTTTCAAAATAATCGACATCATATGTCTGAATATACTCCTTTGCTAGTAATCTAGATTTTAGTTAGTCATTATTGATCCATCAGGTGAATATTGGTTGTAAAGACATATCTGCAAAAAATAAGGGGTAAAATAAGGGGTCGCCCGAGGGACATGGTATAAGATCATATGTATCTCTGGAAGTAAGTGCATCCATTTCTTCATATAGGAGTCATATTCCTTCTCTTTTTACTTTAGCAATTCCTTAGTCAGAATGTAGATATTCTTTTGACGGGCAATGAACACTTTGCATGCTCGAGACCAGAGTACATAGATGCTTGTACCATTTAGCTTGATAAAAGTCCCTTGAACCGATGTGGATATCATGAATTTTGTCTTGGATGGAATCGTGGTCATTGCGGCCAGGGAGAGAAAATCAAAGAGATCCTGAAACGATTTACTCAAGCATTTGAGTAGCAGTGGTAAAACCACTGAAGATGGCGGTGTGAGGGGGCTTGCCGCTTGGGCAATAATGGTGCTGGGATGTTGCTGCACCTCAATGAGAGGCAAAGGCGGCGGTGTGTCGCTGGGGCAGCGGCGATGGGAGAGGGCTAACAGTGGCAACATGATTTTGCTCGAACTCTAATGTAGGATCGTCGCTATTTTACTATACAACAACATAGCTTTCTCCCACATTAAGTAGGGCAACCGCTATAATACCATGTGGAGTTTGAGTCAGTTGTTGACAACCTTCTTTCATAGTTGGGTCCAGAGATCCATCCGCCATTTTACTACCATGGAATAATTGCCATCAATCTTTCTAGCACAGTTGAATGCCTTCAATGCTTTCAGCAACACTTCTCTTGTTTCATTAGTGGGCAATAAAGATACAAGTCTTAGTTATACATGGCATATTTTGCGCATGCAACTAGGGAACGCGTTGCCAAGAAGCTAATTTCATATTATCTGGTATTATATGGATGCTTGGTCAGTCCTTTTATGTTGGTTTTGTTGCCAAATATGTATTGGGCAATTTACTTGTGGCTAAAAAGCTTATATACCCAAACTTGATCAAAATCTATTTTTTTGTGGACTGCAAAAATATTTATAACTGTACTATGTGCGGTGTCGCGTTAGGTAGTCGATGGTCATCGTAAAAAATAGTCGAATCTTTCAACATGGATTTGAGCAAGAATCCATGCAGCCGACCCTACTTATAGGGAGAAGGCTTAGTACATTTATACTATGTGCGGTGATTGGTTATTGTGCCTAATCATTTTCTCCGTCTTTCTCATTGTTTAGCTGCACAAAGTAGACTGCTATCTTTCAGTATAACTTGGAAAATACATCTCCAATGTCTTCATGAGGAATAAATACCCTCACGATACATTTGTATGGCAAGCTACAGAATTTGGAACCTGTCCTAACAGCACCCATTTATCTTTATCTTGACAGTGATGATGTGGCCTTCGCTTTGAAAAACTGCGAGGATGTCCCCTGGCTAGCCAAATACCTGTGAGCGCTTCCTCAAGAGCATTTTCGTGCTATCAAGAGATATATTTCCTTGTACGGTGCTCGCCTGCGGCACAGCTAAAGTTGAGCATTGTGTTTTGATCGAGGTATGCTGTACTCCAAAACTTTGATTGCAGAAGCTGTATATATCAGGCTGATCCATTTATACACGATGAATTGTGAATTGTTGGGTAGGAGATGGTGCATTTTCTGATTTACTTAGTATTGATCTGTGTCTAATGACAGGACCCCATTTTTTTCATTGGATTAGAATGAAGTTTTGTCCATTTTTTCGAGAATGTAATCAGGGACTGTAAAAAAAAGATAAAAGTAGTTGAAATGTCTAACATCATAAATAACTGCAGCTGGGAGAAGATTCCTGTTAGGGGTTTTCTTTCTTTCAACACATGTTATACTATTTAGTTTCACATTCATATTTTTATAATTCATGTCAGCTCCAGGTCTAATGGAACTCCAGGTTCCTTATCCATCTTTTTTCTTATAAGTTCACTGTGGTTTGCAACCTTCACTTTTTTTATCTCATCCTTCAGTTACGGATGCGGATATCTATTTTGCAATATAAATACGAATGCAGACGCAAATACTGATGGATAAGGAAGATTTTTCACGCTATAGCGCACCACTAGATCATATTCTACTTAGCTCAAACAAATCAATTCTTCTTCGATAGTTGAATTTCGTGATATAGATGTGATTCTCATCATTGCATTGCATATAGTTTAGATTTAATAACGGCTGTCTAATTTCGTGAGGTAGCGTTATAAGTGGTTCTAACTGCGAAGCATTCATCATTGTTTCCCATTAGCTCAAAGAAACATAGATATCGCAAGATAGCATTATAAGTGATTCTAACTATGCATTCATAATTGTTTGCTACTTACATTTCGTGACCCCTTTTCTTGTTATCCCTCGTGTAGGTATACAAGAGAATTGGTAAAATCAAATAAATCAAATAAATTAAACTACATGTACACTTCTGACATAGAGAGACAAATCGCCAAAGATTAGCACCCAATTGAGTGTATGTTTGTTAACCTTGTGTCATAAGTTGCTACTTTGGGAGTATATATTGAGAGATGCCCAAACAGTAGAAAATTTTGAGTGAAGCCATAAAAATGTATATTTATTTCGTAAATACGTATCTATAAAAATGTTGAGTGAAGCCATAAAAAAGTTCTACCCACATTTATAAATGGATGAGATACATATAAATTCATATATTAATTAAAATGGGTGCACGAATAAGAATTTTTGCAAATATAAACCGAAACTTTGGTAATCGAAGGCAACTACTTTCCTGTCGTTTTCCTTTTTTTAATCAAGAGAATAAAATCAATCATCCAACTCTCATATTACAAAAACCAAAGTATAATTCAGAGTTCTTTTCTTCTCCCCTGGGATAAATATAAATATACAATTTCTGACTAATACTTATGTGGGTATTAACGATATTCCACATGTCTACGTTGGGCTATACATGGAGTCAATTTAAGGATATAGACGGCCGGAGATGAATACAAATATGGATATATGTGTTACCGTATTCTATTCTTTTTGGTTTTGCATATGATTAAAGAGGTAGCTACGTTTATTGACATATATGAAAACAGTGTTACTATATCTTTAAAAAATGAATGCAGATGTACTGCGGATGTTGATTGCATATTAGCTTAAATATGCATGTATTGGCAGTATGCTTGATATAATTATGTTAACTATACTTATATCATAATAATTATACTTATAAGGGGACCCTTCCAATGGGATGCGGTCCTTCCCGAGTTCAAGGTCGCTTTTTTTTCGTAGAAAATACGAACAATTTAGTAGAATACATATACAGTTTGTATTATAATTACATAATTATAAATAGAAAGCCGCACACAAAACTGTACATTATAATACAACCAATAAAACTGCGTATTATAATACCAACAACAACGTATTCTACTAAAGGCACCGTGTCTTTTTACAAAAAGAAAAGGTTGCTTTCTTGAACTCAGGAAGGACCATGTCTTATTGGAAAGAAATCCTATACCTATATATGCTGAAAGAGTTCTGATATTATGTTATATATGGATGAAATTGAATTTAAAACTGTATATATGAACATACGGATCGTATTTGGATATTCGTGGATAGCAAAGTGATATTCATATCCAAATCTATTTAAAAATGGAGATATGTATAAAATAGATATGACGATGAATTGGATACATATACATATACATCTGTATCTGTTAGCATCCCTAAGTAAATGGTATGAGATCTATAGCTCCATCCAGACAATGAATAAGGCTCCCTTATCTCGAAATGTGTAATATACCGACATAAACAATCCGAGGATAAGATCTATTATTTTTTTTGTTTTAGGTAATCCTTGTTCCTTATTTTCATCGTAACAATCCCTACGTTAAAAAATGTTCAGATCTTTATAGCCGAGCTTCATATAATAAATATTGTTTTGGAGATTTATCGTGTATGGTTGAAAATGGAAATACCACGTATGAAATTAACTGATATTTATTTTCAATTTACAAGATCGAGAGTGATTAGCATTTTTGTTATCAAACATGTGACGTTCGAAGGCATACAAATTGAGCAAATACAAAATCCGCAAATAATTCCAAAGTTTATACGCATTATTTCAATATACGATAACATGAAAATCCATGACCATGATTGATGCCCTATATGATCAAGTCCAAAGAAAAAAAGATTAGATAAGGGGAGGATTTCCACGTTTTCAAATCTCAGAATTGAGATACATACAAAACCTAGGTAGATTTATAAACAGCTTAACCGAATAGATTAATTTATCCAAAAAGAGATTACTATATAATAAAATATTCGAGAGATATGAATCGACTCCTCTGAGTTGAATCGGAACAAGAGCACAAGTGCATGTGCAAGTAGATTTCACTCAATTCCCTTTGTCTCTTTTCTATATCATGTCCACCAATATTACGACACCAAGCAATATGAGACAACTTTGCTCTCGTACTTACCTACACTTTTAATTATGAGTGTCCATCCTCAATTCTATGTACCCAAACTTAATACCCTCAATTGTCTATCCATATTTTTCCATATATACAGTGAGTTGGAGGAAAAATATCCCTGCAAAATTTTTATCTATACCCATCACCAATATTATAATATTTAGATTTAGAAAGTTAATTGATGAATTTTCCATACCAATTTAATATGAATTAACCCATTTACTCCTCTCATTTATTTTATTTAAAAACCCTCTTACCCATAAAGGGAAGGAGGGAGGGGGAGTTGGGGAGAGAGACCTCAACAAGTGTACCCTCCCCCCTCTAGATGTTGTCTATATTCTAAGTTAAGTGTTATTATATTATGATGCCTAAGGACATCACCGACCACGTGGTTATACACATCGAAGACACTAATTATGCAATAACATGCTATGTTATCATGAAAAAAAGTGATGCATGCGCGATTATCGACCATTGATAAGTTGATAATATTTGATAGTGGTTATTGGAGTTATCAATCATAAAAGTTTGCAGTAAATTATTGGAAATGAAACGTTCATATGAACCACTATTGTATGAAAAAAAGAAATGAAGAGGAATAAAATTTCCTTAACATGAATAATGCATTACAAGAAAAGGTGGGATTGACGTGTACTTAATGGCTTGCCATGTGCACGCCACGTGCAAGCGAAGTGCATGCCAGGGGCTTGGACGAGCACATGTGCTCGCCCAGGCTATTTTTGCATATAGCCTAGATGCAAGGCCAGGTGGGCGAGCACACGTGATCGTCGGGTGCTCGCTTGCTTGTAGGCGTGCATATTGTGGTTGTCCAAGTGCTCTCCTGTGTACATGCGGGTGAACACTAAAGTACACCATGTGATCACATGTGCTCGCCCGAGATGTATACCAGCAAAACATTAAATAGGTATGAAGGGGTTCCTTTTCTATTGGCTGAGCAGATTGATGGAGCGTACTGATATTAGGTTCTTCGTCAAAATAAATTGTCTTGTTCCTATGCTTTTTTTGTGGATAGTCTCGATATGATTGGGGAAGTATTTATCACAAAATGTTGCTACTTCTTCATATATATATATATATATATATATATATATATATATATATATATGAGAACTTATTAATCCATCGACTCTACTTTTGTTTCACACTTTTCTTTTGAGGAAGAACATGAATCTGAGTATCACAGCTCGTCTATTTTAGATAACTAAAAATATAAATGTAAGAAAATAGTATAAACACATACCTTTCAAATGGATACATCTATTGTACTTATTGGGCTCGCCAACTTTGACCTCGCATGGAAGATGAATCATCAGATGCTTCATAAAATAAAAAAATGCTGGAGGCAATATTTTTCCATATTACACATAATCACAACAATATTTTTTCAAGATATTCCATCTCCTTCTCATGCATGTGCGAGGAACAATAATTTGGACGAATCCGCTGATATCTGATAGAGCATCAACGGTATTTTTTAGTAATAATCCCCTGAATATTATTGGTAGTAGTCTTTCCATAAATATGTGACAGTCATGACTCTTCATTCATTTAAAAGAAAACCTTCTCAAATCGACCAGATTTTAAATATTCGACGCATATCCATCTGTAAATTTCAATATACTTATCCATTCACAAACATTTTTCACTTGATTTCTGTCTAACATATACCTTCCTTTTGAAATTTCGACCCTCTCATTTTCAAGATCCCTTATATAACTTTGGACGATTGCAAATGATTCTTAAATAATGATGAGAATTCATGATATCTTTTGTATGACCAATGACATTTATATTTGTATAAAAGATGTTATCAAAGATATTTTTCTCGATATGTATAACATCTAAATTGCGTCATATCAGAAGCTTTCTCTAATATGGTAGTTTCAAAAATATACTCTTCTTAATCTAATTTTGAGTATCACCAAACTCAAGTAGAGGTCGAGTACTTTGCCAATTTCCTAGGCTAGAATTTTCAATTTTTTTTCTAAAATATGACAATATCATATCACCGATCTTAATTGACGGAGGATCAGATAGTTCAACTGTATTGCTCTTAAATGCTTATTTCTATCTCCAATACAATTGATATTTGGAAAGAAAATGTTCATGAGAATAAAAAAAATATGGTTTTCGACCAAGTTTAAGTGAAAAAGATTTGTACTCTTCATATAATAAGAACAACTTTTCATCCACACATATTCCATCTAGATAACATTCTATAAGTCGGGAAGTCATTTATCATCCAGAGTAGAGAAATTTTTATATTGATTATCTAACATTTATTGGCATTATATGTATCTACTTCATAGATCCAAAGAGTCTTCAACTCATCTATAAGAGGATGTAATACACATTGATGTATTTTTCCGGATAGGTGGGTCCTGACAGAAATAATGATAGAAACATGAATTGTCTCTTGTTATACAACCATGAAGGTAAATTGTAGGATGTTGTCATTACTGATCGATAGGAGTAAAATTTAATCCTATCATGTGGATTGAATCCTTCTACATATAAACTGATAAAATTACTTCTGTCACAACCCGTCCCGCTAACCGGAACGTGCCGCGACAGAAATCTTTCTTTAATATTTTTTTCTCAAAGTACACATGTGGCAATCTCATAAAATATAACATCTTCGTATTTCAAGTTCACAACACCAAGAAGTGTCTTACACAAGTTCTATCTATTACAACTCCTTACAAAACAACAGACTGTACAAAAAAATCATGAAAACCAAAAGCCACCTCCTCCTAGCTGTCCTTTCCCCTGCTAATCGTGATTCTGCTGATCTGTACATAATATAATATAACGGAACGAGTCTAAACCCATTTATGAGCTTAGACACAGTGAAAGGATCTCAAGCTTTTTGCATATAGCTAAAAGCTGAAATACAAAATTTATGTTGACGACTTTGAAATAGCTTGAAAAAGAGACATTATGACAGTAAACATATAACAACATGCTAGTTTTGCAACGGAACACTGAAATCACTTCAAAAGCAGATAAACTGAAACATAATTATTATTATCAAGCTGTTTGTACTAATCACCACTGTGGCTAAGTTATCGGATCATGAACGCTGAAACAAGCTAAGTCATACGCGCAGACGATCCCAAAGACCAAAAACACCCTGCATACGGCCCAAAGCCTATATGTATACAGAATGCGGACCCAAAGTCCTCTTGATACCGTATCTAATGGTTTGCCATATCTAATGGCGGTTTCAGAGTCATATCTAATGACATCACCATATCTAATGGCTAGTTCATGATTTGTATAAAAGAGCTACTGTGGTGCTTATCTTCTGATTCTGATTCTTTTCTTGTCACTAATAAACCGTACTCTTGCTAATTCAAGCTCATAACAGCTAAATCATGAACATAAAACAATCTTGACATAGCATGCATATTCTGACAACTAGAACTATTAAGAACTTGAAAACCGATCCATTTTGCACAGTAACTGCACAAAACCTATTTCTTATTTAAAAAGCTGAAATCTAAGTAGTGAAACTTATGATTCGTGTTTCACAAAGAACAAAATGCTTAAACAACATGTTATAATGATAAAGCACCTGAAACGACGTCTGAAATACGTTCTAAAGCCCTGATTTCATATCAACTGTATAGTACTTGTAATTCATGCATAAAAGCTTTAGAAACCACGATTTCATACTTGCTATTCAAAACCATGCATAAAAGCTAAAGACTAGTGCTTAAAATAGCGCTTGAGAATCCCTCACCTGATCGATATCTAACTCGTGTCAAGATCTCCTTCTTTAGTGAAATCCCCCCTATAGCCGTCTTAGATTGAATACCTACGGTTTGGTGCGGACAGAACTTCTTTACGGCTTCAAAAACGCTCTCGATCACCGACAGGGCTTCGCCGTGGCTCTTCTCGTGCTCCTCCCGCAACCTCGGCGGCCTTGCGGCTCTAAGGTGGAGAGAAGGGCGTGGGATTGAGGAGGAGTATCGGGGGTCATGGGTATTTGTAGGCCTCCACCCCCACAAGTGTGATATGTGTCAACATGTAAGGGAGGCTCATGTGTCTCTTATCCATGTATGAAGACACATGGCATGGCACATGGCTAAATCATAAGAAAACTTGTTGCCCAAGTAAGAGGCTAGTCTTATCCACGAGATTACTTGTTGCCCAAGCAAGCGGCTTCACCATGACACGTGTTAGACTTAGGATGATGACACATGGCGCTATTGAGTTTTTGACACTTGTCCTGACTATATAACGACACGTGTCCCATGATTTCCTCTCCATGTGTCCTACTTTTGCTAATGACACTTAAGTATCACTAATGACAGTTAATTAGCATTAATCATGCTTAATTAGTTTTAATGATATGATTATGGCTAATGGGCATAAATCTATGACATTATGGGCCCTATGCTAGTAGTGGCTTCTACTATTTATAAGTTATTACCAAAAATTCCAGATTACTAGATGTGGTACTATGTTTTGATGTCTACACAATTCATAGAATCTTTTGAAGTTCAAAGTTTATACAAGATGGTCTCTGATATAAACACAACAAGTTTGAATGAAATCATTGCATTAAGGCGAATCTATTGACTATGGTATCCGTAAAGTGTGAACACTATCAATCCAATTTTTCCTTGAAATAACACTTGATATCATTTAAAAGCATAGTGTACAAAACGCATATTACAATTCTCCCCTACTTGCAATAAATTTCGTCCTCAAAATTTAAGTACCTTTGCTAGCTTGAAAATAAGTGGGGATATCGAGATCTCATTTCTTCCTCTCGTTCCCACGTGGCTTCTTCTATTGCGTGACTCCTCCATAAAATTTTAACTAAAGGAATCTTTTTTGTACGAAGCTCTTGTACTTTATAATCTAGAATTTCCACAGGAACCTCCTCGTATGACTGATCTTCCTTCAATTGAATATCTTGGGTTTGTATCATATGGGTTGTATCTGGAATAAAATTCCGAAGTGTGGAGACATGAAAGATATCATGTATCCTTGCTAGTTCAGATGGAAGTCGAAGACGATAGGCCACACTTCCAATTCTCTCAATAATCTTGTAAGGACCAATGTATCTTGGACTTAGTTTCCCTTTCTTCCCGAATCTGATTAGGCCTTTCCATGGAGAAACTTTTAGAAACACATGGTCTCCCACTTGAAATTCTAAGTCTCTCATTCGCTTATCTGCATAACTTTTCTGTCTTCTTTACGCTGCCTTTAAGCATCTCTTGTTTTCCTCAAATTTTTCTATTGTGCTTTGTATTAGTTCAGGTTGAACCAATTTCCTTTCTCCAACTTCACTCCAACAGATAGGTGTTCTACAAGGTCTACCATATAAGGCTTCATATGGTGCCATCCCAATACTAGCATGATAGTTGTTATTATATGCAAACTCTATAAGTGAGAGATGTTCATCCCAGCTTTCTTTAAAGCTCAATGCACAAGCTCTAAGCATGTCTTCTAGAGTCTGGATAGTCCGTTCTGATTGGCCATCTGTTTGAGGATGAAAGGCAGTACTAAATTCTAATTTTGTTCCCATAGCTTTATGTAAGCTTGGCCAAAGCTTGGAAGTGAATCGTGGATCTCTATTGGAAACAATTGATACCGGAGCCCCATGACGACTAACTATCTCATCAACAAAGATCTTTCCCAAGCGGTCTAAATTGTATGTCATATTAATGGCTAAGAAATGTGCAGACTTAGTTAATCTGTCTACTATGACCCCATATTGCATCGTGACCCTTACGGGTCTTCGGAAATCCTGTAATGAAATCGATAGTGATGTGTTCCCATTTCCATTCTGGTATTGGGAGTGGCTGTAAAGTCCCAGCAGGTCTCAAACGCTCTGGTTTAGTTTGTTGGCATATATACATCTAGAAACATACTCTGCAATCTCTCTCTTCATGCCAGACCACCAATAGTAGCTCTTAAGTGTTCTATACATCTTAGTACTTCCAGGGTGCATAGTATACATGGAGTTATGTGCCTCTTCCAGAATCTCAGTCTTTATATCGGATTTCCTCGGAACACACAATCTTTCTTTAAAGAATAAGACCCCTTGACCATCTATTGTATACCCGGCTTCATCTCCTCTCTTAATCTTCTCAATCATTCTAATGATTTCAGAATCATGGACTTGTGCCCCCTTGATTTTATCATATAATATGGGTCTCACTTGTAAGGATGCTAATAGGGCTCCAGAGTTATTTATGGTTAACTTTGCACGTAACTCTTTCAACTGATAATATTCTCCTTTTAAGTGAGATAGCTGACCCTTAGACTTTCTACTGAGAGCATCAACTACGACATTGACTTTCCCCGGGTGATATTCTATGGAACAATCATAATCTTTGATTAGCTCTAACCATCTTCTTTGCCTTAAATTCAACTCTTTCTGAGAGAAAATATATTTCAAACTCTTATGATCCGTAAAGATTCAACAAGTTTCTCCATATAGGTAGTGTCTCCAGATCTTTAAGGCAAATACTATAGCAGCTAACTCAAGGTCATGAGTTGGGTAATTTAACTCATGTTGTTTTAGCTGTCTAGAAGCATAAGCAATCACTTTATCATTCTGCATTAAGAAGCATCCCAGCCCTTGTCTTGAGGCATCGCTATAGATTACAAAATTACCCTGTCCTGAAGGAAGGCTAAGTATAGGTGCTCAGTCAAGACGACTCTTGAGTTCCTTAAAACTCTTCTCGCATTCTTCGTCCCAACTATACTTCACATTTTTCCTAGTTAACCTTGTCAATGGTGCGGGAATTCTAGAGAAGTTTTCTACAAATCTTCGATAATACCCAACTAATCTAAGGAAACTGCGGATTTCTGATGCATTTATCGGTTGTTCCCATCTACGAACTGCTTCTAACTCTAACTGATCTACTGCTATTCCTTCTCCATACGTTTGAACCATTCCCTTGCATTCTTTGGATCAGTGTCACCAACAAATGGTTCTACTCCCAACTTCTTTACATGTTGAAATGACAATTGCTGCTCAAATTCATGTCTTTTAACGGACTGGTCTGTCATGCCTCCAAGTATTTGAGCTATTAAGGTCAACGTGTCAATACATAGTTTTTGTTATTATTCTCCATACTTGGGTGGTCGCTTGTGAATACTCTGCTGCCATTATTTCCTAAAAAAATAAAACCTCAATACGATCCTTCATCAACATAAATCCTCCAATAATAATTCCAGATATCCTAAAGACTATAACATCAATTTTCTTCTAAGTTCAAATCAAATTATGATAACTAAATTATCTTCCGATACTCTAGATCAACTCCTAATATTATTCTTGGTCAAGGTCCTAAAACCATTGCTCTGATACCACAAGTTGTCATGACTCGTCCCGCTAACCGGAATGTGCCGCGACAGAAATCTTTCTTTAATATTTTTCCCCCTCAAAGTACACATGTGGCAATCTCATAAAACATAACATCTTCGTATTTCAAGTTCACAACACCAAGAAGTGTCTTACACAAGTTCTATCTATTACAACTCCTTACAAAACAACTGACTGTACAAAAAAAACCACGAAAACCAAAAGCCACCTCCTCCTAGCTGTCCTTTCCCCTGCTAGTCGTGATTCTGCTGATCTGTACATAATATAATATAACGGGATGAGTCTAAACCCATTTATGAGCTTAGACCCAGTAAAAGGATCTCAAGCTTTTTACATATAGCTAAAAGCTGAAATACAAAATTTATACTGATGACTTTGAAATAGCTTGAAAAAGAGACATTATGACAGTAAACATATAACAACATGCTAGTTTTGCAACGGAACACTGAAATCACTTCAAAAGCAGATAAACTGTAACATAATTATTATTATCAAGCTATTTGTACTAATCACCACTGTGGCTAAGTTATCGGATCATGACCGCTGAAACAAGCTAAATCATACGCGCAGACGGTCCCAAAGACCAAAAGCACCCTGTATATGGCCCAAAGCCTATATGTATACAGAATGCAGACCCAAAGTCCTCTTGATACCATATCTAATGGTTTGCCATATCTAATGGTGGTTTCAGGGTCATATCTAATGACATCACCATATCTAATGGCTAGTTCATGATTTGTATAAAGAGCTACTGTGGTGCTTATCTTCTGATTCTGATTCTTTTCTTGTCACTAATAAACCGTACTCTTGCTAATTCAAGCTCATAACAGCTAAATCATGAACATAAAACAATCTTGACATAGCATGCATATTCTGACAACTAGAACTATTAAGAACTTGAAAACCGATCCATTTTGCATAGTAACTGCACAAAACCTATTTCTTATTTAAAAAGCTGAAATCTAAGTAGTGAAACTTATGATTCGTGTTTCACAAAGAACGAAATGCTTAAACAACATGCTATCATGATAAAACACCTGAAACGACGTCTGAAATACGTTCTAAAGCCTTGATTTCATATCAACTGTATAGTACTTGTAATTCATGCATAAAAGCTTTAGAAACCACGATTTCATACTTGCTATTCAAAACCATGCATAAAAGCTAAAGACTAGTGCTTAAAATAGCGCTTGAGAATCCCTCACCTGATCGATATCTAACTCGTGTCAAGATCTCTTTCTTTAGTGAAATCCCCCCTATAGCCGTCTTAGATTGAATACCTACGGCTTGGTGCGGACACAACTTCGTTACGACTTAAAAAACGCTCTCGATCACCGACAGGGCTTCGTCGTGGCTCTTCTCGTGCTCCTCCCGCAACCTCGGCGGCCTTGCAGCTCTAAGGTGGAGAGAAGGGCATGGGATGAAGTGAGGAGGAGTATGGGGGGTCATGGGTATTTGTAGGCCTCCACCCCCTTTACATGTGTGACATGTGTCAACATGTAAGGGAGGCTCATGTGTCTCTTATCCATGTATGAAGACACATGGCATGGCACATGGCTAAATCATAAGAAAACTTGTTGCCCAAGTAAGAGGCTAGTCTTATCCATGAGATAACTTGTTGCCCAAGCAAACGGCTTCACCATGACACGTGTTAGACTTAGGATGATGACACATGGCGCTATTGAGTTTTTGACACTTGTCCTGACTATATAACGACACGTGTCCCATGATTTCCTCTCCATGTGTACTACTTTTGCTAATGACAATTAATTATCACTAATGATGGTTAATTAGCATTAATCATGCTTAATTAGTCTTAATGATGTGATTATGGCTAATGGGCATAAATCTATGACATTATGGGCCCTATGCTAGTAGTGGCTTCTACTACTTATAAGTTACTACCAAAAAATCCAGATTACTAGATGTGGTACTATGTTTTGATGTCTAGACAATTCATAGAATCTTTTGAAGTTCAAAGTTTATACAAGATGGTCTCTGATATAAACACAACAATTTTGAATGAAATCATTGCATTAAGGCGAATCTATTGACTATGGTATCCGTAAAGTGTGAACACTATCAATCCAATTTTTCTTTGAAATAACACTTGATATTATTTAAAAGCATAGTGTACAAAACACGTATTACAACTTCTTTCATCTGAAAATGAAGGGAAAGTGGATGCCAATATTTTACAACAATCGAACTTTCATGGATGCTCCATATATTCTTCATGACTATGCTCTACATGACATAACATATATTTAGATGTTTCCTTATAATAATATAATCGATTCAACCTCGGTGTCATTGGAAATCAATGTAAAATTTTTCTAGGAATTTTTTCCACTTTTAAAACTCAACTAAAAGTGGAAATAAATATATTTTCAACCTCGGCATCAAATGCTCATGTTCATCATAATATAATATATGATGATTTATGCAAGATCTATCTTGGCTTATGCTAAATCTATCTTCCGCATCATTTTCTTGATTTTATAATAATCCAAGTAATTTGACATCTTTGGGTAACATTTTCTTCATACTTACCAGCATGACATTAAAATTCTTATCAACCATAGGATGCTCCATCTTCATAGGTATAAGCTTTGAAACTACTGCGAGTTTTGAATAAGTCTTACAACTAGACTATAATGCTCTTCTTCCTTTTTCAACAGCTCAGAATTCTTCTAACTCACCGACGGTTCCTCTTCATCAGGACAACTGAGATTGTACTCTGGACCAACAACATCTATAACCATTTATACGAATGGATTACTGTTCTATGTGTTATTTGTCTCATTGCTCGTATAATCAATGACCTCTTCGTGCTTCCACCAAATACGATAACCCTCGATAAAACCATTCTTATAAACCCTCCAGCAAGGGTTCAAGACAATGCTAGCATTTGATTAAACGGATCAATAAGTTGAAAAATCAAACTGATTGGAGAGATCAATCACAATAGCATGTTGGTCGATCATACGTGCTCAGTGGTCAATTATAGGTGATCATAATGCCCCATTCCATCTGTTTGCAGTGTGTCCGCGTTTGTGGGTCAAATGTTCATTTCTTTCAAGTTATCTACAATATAACCTACAGAAGTAGAACTGTTTAGTCATTATAAAAACATCATGCAGATCCATTTTCTTTAAAACTGCATAAAAACATGTTGAGATGCATCATCACTTTTTCTTGGAAAATAACGATGCTCATCGGCTCTGCCGACTCACTTCTGTTGGCTGAACCAAATGTGCAATTTGGGGGTGAACATGGGAATCTCTGGATTCCCTGATTTGGATAAAAAAGGGAATCTCTATTGGCGTCATAAAAGTAGCCAGGGCTCTACTGTAGAGCTTTGGATGGAATTTCGAATTTGGCCTCCAAAAAAGTAAAAATAATGTCACCATTAATAAACATAACCTGATACAAATGGATAAAAATACCCGAATACATATAGAGAGTGCGTTTGGTTGGTGGGTTTTCTGGGGGTTATCTGGGGTAGGTAACCCGTTTTTGTTTTAGTGTGTTTGGTTGGTGGGTTAAGGGTTGGGAGGGTTTGTGTGATGTGATTTTATTGGAATTTGAAAAAGTTGATAGTTATTATGATATGATTGTATTGAAATTTGAAAAAGTGGGTGGTTGTTGTGATGTGATTGTATTGAAGTTTGGAATAGTGAGTATAAGTTAAGTATTTTATGATTTTTAGATGAAATGATGGTATAATATATAATTTTTTTGATGGGAAGTGAGTGGGCCCCACTAGTGGGTTAGAAATGGGAGTTTTGGGGGGTTACCCACCCAAAGTGGGGGGTAACCCCCTATCCGAACGGGCCCATAGAACCGTTAAAATAGATAAATTTGTCGGACGAGCTATCCCACACCCCCGCAGGGGGACTCACATGCCTTCCCTATACACCCACTCCCCAGGCTCAATGACATGGTAGCGAGACATGGTGTTGGGGGGGGGGGGGGGTGCATGTTACAGTTCTTCAAACTAGGTCAGGTGATTAGGATTAAAGGTATATGAACACAATTTCTAACGAGTGTGATCCATGAAAGGTACTATTTGGATTATTTTCATTTTATGCAATATATTCTTTCGTGAGTATTATATATCCCATTTTTTAAAGGGAAAACGGGGCTGCCCCTTGGGGGAGCTAACTTGACTCTCCCGTTTCATTTTTCATATTTTTTTTACTTTTTTAAAATACTCATGTGGAAATTCATCACTATATCCCTATATTATGTCATTCAAGTTTCATGAGAAACATAGACTCCTACAACCTTCATCCAAACAATCATTTTTTAACGATCGCAGAATTGTTGAAATTGAACTGTCTGGATGGAGGCCATAGAAATCTCTGTTTCACACGAAATTTGAATGCCATAATATAGGGATATACTAATGAAAATCTAAGGAAGTATTTTTAAACAAATAAAAAAAAGGAAAATAAGGCAAAGAAGAATCAAATTAGCTCCCTCCTCATGGCAGCCTCATTTTACCATTTTTCAATATTGGGGACAATGAGAAATCAATAGAGCAGTATATAAATGGGCATCATTGCGGCTTCTCTTAATCATGAGAGAGAGAATGTGGTTAGTTATTGTAAACAATGGCATTGCTAATGTTCTGCTAAAGAAGAGAAAATGAGCTTGTGATCTTTCCTTGCATCTATACCTATCTATCTATTATATATATTAAGCGGGGGAGAAAACCCCGTCCCCATTAGTTTGCCCAGCCAATACATATGCCTTAATATATTTCCCTAAATTCCCTTTCTTATCGTGCCCCCGTGCCATATTCCAAATTGCCAATTACCAACTTACCCTTACCTGCCATTTCTTTTTTCACTTCGTATCCGTTCATGCATGTTATGTGTTTCGCTTGTAGCGGTTCGACCCATGACAAGCTCGATGACGTGAGGTTACGCCTTACATGCTTCCGTAATTTGTTGGGCTTCCGTTGTACAACAAATATCGAGAATACTTGATTAAACCGCCGAACATCTTCTCTGATCTGTTGGCTCTGCTATGCAACAGATCCCTTCAAATCATTGAGAAAATCGCCGGACATCACCTTGTCGAGTCCGCTCAGAGAACAACAGCTCCCCTCAAACAACCAGCAACTTCGATCAGGATAACCTTGGGTCACCGACGACGTCTATCACAACAACTTCAGCCTTCAGGTATGTTTAGAATCTTGGTCTTGCAACCTCCCCTCAGATTTGAATAGGCATTCTCCTCCAAGAACAATATCTTGCAGTTGCTTACAGCAGTTGCTTACACCCGCAGTTGATTGCATCTTTACTTGATGTCGCATTTAATCGGGATGTATTCAATCCTTGACATGCATATTACCATAGATATTTCTCGCCCGTTTGTTAAATATCTTACTATATATAAAGCCCCGTTGGGGCGGCACTGTGCATCTTCCCGAGGTTGTATTCTAATGTTGCCATTGGTATATTTTTTCAATACCATCTCTATCCAAATCATGACAAACTTGGTACTGTTGCTGTTATATCGGCGACTTTTTTTAAATTCAGGTCCGATGGTTAACGTGGTTCCTGTAGCAATGTACGGTCATTGTACTCAATAAAAGATAGCACTATATAAAAAATTTATAATACAATAAAATATGATTGGATTGGATGCTGATCGGATAAATCTTAGTAAGTGTGCTTCCTTAGATAAGTATGGCTACATAGCTTGCTGCACACTCCAGACATCTCCTTTGCGTTCACCTTCTCCACCCCTTCCTCTGTCATCTGCACCGAACAGGTTCCCCTTTCTTTGTGGCATCGCTGCCTGCGCCTCCCTCTATAGTGTCACTTGCATCTCGCTTCGTCTGTTACTCTCGTCCGTGTCTGTTTCAACTTCCTTGGCGTATTCCTCAAGATCCGCCTCTCCTCTGACGATCACATCGGTTGGACGACCCTCTATGGTGCGTAGGTGCTCAGCTGCTACTCTATTCACATCCACGAGGGCAATCATATATATATAAATATATATAAAATCTCTTTTGTCTATACTTATGGAAAAATCCAACAAACAAACATAAGGAACTATTTGCTGCAGATTATATCATAATATTGTGTCCAATAATTGGATGTTGATTTTATTCTTGCGCATGTTTCCCGTGCAACGCACGGGGTTCCTACTAGTTAGTTTCATTGGGGAAGTCCATATCTGTATTGGTTTCACATTTTCTCGTAACTATTTTTTTCTAATGGATTGTTTGACAGGCTGTTCCCAACCTGAAAGCTGTTCACTCATCAAAAGCGGTGGGCGAACCGCCATTCTTTCTTGCTTCTTCTGTATTCTTCGCCATCAAAGATGCTATCTCGGCTGCAAGGGCTGAGGAAGGGTATAATGAATGGTTTTCACTCGACAACCCATCAACACTGGAGAGGATTAGGATGGCTTGCATAGATGATTTCACAAGGCCATTCGTAGACTCCACCTATCGACCTAACCTTAACATTCGATTCCATTGGTGAGGATGCCCGAAATGCGAAAAAACTGTTGGGAAAAGAGGTTTCAAGTGCTTCTTTCAAGAAGATATGGAAAATATCCGAGCATCAACTAATTGAGGTTTCAAGTGCTTCTTTGAAGAAGATATGGAAAATATCCGAGCATCAACTAATTGTGGAGGTAGACTGTCCTGATGTTTTTGATACTTTAGCTCACTCATCAATGCAATGTAGGGACGGCTCATGGTTATGGTTCTACAAATGGTCACCATCCTTTGGCGCAAAAAGGGTGGAAGATGTGGCAGCTTATTGGGTTGCTGCAGTTGTTCTGCCTATTCATCACTGATACCCTTACATTTTGGCAAATCTCATGAAGCAATTCAGTAGATTATTAGACTATGAATGCCCTGATATGTCAAAAGACTGTGAGGATGCATACACCATTAAGCTTCTAGTTGATATTCCGGATGTTAAAAACATCCCGCGTGCAATAGAAGTGATCACAGTAGATGGAATTTTTGAGGTTGCATTCATGCCGGCTTCCATCGCTAGAGGAGTGAAGTTTATTCACTATGATTCACCCTTAGTGGATTCTACTACACTTCATAACCCCATTGTATCTTACAAGCTGGAAGAAGAGCTCCAAAGCAAGGCTCACAAATGGTTACGGAAATCAGCAAAAGCCATGTCGATTACATAATTTGAAGAGGAAAAATTCGATCTATGTCCAGGCAGCGAGCGGGAAAAAGTAAATCTGAATGTTATGCCGTTCCCAACTCACAGAGGACCATCCTTTCAAAAACTAACAAGACCAAATGACGAACCTGACCGTTCGAATTTGGAGCAAGCAATTGCCTGGTTACAAAGTAAAGGGCAGACCATTAATCCTTTCATGTGAGAGTGCATCAAGAACCTTCCATCCTCTGATATCAAGGAAGGGGAAAACAAGACGAAACCATTGAATTTGGTCGTAGATCTAGATCTCAAGAACCCACAAAGAGATTTTCCATCTCCGAACATGGAGGCAAAAGGGAAAGGTATGTCTGATGATCATTCCAAAATACATTTCTCGGATTATGATGAGTTTGTTTCTCCATTGACCTTACAAAGAACAAAAGATATTCTTAACTTTTTCGAGTTTGGTTTTTCGGATTCAAATGAAAAAAACCGATTTGTTAAACAGTTATTGCTGTCAGAATCAAGTCCACATAGAGGGACTGAAATTACATTGCCCATTGCGTGAAATTTCCGGAACTTCTATTGAGTTGTATCATATCTTTTATTCATGGATCTTAACTTCATTACTTGGAATATTCGAGAGTTAGGGGGAAGACGAAAATGGGAAAGATTAAAAAATTTGATGCTTGCCAATCAGATCACTATCTTTTGCATACAAGAACCAGATGTAACTTCACTCAAATCAATAGGTTATCCTCAGAGTGGTCCTTTATTGAGTGGCATTCAAACGATGTTTCAAAAACTTGTGGAATTTTAACAGGCCGGGATAAAAGGAAGTTCAAATTTAGCTAAAAGTGACCAATGACTTCTTATCAATTGTTGATCTTTTTCAAATTGATGTGGGTAAAGAATGTAAAATCACAAATGTTTACGGACCACCGAGAGATGATTTGAAAAAAAAAATTTTGGATTCCTTAGAGTTGTTTACTATCACGGAAATCCCGACTCTGATCGTAGGTGACTTCAACTTGATTAGAGTAAGAAGCGATATAATCTCTCGAAAACCTTTAAAGGCACATGACAAAAGATTCGATAATTGGATAAATGCATTGGGTCTTATGGAAAAGAAAGATCATGGTACTTTTTTCACTTGGTCGGGATCACCAGAATGTTGTTCTTGGTCAATCATTGATCACATCTTTATAAACCTGCCCTTCCATGACACTTATCACCGCTCTCATGTTAGAAGGTTACCAAAAACATATTCAGACCACAACCCTTTACTTTTACTGGCAGGAAACTTCAGAGTTTGCAACACAATATTCAGAATTGAATCTCTTTGGCTTTGTAGAGATTCTTTCTTGCCTATGGTCAAAGCTTCCTGGGAAGCAGATATAATATCTGACAACCCTTTCCATAGGTGGGCGGCTACAATGAAACGTCTAAGACCAATCATTAAGAAATGGAGACAAGAACTCATCCCCGACATAAACCTGGAAATTAGTTAGACTGAAAAGGAGATCAATCAAGTAGAGAGCTTACTGGCAAGGGGGGACTTATCTTGTGGCTCGAGGCTGAGTTACTTGTTTCAAAAGCTTCAATCACTTAGAATTGATGAACGCCTTATTTGGGAACAAAGATGAAAGATCAATTACTTAAAAGAGGGAAACACTAACACAAAATTTCTGAAAACTTTAGCCTCGGCGAAATCATCCCGAAACCACTTCACCGCTCTGAGAAATAGTACGGATGATTTAATTTTTGACTTGAAAGGATTGAGTAAAATTATTGTTAATTTCTATGAGGAACTTTTCAAGGATCCTGGAATTGGTGATCATGGCTGTGAAATTCCATCTGATCTTGTCATCAAATTTCAAAATCACGAAACTTTTACCAATACTTTTACTCTTAATGAGATTGAAGCGACTATTAAAGGCTTTAAAAGAAACAAAGCTCCGGGGCGGACGTGATCACTATTGAATTCATTAGACATTGTTGGTCTGTCTTGAAAAATGAATTCATGGATCTTATCTCTTACCCTCAAGCCCCACATTTCTTAGGGACAAATCTGAGACATCTAAATAACACACTTGTCTCATTAATCTTCAAAAATGGGGATACGAATGATATTGAACTACATGCCAATAAGCCTTATTAATCTTCCACTACGTATCATCTCTAAGGCAATAGCAAATAGATGGGCACCTTTCTTAGCTACATCGATTCCACCATCACAATGTGCTTTCCTGAAAGGTCGTTCCACGGCTTATGCCTTCACAGTGACCTCAACAATTGTAGATGAATGGGATCGAATGGGAATTGAAACAATTATCCTCAAAATCGATCTTCGTAAGGCCTTTGACACACTTCGTTGGCCATTCATCTTAGGAGTACTCAAGGCTGCTAATTACCAAAATATCTTCATAAATTGGATCAAAGCATTGCTTGAAACTTCTGGAATCTCTTTTAAGGTAAATGGAACATCTGCTGGATTTCTGCACCCAAAACGTGGTGTAAGGCAAGGTGATCCCCTATCCCCTTTCCTTTTCATTCACTCCCTGTCTGTCCTTGATGCAATGCTTGCAAAAATGGTTGATCAGGGAAAATTTCGTGGCTTCTTCAAAAAAGGTTTGGAAGCTATGGTCACGAACGTCCAATTCGCGGATGATCTCCTCATCTCCTCATCTTCACCAAAGGAGCTATTACCATTCTCCCCCACCTCCTATAAAAGGGCCTCCTCCTCGCTACTATTACCACTCGCCACCTCCTCCTAAGAAGTCACCTCCTCCGCCGTACTACTACCACTCTCCGCCTCCTCCGAAGAAATCACCTCCTCCACCGTACTACTATCACTCTCCGCCTCCTCCTAAGAAGTCACCTCCTCCACCCTATTACTACCACTCTCCACCTCCACCTAAGAAGTCACCTCCTCACTACTACTACAATTACCCTCCTCCCCCACATCACTATTAAGAGAAAGATGATCATTGCAAGATATAAATATATAGCTCTCTCAAATAAATATGGACTATAGTCTATTGCAGACGAAGGTTTGGACCATGCATAGTAGTGGATTTGTCTTGTATGTCTCGATATTGCACGATGAATGTTCTACTACACAGAAGAAATGTACTATTTTATATGATGCCAAATAATATTGTGAGCCATAATTATATTGTCTTTGAGATGATGGCTATCCTTATTTGTCATTTGGAGAAGAATATTTTGTATTTGGACTACTTTTTACCTTTAAATACCAATAGTAAAAGATGCAATGATAACAGAAAAACGTTGGCAATGTTGGACTCAATAAGAGTATATATATTGGGAAGGATTATGCCTTCTCTAATTTGTTGTAGAGTAAATATATAAAATCACTCAATATATTCAATACTATTATTTTTAACTTGTTCGCTCTTTATATCGATAAGTTGGTATACAATTCTCTCGAGGACATGTTTGTGGTTAAACTTTAATTTTTTTATTTTAGTCCAATCTATTGCATTTTGCATATAGGGTTTAGGGCTTGAACCAAATAAACGCCTTGGTGAATATTTTGTTTGAATTTTATTTCATTTCTTAGATTACAACTGCAATAGTCGCAAGTGGTCCCAATGTAGTCGCAAGCATGAAGACATTATGCTACTTTCTTGGTCATTTTTACGACTATGTTGCCTCTACTTTGCGACCATGTTCAATTACATGTTCATCTACTCTTGTCACCACAACACGGTCGTCGGGATTTTGTGACTTGGTTTCTACGATTACACATTTTGATTAAAATCACATATGGTCGCAATAGCTATTTACGACCACATTTCCGCCAAATCATGACCACATAGTGACAATTGTGGTCGCGTAAACCAACTTTTTCTTGTAGTTATTTCTCGAAGTAGCATGTTAATGAAGTATTAACATGTGTGATGGCTTCGCTTTAGCTAACATCCTTCGGGGCGTTCGGTTCGGGAATAAGCAAGAATAAGGATTTGGTTCTCTGTCCGGCTGGAAAAATAGGAATGAGGAGAATAAGATGGAATACGGGTAGGTAAGGTAGAATAAAGATAGGGATAATAGTGGAATAAGGTGAAATATTGTGATGTGGATGAGAATAGCTGTACTCTTGGGAATCACATCGGGTGGGAAATTGATCTTTTATTCCAGTGCTTATTCTCCAAACGAACAGGGATAGTCGACTCGTTTATCATACTAGAGTAAAGCTTTTCTATGTAAAAAAA
Organism: Ottelia alismoides; assembly: GCA_037367405.1. Classification (NCBI taxonomy): domain Eukaryota; kingdom Viridiplantae; phylum Streptophyta; class Magnoliopsida; order Alismatales; family Hydrocharitaceae; genus Ottelia; species Ottelia alismoides. The sequence goes on along the minus strand of JAZKJV010002210.1, from coordinate 287,819 downwards.
TAAAATAAAAGTTTTCTGCTTTGAGTTCATTCATTTAGATGTGTAAGGTCCACTGTTGATTGAATCTTACGATTAGTCAAGATGTGTAGCATCTCGGGCGTAGGTCTCCAGTTCGTTATCGAGGATAACTGGCTCTGACAACTTTCTGAGTACGAGATCAGTTGTACCCCTATCCAAAACGTTTGAACCCAAGTTGCAAGTAGTGTTCCCCATCTCTTATAACTCACTCTGAAACTTCGTTAATTTTAGATGTAGGATTATGTTTTGGGTTGATATGCTACGTGATGTGTGCTTGTTCACTTAAGAATAGATGTGTAATCATGTCAAAATTTATTTAAAATGGCACACAACCAATTTGATGTTATTGCAAAGGTTTTACGCTCTAATAATGGTAACAAACAATAGGCCATTTTGTGCCATCTTCTCGGGAGTGCAAAATAAAAAAACTACACTTTCAGAAAGAAAATAGCAAAATCTACAGGAAGATTTCATTTCTACAAAAAAAGCAAAAAGAACAAATTAATCGCAGAAGTGGGAGAAGAACACAATCCAATCATACAGTAATATAATTACAAGGTTGTCATGGCCGTGAGCTCAAGCCTTGAAGCAGCCCACAAGGTGGCCATGGTGGCCCCCGTAGTCATGGTCGGCAAAGGAGTACCTATCGTGGTCGATGGTTATTGAGGTTTATAAGTGTAAATATTCCATTAAACTAATGCAAGGTTATTGAGGTAGGGAGGAGCACTTATTAAGAGTTCTGGATGTAATTCACGATTAGATATGACTCTGGTGTAATTATAAAATAACTCATGATTATGTGTGTAAATATCCCTAATAAATTCGCCACTACACATTCAAGTATTGACTAGTGCACTTATTTCTCACTGCAATGAAAAAGACGCAAGGTGAAACATGAACATTAATACACCTACAAAGATCCACAAATTCCCTATTCATACTCTTTTGAACTCATTCTCTCCTCGCGGCTCGTGATATCTTACTCTCCTTTGAACTCATTTCTGGCCTCAAGCTTAATGCTCGGAAAAGCAAGATCTTCAGACCTAAGTTCGCTGCCCCCGACTTCGCTGCTACGCTTCAATTGGGTATCCTCAGTCAGAATTTCCCTTCCATTTATCTTGGCCTTCCCCTTGCAACATCTTCTCTCAAGAGCTGCGACTCTCGTGGACTGGAAGATAGGATCCAGAGAAAGTTGATGGGCTGGAGCGCCAGGGCCCTCTCTATGGCTGGGAGAGCCCTTCTTATTAACACTGTCATCCGCGGGATTTTCATATATTGGGCCGCTGGTGTCCTTCTCTCCTCCGCCGTGATTCGCCGGCTCTCTTCCATGTGTGCAAATTTCCTATGGGGTCGCCGTCGTCATGACATCTCCTGGGATTCTGTGTGCCTCCCTAAGCTCGAGGGGGGTATGGGCGTGGTTTCCTTCCTCGCCCTTCGCGAGGCATCGATTGTTTCTTGGGGCTGGCGGATTCTTTCCTCGGAGTCGTCGTTCTGGGCTGCTTACTTGAGGCGGAAATATCTCCCCTCCGGTACCTTTTGGAATGCTTCTCCTACTTCTTCTGCCTCGCGTGTTTGGCGGGCAATCATTTCCCGTCGCTGCCACCTTAGAGATGCTACCAGCGGTGATTCCTTCCCGGTCTCCTGGACTCGTTCGACCCATGGCTTCTCTTTTGCTGACGCCTATGACATCTTCCGCCCCCGTGGTGTGAGGATGGACTGGGCGCCAATCGTGTGGGAGCGCAGCGTCCCTCCTCGGTTCTCCTTCACGCTCTATAGGGCCATCAAAGGAAGGCTCCCTACCTTGGACCGGCTTGCGAGGTTTGCGGAGTCCTCGCACATTGTTTGCTACTTATGTTCTGCAAGTTCGGAGAATCATGCACACCTACTTTTCCAGTGTCCCTTCTCCTCTGAGATCTGGTCTGGTGCTTGCCGCGCTCTCGGTCTTCCGGCGCCGCCCCCCCTTACGCTCCTTGATACTGTCCAGTGGATTGGCTCGTCTTTGGCTCCCTCTTCCCGCACTGACATGGCTGTCCTCATCAACCTCGTCGTCTGGTCGATTTGGATGGAGCGTAATAGAAGATGGTCCACAAACTGCGGTACCTCTACAACACGTATTCTGGAAAGCATCTTACGTGACTACTCAATGATTGCTAAATGTTAGGCCCCTAAGATTTTGTTTGCTTAGGGCCCTTTTGGTTTGTATATTGCATCCCTGCGTGGTTGCTGATTATCGTCCTCTTACTCACATTTTTTTGTGTCAAAAGTTCAATGTAATACTTCCTCCTTTTTAGTGGTGAAATACATACAAAATTTACTTATCAAAAAAAAAAAAATTCCCTATTCATAATGTTAAGTAATTAAGAATTACCATTTTTACAATAAACTTAACAACTTTTGTCATCGGTTATACAAGTTAAACTTTTGGAGAATATAAGGGAAATTATTTTAATTATTTTTACTCCTGTGCCCTTCCAAAACTATGCAATTAAAATTATGCCCCTACTCTTTTGTTATAATCAAATGGTAGAATAGAAGACAACGTTGTAAATTATAACTTGATTTTGTAAAATATAAGCCAGTAACGTAAAATAGAAGGAACATTGTCAATAAGTTAATGCAAAATGTCATTATATCTCAGTAAAATACCATCAATTCTTGTAAAATAAATTGTTATTTTGTAATATATTAATATAAAATAGTAATTATATCTCTTGTCAAGAATATGAGAATATAAATACACTCTTTGTATACATAACGTACATATCTTACTTGAAATATAACTTACTAAAATATAATATCCTTTAGTAAAATATAGAATGTATATGTAAAATATGATAATTGTTGGTAAACTAGTAATCAAGTTTGCATTAATTTTTCTCATGTTATCATAATATCGTTATAAAATATAAATCAAATTTGTAATTTCGATCTTATATTTTGTAAAATAGAGATATATAACGTATTTCATATTCTCATTTCCTTATATCTAAATTTCTCATTTTGTATATGCGTATAGGAGAGTTTGCAATGTGTTGATCAATTTATTATTTTATTACGTAACCCAATGTAATTTTATGAAACTTAATATGTGTAAAATTCAATTGAATAAACACAAAATGTCATTGTATTTAGGCCTTTTTCAGAATCATCGGTAGAGACGATGTTGTAACATATGACATGAAGATGTAAAATTTCGCAATCAATTGTATTTTCATAACAGATTATTCAAAATGCGGTGTTTTATTCAATCAAATGTTTCTGTAATGTTGTGTACTTAAAACTGCATATTGCCAAATATAGAATGTTCAATGACGTGTATTACTATTATTTAACATTAATTTAACCATCCCACATTATAGGAATGTTAGTTGGCACGAAAACCACATAGTGGTTTCAATCTCCTTCGTACACTCTTTATCCCACAGCCTAAGATGAAACCTTTCCATAATCAAGGAAAGGTTCCACCTCAATTCAAGTGCACCATATATATATATATATATATATATATATATATATATATATATATATATATATATATATATATATATATATATATATATATATATATATATATATAGGAGTGATCCTATGAGAGCTCCTATTTATGAGAGCATGAGAGGAGTTGATGTGAGCCGTTGGATGTTAAGTGACAGCTAACGGTGGAGATGATTTCCGAATCTCGTTAGTCCCTCACCTCCTTTCTTCCCTCTCACTTGTGCCCTAAAAATCCGATGTTCGCACACCATCCCCCCGTCAACACAGCACCGCCCGTTCCCCGTGGAGGATGCACGAAGGGGATGCTGTGCACATCACATGATGTCCCTCGTCGAGGCTGCGCTTGGAGACGTCGAGCACATCACCTACGATTCCTCACGGAGGAGGCGCGAAGGGAATGACGGGCGTTCCCTTTCTTGGCCCCCTTCTTCTGTCCAGGCTTATGTCTAGCAACGACAATGGGATCTCATATGTTGTTGAAGCAATTTTGACCCCTGTTTTGAGTTTTCCATGTACTCTAATTTGTTCTGAGATTTACCTAAAAGAAATGCTGATATTTTGTTGGTGCGATGACCACAGACGTGTTCCTCGTGGAGTATTTTTTCTATCCTGAAATTTTTTGTAGTTTGATTAAAATTGAGGTAGATTCTTTCAATTAGTTCATCTACCTCTCTTTCCTCTCACTTAGTATTCTTTCAGATGTATTACATCATTTGTGAAATTATGATTTTTTTGGATGTGCGGCCCTTTACGATGTTGGCTTTTTCTATATGCACAGTAATCTTGTATTAAAGAAAGAATCGTTCCAATTTGAATGTATAACAGATCAAAAAGCACATATGTATAATATATTTTCTTGTGGCTATTAATTCCAGAATCCATAATCTATAAAGTTGATCATATTTCAGAGCTTTTAAGAAAATGCAACTCCTTAAGTAATGGAAAAACGTATTGAAAATTTTATTTGAGTGTCTGCGTAGACGATCAAGTCTATGGTCTTAGCTGGCGTACCTCATCCCTGTCGGTCGAGTCAGCTACTAGATTCTAGTCCCTTGCGTCAATATAAGTAGCACTAGCCGTGAAGCTGTTACTGTCGTACACTTGCATTATCTTATCATTTTTGACGAGAAAAGAGGCGGAAGTATAGAGAGTGTGAGAATCCGAGATCTTAGTCTTCACCTCTTATGCGGCTCATAGAATCTGCTTGGGGTGGGTCTACCTATTATTCGTAGGTGGCACGACGCACACAGGGCCTCGGTCTGCTGCGTGGACTTCCCTTCATTTCCCCCGACTATCTTATTAAGGCCGAGTAGAAAGTGAACCTAGGAGAGGGGGACGATAGAGGGGGGACTATTCATTGTCCGTAAAGGATCAAAAATCAAAATTAAAATTTGAATATCAGTGGTAAAACATCTGAATATCCAGTAGTTTGCACTATCTTAGTGGCAAAACAGAAGCTTAAATCAAAACTAAAACTGGATTAAAAAATTTTGATCTTTTTATGTCAGTAATCAGTTTTTAAATTATCCTCCGGAGTCATTGATGTTTTTAAACTTTGTCTGCGAGGGTTGTCTGCGAGGGGACTATGCTCTGTCTAGGTGCAATATCTGGCACCTTTAATTCAGTTCATCTCGAGTGTCGATGCCGACAAGGGCAATCCTCAACAGATATCGCTCAATTACATGCAATCCTCAACATCCCTAATCGACAGGATGGTCAACTCGACCTATGCAGCAATGGAGGGGGCTGACATGCAAGGTTATATATTGCCACAAACACTTACAACCTTATGGATTGGTTGGACTTTCAGAAGCATGATTGCATGATATTGTGTATGTAAGATGGAATAAGAGGCTCATGTCGCCTATGTGTGCGTGCATATGTTCAATTTTACTTGTTTCCTTTTACATGAAAAATAAATGATTTGCTTGATTTTCTAATAGAAAAGTTTACGGCTGTCCATTTTTTTAAGGTGTGTGCGTCTTTTTCCTCTAAGAAATGGTAATTTGTGGGGATTCGATGTGTCAAAAAAATTTGAGCAACCACAATTTGTGTTAAGTGCATATCAGGACTGGCTTGATTTCAGCATGTTAAACCATGTAAATGACTTGCATTCTGATAAAATTTGCCACCATCATATCCTCTAAATTTTACCGAGTCATCATTCATAGATTGATGCCCAATAACATGTAAGAATACAAGTGAGAGGAAACAAAGATAGATGAAAAAAGTTGAAGTAATCTGCATAATATGCAACACGAGGTCTCTCCTTTTTAATCAAAACTATAAAAAATTTCAGGATAGAAAAAAATCCACTACGAGGAACACGTCCGATGGTATTAACATGGTCATCACAACAACAAAATATCAGCATTTCTTTTAGGTAAATCTCAGAACAAATTAGAGTACATGGAAAACTCAAAACAGGGGTCAAAATTGCTTCAACAACATATGAGATCCCATTGTCGTTGCTAGACATAAGCCTGGATAGAAGAAGGGGGCCAAGAAAGGGAACGCCCGTCATTCCCTTCGCGCCTCCTCCGTGAGGAATCGTAGGTGATGTGCTCGATGTCTCCAAGCGCAGCCTCGACGAGGGACATCAGGTGATGTGCACAGCATCCCCTTCGTGCATCCTCCACGGGGAACGGGCGGTGCTGTGTTGACGGGGGGATGGTGTGCGAACATCGGATTTTTAGGGCACAAGTGAGAGGGAAGAAAGGAGGTGAGGGACTAACGAGATTCGGAAATCATCTCCACCGTTAGCTGTCACTTAACATCCAACGGCTCACATCAACTCCTCTCATGCTCTCATAAATAGGGGCTCTCATAGGATCACTCCTCTATTTGAGTTGAAATGAGCCCGTGCTTTCATCCTTCGGATCATGATCTAATGATCCTATTTAATCTCATCCATTTCCTTTTTTTAGCGTCAATCCTTACCATAATAAACTCCTTCCGCATTCTCCTCATGACTGATTTCCTTTTCTGATTCGCAATTAATGCTATCCGACGTTGCATTTTATTTATTTTTGAAATTTCCAAAATCATCTATGGCTTGCTCTTGCCGCGAAATCTCAAGATCTCCAGCGACGAAAGAAGATCGTCTTCAAGTCCGCGATTTGTAAGTTTTTTCGTTGTTTATTAAACATTTAGTTATTGTTCTTGTAGAATTTGATCGTTTATTTTTTAGTTCTCATTTCAGTTTCAAATGCAACGGATCATTTGTGAATGGAAACTGATCAGGATTCCAAAGAAGCAATGATGAACGATGCTTCGTGGATGGATTTGAATCGTGAAAAGATCGTATCAAAAGGAGCAAAGATGGATGTCTTACAATTGGATTTGGATAGCGAAATCATTATTTCAAAAAATTTATACCAAGTTACTGATGACATTTGCATATGTTACTGATAATATATCATGTATTACTTTTCTATTTTATCATTCTTACTGATTAAAATCCATTCATAGTTACTTATGTATATTAAGAAAATACAAGTTCTTTCTATCAAATACAAGTTAAGTAATTTATACGTAGCTATCGGTAACACTTGACGTACTGCAAGTAACTAAATAGACTACATCAGTAATTTATACGTACCTATCAGTAACACTTGACGTACTGCAAGTAACTAAATAGACTACATCATTAATTTATACGTAGTTATCAGTAACACTTGACATATTGCAAGTAACTAAATAGACTACATCAGTAATTTATACATAGCTATCAGTAACACTTGACGTATTGCAAGTAACTAAATAGATTACATCAGTAAAGAAGGCATGATTCGATTGTAATTTAAAACAGAGAATATGATAAGTAAGATATAAAGAAGCATCAGTAACCTGTAACAAATTGTAGGTAAAAGAAGACGATAGAATCAGTAAGTTGGAATAGTTATAAAAAAACTACGTGACCAGTAACTTATGTATTGCTATCAGTAACATTCGATGCATTATAAGTAATTAAAAAGGTTATATAAGTAAATAAGAGGTGCATCAGTAACACTCAAAGTATTAAGTAACTATGACATTAGTAACAATCACAATGAGTACAGTAAAATGGATCATTGTAATCAGTACTTCTTGTATGGACATTATTAATTTACATACTTAATTACTGATCTCACAACAATAATTACTTGAGAACTGAATATGTATTACTTGAATAACATGAATGAATTACTGATCTCAGTACAATGTAATATTACATCTGTAAACTACTGACAACTGTTACAATATTACTGATCTCGCAACACATAATTACTTATGTACAATATATACATTACTGATCAAATGTACATTGACTATTTATTCGAAATGAAATTAAGGATTTGAATTTATCTTTCCAAAACCGTCTTTCTTTTTTTAAGGACTCGGTATAATTGGAAATACAAAAGGCTCAAACATATTAATATCCTTCCAAAACCGTGTCCTTCGAAATAGGCAACCTCCCAAATGGAAATACACGTGGCGAGCCGACATGTGATGCTCAAAAAACCCCAAATGGGCACTGTGCTCTCTGGATATGCCCTCTATATATAGGGTAAAATGGGGCTGCCCCCAGGGAGTAGTCAACTTGGCTACTCCCACCCCTATTTTCCCCTCATTTTTTTATTTTTTTAGAAAATAAAAATGTGTATATTCATCATTATATCCCTCTCACATTCTATTAAAATTTCGTCAGAAACAGAGACTTCTAAGCCCTCCATCCAGACGTCATTTTTTTAACGGTCGCAGGATTTTTTAAATCGACCATGTTTGGATGGAGGCCGTAGGAGTCTCTGTTTCTAATGAAATTTTAATAGAATGTGAGAGGGATATAATGATGAATATACAAATTTTTATTTTCCAAAAAAATAAAAAAATGAGGGAAAAATAGGGGTGGGAGTAGCCAAGTTGGCTACTCCCTGGAGGCAGCCCCATTTACCCCCCTCTCTCTCTCTATATATATGTATATATATATGTATCTATATATATATCTATGTGTGTGTGTGTGTGTGTGTGTGTGTGTATATATATATATATATATATATATATATATATATATATATATAGGGGACCTTTCAAATGAGACATGGTCCTTCCATGTGTAAGGAAGGCCAACGATCTGAGCCCTTAGATTCAAATCTAACGGCTTGATAAATTTATTTGCCCAAAAGGGTATTTTGGTCATCATGATTTGCATTAATTACAGATAGTATTTATTATTTCGAAATACTAAATTTAGCTAGATCTAATTTTGGTATTTTTTTCGTAATACCATATTTAAATAATGTCCAGTTTTGTGGTGGGCGACATAACGTGGGACAGATATTTGTATCCTTACACATTTTTTTGTATAATCCGTGATTCCTTTTGTAACGATAGTATGTCTTTTTGTATAATGCGTGGTTTATTCAAATTTCATTAGTCATTTTGTAAAATTTGTATGGTTTTTTGTAGAATACAATTCATATTAGCAATACGTTGGCTATTTTTACGTTTTTTGATTTATGTGAAATATGTAATCATTTTTATAAAAATTTATAGTACATGTTTTCAATATGTATAATACACATCTAAAATATGTAATGCATATCGAAGAAGTATAATACACATAAAAACGGTAATTTTTCATTCGCATCCATTTGATATGTAAAATACACATCAAATATGTATAATACAAATCAAAATTGTAATAATAAAAAAAAATGTATAATACACATGAAATACGTAAAACAGAATGGTTGCACGGCCTCCTTGTGTAGTCACCACCATGAAACACACGTCATCATCGCCACTGCCCACTGCTCCTGGAGATCCATCCATCGTTGCTCGAGGAGCATCGCAAGCTCGACCATGCCATCCACCATCTCCACCACCGCAAGAGTTCCTTTAACCGTTGCTCCTAAGATCCAGGGGTGTGTGTCGCCCCTTCGTAGCCCTCCTAGCCAGCTCCTCCAGATCCACCGACCGCGAGCAGTCCACCGCCAGCGAGCAGCCGATTTCCTGCGCATAGGAGTCCCCCTTCCATCACCGCCGCCCAGCCGACCCATCTCACCTAGAGCAGCCCGTCGACCACCGTGCGAGGGCGTATGTTGCCCTCCTGATCCAGCCGCAGATCAACAACACTGACCTCCAGAGAGCAGTCCTCCGCAGACCATCAAAGCTCCTCCGCACGAGGCCAAGAAGAACTGCCCGCTTCAGATCATTGCGCTGTCGTCTGAGACCCGCCGCCATCGACCCACCTCTAGCCAAAGCCCTACTCCACCGCGAGAACAAACCCGCCGACCACCGTGTGAGGGCGTATGTCGCCCTCCTGCTCCAGCCGCAAATAACCACCGTTGACCTCTAGAGCGCAGTCCTGCACGGAACACCGAAGCTCCTCCACGTGAGACCAAGAAGAACTGCCCGCTTCAGATCGTTGCGCCGCCATCTGAGACCCACTGCCATCGACCCACCTCTGACAGCGAGACCAAGAAGAACTGCCCGCTTCAGATCGCTGCGCCGCCATCTGAGACCCACCGCCATCGACCCACCTCTGACCAAAGCCCTCCACCACCGCGAGAACCCTCCGCTCCAACCCTTCAGCGCGAGGCCTGTCACAATCTACCGCCCGTACGAGGCCCGCTGCCCTCCATCGAGCACCATCGACTCCCGCTGACCAAATACCTCCGCCGCCGCCCTTTGCTTGCAAGAGAAGAAGACGGGATGCATAACCCCTTTCCCTTGAAATCAAAGAAATTAGGGTTTCTAATTTTGATAAGCAATTAAAGCGACGTTAATGGAGGAGATATTTGAGTTGTTTACATACTATATTTAGACAATGTATAAAGACCAAAATAGGTTTTTGCGTAATTTGTAAATAATATTAACATGTCATTAATACCTACCACACGATTAATTATGAATGGTTGATATTGATGGCCTTCCTTATGGATGGAAGGACCATGTCTCATTTGAAAGATATCCTATATATATATATATATATATAGAGGGCTTATCCAGAGAGCACTGTGCTGATTTGAGAATTTTTAGGCACGCGTAATCATCCGTGTGATGATGATCCTGTGGTTCTGCGTAAAATTGATTAGTTTCTAAATTTAGCGCTAAGAATGAATTGCTATAACCACCCACCGCATATAACTCGCAATTTAATTCCCTTTTTTGAGTTATAATTGAGTACTCATTAATTGCCGCATTGTTTTTTCTAAAAATAACCATGAGAATCTCCTCCTTCCTCCGATGACAATCAAAATACGACTCACGTTGAGTTGCTGAAATTAATACAAAGTTATTTTTCGTAATACAAAGTTACTGATGCCATTGCAAACATTACTGAGATAAATACAATGTTACTTTTTATGTTGTTTTTTATTCTTAAAAAATTACTGTTACGTTTGTATAAGTTACTTGCTATTCGTAGTAACTATTGTCCATACAATAATTACTAAATAGATAAATTACTAATGTCCATACAATAATTACTAATTACAAATGTTGATATTACTGAAGTCATTCTGATTCTTACTGATGATATAGTTACTTAGTACAATGTTACTTATCATGTATGTTTTTTATTCATAAAAAATTACTGATAATGTTTGTATAAGTTACTTGCTATTTGTTGGGTATTACTTGCCTTTCATTCATTCTTACTAATAACACTTGTACAAAGTTACTAATGTCAATACATCAATTACTGATTACAATTGTCCATATTACTGAACTCAACGAAATTATTATTGAAGTGTATTAACTATTTTGTATACAATAATTGCTGAATAGATAAATTACTAATGTCCATACAACAATTACTAATTACAGATGTTCATATTACAGAACTCATTCTGATTGTTACTGATGATATAGTTACTTAGTACAATGCTACTTTTCATGTATGTTTTTTATTCATAAAAAATTACTGATAACTTGTGTATAAGTTACTTGCTATTTGTTGGGTGTTACTTGTCTTTCAATCATTCTTACTAATAACACTTGTACAAAGTTACTAATGTCAATACATCAATTACTGATTACAATTGACCATATTACTGAACTCAATGAAATTATAACTGAAGTTGTAGTAACTATTGTCCATACAATAATTAATGAATAGATAAATTACTAATGTCTATACAACAATTACTAATTACAAATGTTCATATTACTGAACTCGTTCTGATTGTTACCGAAGAAATAGTTACTTAGTACTTCTGAATAATTGTTAGATAATTGAGTTGTAATATTACTGAAGCTATACGCACAATTACTGAAGATTCATGTCCATGTTACTTACTCATTGTTATTAGTTACTGAAATTATAGTTACACATCAATTATGTACTCAGTAAATGTATTTGTTAATGACCTCTTTTATTAGTTACAGAATGATTTGTTCTTAATATTATTGTCAAATATGTTCTTCTCGCTTCTTTAGTCAATAAGTATGCAACGATCATCAACACTTCTTGTTTTTTTCTTCCACGAAACATAAGTGTCCAGACATCTGGCAAACCTGAAATAATAAATTGTCAGTAGCATTTGTAAGATGAATCAATAACTATGTAAGAGAAATATATATACATGAAAGTTAAGAATTACATCAGTAACATATTATGTTGGAAGACGATACATTTATTTAAGTAATATCTTTATCTATTTCAGTAAGAATAAATTCATACACAAGTAACATCTAATGAATTGTCAGTAATATCCCTAATATGAACCATTAATCATGAAAGATAAAATTATGTCCATGAAAAGTAAGAATTATATTTATAAAAGTAACTCGGTGCAAAGCATAAGTAATTTGATGAGTTACTCCAGTAACTTTTGATACAATATCAGTATCCTTATGATTTTTTTAAACGTTCTCAAATTAAAACTCAATATCCAAACACAAATCATTGATTATCATTCCTTCTGAGATTTCATGATACAAACCCAATCGCAAGTCAATATCATTTGAAATTGAAATCGAAAGAGAAATCATACATCGCAATTCATCTTTGCAAATCCCACTTTCTCATGATCCACAAACATAAAAAAATCAAAATCTGGTCTATAAACAGTCAGATTCAAATCAAAATGTCCAAAAAATCAATTATTTCTACATACTATCAGATTCAAATCAAAATACGAAAATAAAAATCTAATCGAAATATAATACCTTGCAATAGATAAAAATGTTCGCCTCTGTTTCCACGATTGATCGCCTCACTTTGCAAAACGCTAGATCAAAAAATGCCAGATCAATCTCCTCTTGTTGAACTCTCAATACACGTTTCCACAAACGTATACTAATTATAGAATTGCTTAATATTTCCAATTTGAGGAAATTCCATTTTGGTTACGGTTCCTATTTTTTAGGCATTGAGAGATACAAATCTTACGGCTGGAATTAGAGGCCCATTTTATCTCAAATGGGCACAGTGCCCTCTGGATAAAAATCACATATATATATATATATATATTAGTTTCTTTCGAGGGAAGTCCATAGTTGTATTGGTTTTATATTTTTTTTCCTAACTAATTTTTTTCTGATGGAATGATTGACAGGGTGTTCCCAACCCGAAAGATGTTCACTCATCAAAAGCGGTGGGCGAACCGCCATTCTTTCTTGCTTCTTCTGTATTCTTCGCCATCTATCTCGTCTGCAAGGACTGAGGAAGGGTATAATGACTGGTTTTCACTCGACAACCCAGCAACATCGGAGAGGATTAGGATGGCTTGCATAGATGATTTCACGAGGCCATTCGCGGACTCCACCTATCGACCTAACCTTAGCATTTGATTCCATTAGCGAGGATGCCAACCTACTGCATGTTGATATATAGAAAGGGATTCCACAAACCATGTTTAGATTTCTGTCACATTCGATGTCCATGTAATTTTGTGATATGAAACCATGTAATTAAGTTAGTAAATTCGCTTGAAATTCAATTCGAGTTCGGATATGAAACTTTTATAATGAATTGAATTAGAATCCTCGTTGATTCGAAGGTATTCGATTCGATTAGCACCCATACTTCCGCCTTTCTAGAATGAACGGGTGTCATTCCCTGACTTTCATCCATTGCCCCAATCGATATATATTTGGGGGTCATGAACCGACAATGAACAAACAAGGCAAGCCCCCACATGGTTAGAAGTATGGCTTACTTGTTCAAGAGAAGATGAGCAGATATTCCATATACGAACTTTCTGGGACTACCAACGCCATCGATTGGATGAACCACCATATTAAAATATTGCAGACTCCACAATTGATGATTTAGTGAAAAACAAGAAAACCTAGTTGTATGTGTGTGTTAAGGCACCCCTTCAGTAATTGTTCCCTTCCACAAGGATGTTTCATTTGAATCCTTACCTTCAGCGCGTGGTTGCTTTATTGTTTTTTTTCATTCATAATTATGTTCAATTTAAATTTTTTGACTAGATATTTGTAAGAGAGTCCAAGAAAAACTTAAGCACCTGGATTCCATGATTTGGATACAAAAAAGGAATCTCTGTTGCATGTAATGACGTCAGAATAGTAGCTAGGGCTCTACCGTAGACCTTTGGATGGACTTTCGAATTTGACCTAAAAAAAGTAAAAATAATGCCACCATTAATAAACGTAACCTCAAACAAATGGATCAAAATACTCGAATACATATAGAACTATTGACAAAAATCATTGGAGGCGCTACCCCACAACCCTGCGGGTGAAGCGCACATGCTCCCCTATACACTCCCTCCCCTCAGGCTCATTGGTCGGGCAACGAGATCCCCCGTCTTGCTGGGGTATGGCACGACAGGAGGGGGTGCATCTTACAGTTTCAAACTGGGTCAGATGATAACGATTAAAGGTATATCAACACACTTTATAATGAGTGTCATCTTCATGAAAGGTACTATTTATGATTATTATCATTTCATGAGTACTATATATCCCAATTTGTTAATATTGGGGAGAATGAGAAATCCAATTTAGCAGTAAGTAAATTAGCATCATGCAGCTTCTTTTGGTCATGAGAGATAGAATATCGTTAGTATAAACAATGACATTGCTAATGCTCTACTAAAGAAGAGAAAATGAACTTGTGATCTGTCCTGACACACAAACACACACACGCACACAAACACACACACACACACACACACACACACACACACACACACACACACACACACACACACACACACACACACACACACACACACACACACACACACACACACATATAGGGGGCCCTTCCAATGAGGTGGGTCTTTCCTGAAATTCAGAAAGCCACTGCCAAATTTGTAAATTACGTAATAATTTTGTAAATTTAGACTTCATATTGTAAAATAATGACGATCATACAGTTGTGTAAAATATATCATCAATATAGTAACAAACATTTTATGTCAAATATATTAATATTTTCACAAATCTTTCATGATATACATATTGTGTTAATATCAAGTATTAAATATATGGAGATAGAAATTGTAAAATAAATAGAATAAATGCTTAAATTGACGTGGCTTTCCATGCATCCAAGAAATGTGCACCTCATTTGAAGTATTTCCTATATATGGGGGCCCTTCCAATGAGGTGGGTCTTTCCTGAAATTCAGAAAGCCACTGCCAAATTTGTAAATTACGTAATAATTTTGTAAATTTAGACTGCATATTGTAAAATAATGACGATCATACAGTTGTGTAAAATATATCATCAATATAGTAACAAACATTTTATGTCAAATATATTAATATTTTCACAAATCTTTCATGATATACATATTGTGTTAATATCAAGTATTAAATATATGGAGATAGAAATTGTAAAATAAATAGAGACGTGGCTTTCCATGCATCCAGGAAATGTGCACCTCATTTGAAGTATTTCCTATATATGGGGGCCCTTCCAATGAGGTGGGTCTTTCTTGAAATTCAGAAAGCCACTGCCAAATTTGTAAATTACGTAATAATTTTGTAAATTTAGACTGCATATTGTAAAATAATGACGATCATACAGTTCTGTAAAATATATCATCAATATAGTAACAAACATTTTATGTCAAATATATTAATATTTTCACAAATCTTTCATGATATACATATTGTGTTAATATCAAGTATTAAATATATGGAGATAGAAATTGTAAAATAAATAGAATAAATGCTTAAATTGACGTGGCTTTCCATGCATCCAGGAAAGGTGCACCTCATTTGAAGTATTTCCTATATATGGGGGCCCTTCCAATGAGGTGAGTCTTTCCTGAAATTCAGAAAGCCACTACCAAATTTGTAAATTACGTAATAATTTGTAAATTTAGACTGCATATTGTAAAATAATGACGATCATACAGTTCTGTAAAATATATCATCAATATAGTAACAAACATTTTATGTCAAATATATTAATATTTTCACAAATCTTTCATGATATACATATTGTGTTAATATCAAGTATTAAATATATGGAGATAGAAATTGTAAAATAAATAGAATAAATGCTTAAATTGACGTGGCTTTCCATGCATCCAGGAAATGTGCACCTCATTTGAAGTATTTCCTATATATGGGGGCCCTTCCAATGAGGTGGGTCTTTCCTGAAATTCAGAAAGCCACTGCCAAATTTGTAAATTACGTAATAATTTTGTAAATTTAGACTGCATATTGTAAAATAATGACGATCATACAGTTGTGTAAAATATATCATCAATATAGTAACAAACATTTTATTTCAAATATATTAATATTTTCTCAAATCTTTCATGATATAAATATTGTGTTAATATCAAGTATTAAATATATGGAGATTGAAATTGTAAAATAAATAGAATAAATGCTTAAATTGACGTGGCTTTCCATGCATCCAGGAAAGGTGCACCTCATTTGAAGTATTTCCTATATATGGGGGCCCTTCCAATGAGGTGGGTCTTTCCTGAAATTCAGAAAGCCACTGCCAAATTTGTAAATTTAGACTGCATATTGTAAAATAATGACGATCATACAGTTGTGTAAAATATATCATCAATATAGTAACAATCATTTTATGTCAAATATATTAATATTTTCACAAATCTTTCATGATATACATATTGTGTTAATATCAAGTATTAAATATATGGAGATAGAAATTGTAAAATAAATAGAATAAATGCTTAAATTGACGTGGCTTTCCATATTTGTATTGATTTTACATTTTTTTCATAACTATTTTTTTTCTAATGGATTGTTTGACAGGTTTTTCTAATGTATTGATTTTCCATTCTTTCTTGCTTCTTATGTATTCTTCGCCATCAAAGATGTTATCTCGTCTGCAAGGACTGAGGAAGGGTATAATGACTGGTTTGCCCTCGACAACCATCAACACCGGAGAGGAATAGGATGGCTTGCATAGATGATTTCACGAGGCCATTCGCGGACTCCACCTATCGACCTAACCTTATCGTTTGATTCCATTGGTGAGGATGCCTACCTATTGTTGATATATAGAAAAGGGATTCCACAAACCATGTTTAGATTTCTGTCACATTCGACGTCCATGTGATTTTACAACCGCAAAAGTTGATTGACTAAGCAGTCGGTTATATGTTGATCATGAAATCCATTTTAACAGTATGCTCCATTGTACAACTACGTGATCTTAGTGTCAATAGATATATGTCTGTTTCCTTTTCGTCCGAGCTGTGTGTTTTACATTGAAGTATGAATACCATTGCAGTCCAACTACAAATACATGATAGAAAATAAGCTCCGAGTGAATACATAAAGCTGGCAGCAAACTAAAACCAGTGAATAATTCACGTCATTTCGCACGTATGCAAATTATAATAAAAGCTACTTAGGCAGGTGCAGTAAAGCATGTTTTTGGTTTTGTTTAGCATTCGCAGTAATTCGTAATCCTATAAGAGTTCTTTTTAGGGCGTTCAACAGTTTTTATATGAAATTTCCTGAATCTGTAAAAGTCACACATAATGTAACAAATAAACAAGGAACGTACGGCCTCAATTTTATATCGACAATTATATAATAGACACAGTCATGATGTGCAAGTAGCGGATATGTACCAATAACTGATAGTGATACCATGTCGGAAAGAAAAAGTAATACCATTTGATATATTTGCAACGACATACTTCAAGCATTGACCAGTGCCTCCTGTTCTCACTACAATGAAAAGGAAGCTATGTTACCATGAACAGTCTATATAGAAAACAATTTATTCCCTATATATTAGGAAATTCATATAAAGAACGAATAGCTACTTTTTCGATAAATTAATTACGTTGGCAAGATATTATATAATTAGATTTCTCACAGAATCTGGGAATATATCCGTCACCACTGTACCTGTAGTAACAATAGTTAATATCAGTATATAAATAGTTCTGCACCATATAATCTTATACTCTCGTCGGTTCGCGACATGGTAATTAATTGGCAGAGGAAGATGAAGATCGAAAGGAGGCATGATCGAAATAAAAAACTTGAAAAAGGAACATATGTGAGCAGATGGCATGCTGTTTCACAAAGAGAGATGAAGCCATTAATCTGCTATATATTTGACATTATTATTATTTTGTGTGGATGCAACATCGAAAAGTTGTTTATCGCTGCAAACCTTGATTTTTTTGAGTGTCTGTCATGCGATTTGTACAATCACGTTGAAATACAGATGGCATGTTAATGTGGATGAACAGTTTATCACAGAATAATAAAGTGGGTCCTCTGCTGTTACAACACCTGCTGTAATGAAGGAGGGTCGCTTGATAAGGTTCGGGACGCGCACCAACCATACCTGGACTACTCTGAGCGCCGCCTGATCCTCATCGAGCGGCTCCCCTGCATTACAGTAGGTATTGTAACAACAGAAGATCCGCTCCCAAAGAATAACAGCACGAAGGATCGTTCAATTCGTCAATTAACCAGTAGTTTTTTGTTCAAGTCATTATCATAAATTAATTTTTATATGTAAATAAAATGCAGCCAAAGTCCACAAAGTAGATGGCTATATTAGGTAGAAGAGTTTGTCAAAGATGAGAGGGTCCTATTTACCAAACCCCTTTATTTATTAACATGGAGGGGGTTCCCAAACCCCTATCCATTATATATAAAAGAGCATGCATCTCTTTTCTAGAGCATCAAGTAAGGTGTGAGTGAAGTGTTCTCCGAAATCATGGGGAGTACCTCCCTCTTTCTCATTGTGGCAATATGCCTGATTGCCACAGTTTCGGGAAGTCGGCCATATGACTACAAATCACCTCCACCGCCTTCTCCTTCGCCACCACCTCCTTACTATTATCACTCTCCACCACCGCCTAAGGTGTATCCACCACCACCTTACTATTACCATTCTCCACCACCTCCTATAAAAGGGCCTCCTCCTCGCTACTATTATCACTCGCCACCTCCTCCTAAGAAGTCACCTCCTCCGCCGTACTACTACCACTCTCCGCCTCCTCCTGAGAAGTCTCCTCCTCCACCGTACTACTACCACTCTCCGCCTCCACCTAAGAAGTCACCTCCTCCGCCGTACTACTACCACTCACCGCCTCCTCCGAAGAAGTCACTTCCTCCACCCTATTACTACCACTCTCCGCCTCCACCTAAGAAGTCACCTCCTCACTACTACTACAATTCCCCTCCTCCCCCACATCACTATTAAGAGAAAGATGATCATTGCAATATATAAATATATAGCTCTCTCAAATAAATATGGACTATAGTCTATTGCAGACGGAGTTTGGACCATGCATAGTAGTGGATTTGTCTTGTATTTGTCTCTATATTGCACGATGAATGTTCTACTACACAGAAGAAATGTACTATCTTATATGACGTCAAATAATATTGCGAGCCATAATTATATTGTCTTTGAGATGATGGCTTCCTTTTTTGTCATTTGGAGAAGAATATTTTGTGTTTGGACTACTTTTCATCTTTAAATACAGATAGTAAAAGATGCAATGATAACACAAAAAAGTTGGCAATGTTGTACTCAATAAGAGTATATATATTGGGAAGGATTATACCTTCTCTAATTTGTAGTAGAGTAAATACAATTACTCAATGTATTCAATACTTTTATTTTGGTATTTTTACCCGGCAGACCCAATAATCATTGTCAATTACCTCCACGACCTTTGAAACATCACCATTCCTCTCTCTATGTAAACTTGCTCCGTTTTACCCCACGAATCTCACCGTTAAATGGACACATGTAGAGTTAACTTTCTTGAGTTAAAAACGAGTTAATCTAACCAATCCACGATTGGACGGCTCGAATTAATCAAGAGAAAAAAATTCCCTCGGCTGCACCACCTCTACAATCTCTTCTCCCTCAACTTCCTTAGAACTTCGGGTTGCTAAAATCAGATCGACTGCTGGTTCCTTAACATTCAAGTTTCTCACAACAAACGACTTCTCCATTTTCTTGGACCTCTATCATAACAAGGACCAAGATGATCGGGGGACGTGGACAACCCAGCAAACTAAGAAATAGAAGATTTCAGCAACTCTTCAGCACTGACCACCCGACGTTTCCTTCCTTCTATCCGGGACCTTCACGATCTGTAACAAGGTCAAGAAAACCAAGGCAAAGAAACTCAAGAACAGAACAGGTTAAGGCAACAATTTTGCATACCATTGCTGTGCAATGGCTCAAAAGAGGATGAAATCCATACCCAACAAGGCATTGTTCAAGTAGCAAAACAAATCACACCAAAACCGAAATTATTCGCCTCCAGTACGGAAAATGCAGGAATATGATAATGCCATCAACATCTCTAACAAGATGAAAACAGAGAAGGGTTGGAGATTACCGCAACCAACTGGTACACCAAGTCCTTTGGTTGCAGGGGGGAGCGGCCTGCGGGCGGGAGGTGGGGAGGGGGGATGCTGCGGGCAGGTGGGTGCAGGGGGGCATTGGCTTCCAGCGGAGGGGGCTGAGGCGGGCTCCGAGCAGGGGTGCGGCAGGGTTGTGGGGGGCTTCGAGCTGGGGGAGCAGGGGCCTCCGAGCAGGGGAGGTGGGACAGGGTTGTGGGGGGCTTGTCTCCCAGCAGTGGGGGTGCCAGAGGAGCGAAGAGTGACGACGGCAATGGAGGTCAACGAGATGGTTGGTGCTGGGTGGTGGGAAAAAGAGAGTGGCAATCAAATGTAGATTTGATGATTAAACTAGGCATAACATCAAAGGATGTAATAGAATCCGATTTGTAAGTCTTCCACCTCCTCCCTCCTTGCGGTGGCACAGGTTCTTGAGGAATTTGAGCATATCTCTGGGCTGAAGATGAACGCTCGTAAAAGTAAACTTTTCCGGTCAAAAGCTGCTCCTGATGACTTTGGATGTATCCTAAGATTGGGGGTCCTGCGGCGTGCCCTCCCGACAACATATCTTGGACTGCCACTATCTTCCTCTTACGGTAGGGGTTCAACTGCGCAAAACATCAAGGACAGGGTGAAGGCCTCCATTGGAGGTTGGAAGGCTTCGTCGCTCTCGATGGCGGGCAGGGTGCAACTTCTCAAGTCAGTTATTAATGGCATTACCATATATTGGACTGGTGGGTCTCTCATCCCTAAAGGCGCCGCCTCACGGGTTGACAAAATGTGCGCGAACTTCCTTTGGGGATATGGTCGGCACTACGTCAGTTGGCGTACTGCTTGCCTTCCTAAGGCTGAGGGCGGTCTCGGTCTTCGCTCTACGACCATGCTTCGTGAGGCTATGATGTTGGCTTGGTCATGGCGTATCCTCACTGTGGACAAATCGATTTGGGCCGTCTTCATGAGGAACAAATACCTATCCTCATGCTCTTTCTGGGACGCTGAGCCCAAGAGTGGGGATTCCTTGCTGTGGAGGTCGCTCCTTCGCAAGAGGATGTCTTTCGGGACTACCTTCTCGAATCTGGAAATCTCCTCTCTCGGTTGTCCTCGCCTCTTGGGTTCCCCTTCTCGCATGCAGTGGATGCGGTTCGACATCGTGGGACGGTGGTTCCCTGGGCGGGAGTGGTCTGGTGCAAGAACTCCGTTCCCAAGCAATCTTGCACGCTCTATCGTGCTGTTATCAATAGATTACCAACTCAGGATTGGCTGGACAGAATGGGGATTTGTCACTCCGGCTCTTGTTACCTCTGCCGGTCCGTTAGCGAAACTTGTGAGCATATTTTTTTCCATTGCAGCTTTGTTCAAGACACTTGGAATCAGGTTCTCATTGGTCTCGACCTCCCCCAGCCGCCTTCGCTGAGGCTCAACAACATCATGGACTGGATTCTTCATCTCCCTACCGCCAACCTCCGCCGGCTTTGTAGCGCAGCTATCGCAACCACCGTTTGGGAAGTTTGGAAGGAAAGAAATTGCAGATGGTCCTCTAGTGGCTCCTCCACCTCGATGCATTTGGCAACCTCAATCATTTACACTGCCAGGAGCTCAATGACAATAGACAGAGACTAATCAACAACTTTTGGGCCCAATTTGTCCTCCTTTCTGTTCCGCGGAGGCTCTAATTATGCTTAGGTGATAGCCGTTTTTTCACTTTCCCTGTATACAGCCTCAGGCCTACACATTTTTTGGATGCTTAAAACATTTGGGGACAAGTCCCCTTTTTGTGTAATCTCCTTCAACTTAAATGGAATACAAAGAGTTATTACCCATAAAAAAACAGAATCCGATTACTTTTAACGGTTAAATAGATGTGACTTAACCACATGGTTTATATGGTAAGGGTTAACAAGTTTATTTGGTCGAGGGAGGAATATCAATGTTTCAAAGGTCGTAGAAACTATAACAACGATTAAATAACAACAATTATTTATATTTGTCATGATTTTCGTAAACTTGTTAGTAGCTATTTGTCACTAACTAAATTCTATATAGTAACATTTTTGCTTATTCGCGGCTAATATGATGACATTTTTTACCATCGTTGTTAATTAATTCGATATAGCAACGAATAAATTGTCAGCAAGTTTTCAATTAACTAGGAATCTGTTCATTACTAAACCGTAAATTAGAAACATTTTAGATGTGACATTTACAAGTAGATATTTTTTATTAGTGTATACCCCGTATATTTTCTCTAATTCACAAGTTTACTAAATCTCAGCGTTTACAATTCTCTCGAGGACATGTTTCTGGTTAAACTTTAATTTTTTTATTTTAGTCTAATCTATTGCATTTTGCACATAGACCCTCAAAATTTCATATTTTTATTCGAACTTTTTAGGGCTTGAACCAAATAAACCCCTTGGTGAATATTTTGTTTTAATTTTATTTCATTTCATTAGATTTTTTATAATTAACGCTAGATGCTTGTTACAACTGCAATAGTCGCAAGTGATCCCAATGTAGTCGCAAGCATGAAGACATTATGCTACTTTCTAAGTCATTCTTTCGACTATGTTGCCTCTATTTTTCGACCATGTTCAATTATGCGTGCATCTACTCTTGTGACCACAACACGGTCGTTAGGATTTTGTGTCTAGGTTTTTACACATTACACATTCTTATTAAAATTACATATGGTAGCAAAATTACACATTTTGTGTTTAGGTTTCGTTATTAAGGAAAATTGGCTCTGACAATTTGCTTAGTACGGGATCAGTCGTATCCGTTGACAACTATCCAAAATTTTTGAACCCGAGTTATAAGTAGTGTTTCCCATCTCTTATAGCTCACTCTGAAACTTCATGAATTTTAGATGTAGGATTATGTTTTGGGTTGATGTGCTATGTGATGTGTGCTTGTTCACTTAAGAATAGATGTGTAATCATGTCAAAATTTATTTAAAATGGCACACAACCAGTTTGATGTTATTGCAAAGGTTTTACGCTCTAATAATGGTAACAAGCAATAGGCCATTTTGTGCCATCTTCTCAAGAGTGCAAAATAAAAAAAACCACACTTTCAGAAAATAGCAAAATCTACAGGAAGATTTCATTTCTACAAAAAAGCAAAAGGAACAAATTAATCACAGAAGTGGGAGAAGTGCACAAGCCAATCATACAGTAATTGCAAGAACATCAAACAACCTCTACATCGTTGTCGTCATGGCCGCAAGCTCAAGCCTTGAAGCATCCCACAAGGTGGCCAATGGTGGCCCCTGTAGCCATGGTCGGTGTTAAAGGGATAAACTGAGATGTTTTATTAGAGGCCCAAGGGTTATCTTATATAGGAGAAGAACCCAGGATAAAATACAGAAAGAAGAAAAGATAAATAGAGAAATACAAAAGATAAAGTTAAATATAGTAACTATCTCAACACTCCCCCTCAT
The DNA here is from genome assembly GCA_037367405.1 of Ottelia alismoides. NCBI lineage: Eukaryota > Viridiplantae > Streptophyta > Magnoliopsida > Alismatales > Hydrocharitaceae > Ottelia > Ottelia alismoides. The sequence continues at coordinate 264,080 of JAZKJV010002210.1, read as the reverse complement.
GCTGGACCGTAGATATCAATAAGACTTAGCTTGGAACAACATTTTTGATAAGGTCCTCTTGGTAGAGCCTTTGTAAGTATATCTGTTGTCTGGTCTCCAGAGCTGACATGCGTAGTAGTGATAATACTCTTCTGTATCATGTCACGAGTGTAGTGACAATCCACTTCTATATGCTTCATCCTCTCATGAAAGGATGGGTTATTTGCAATGAAGAGAGCAACTTGATTATCACACTGGAGGTGCATGGGAAGAGGTACTTCTATAGTCAGGTCAGTAAGAAAGGATCTGACCCACATCATCTTTGTACTAGCCTGCGCCATGGTCATGTATTCCGATTCAGCACTTGATCTAGCAACCACAATTTGTTTCTTACTTTTCCATGAAACAAGAGAATTTTCTATGAACACAACAAATCCAGACGTAGACTTTCTATCCTTTGGACACTCAGTCTGCATCTGTGCATGCTGTCACTGAGAGAGATGTGCCTCTGCTGAAAAGAAGTCCAATACCGGGTGAAGTATTTAGGTATGTCAGAATCATATGGACTGCATCCATACGTGTCTGTCTGAGTTGCTCCATAAACTGACTCACTTTGCTCATGGCAAATGCTATGTCGGGCCTGGTAATAGTTATGTGTAGTAGCTTGCCAACAAGCTCTCTATACCTTCTCTTATCGATCTCCCCAGTATCATCATCATAGAACTCCATGCTTGGGTCAAGTAGAGTAGTGGCAGGTCTGCAATCTGCCATGCCTGTCTTTGAAAGAAGATCTATAACATACTTTCTCTGGGTCATTACAAGACCCCATTGATTCCTAGCAAAATCTATTCCAAGAAAGTAATGTAAATGCCTAAGGTCCTTGGTCACAAACTGCTGACCTAGGAAGTCCTTGGCACCCTGAATGCCCTTCTCATCATCTCCTGTAATAATAATGTCATCAACATAAATAAGAATGATTGCAATACCTCTCTGGGTCTTCTGTATGAACAAAGAGTGATCTGTACTTGATCTCACAAACCCATGCTGCTCTATCAAGTTCAAAGCTTCTGGAACCATGCTCTTGGACTCTACTTGAGGCCATAGATAGCCTTGTGTAACCTGCACACCTTATGACACTCTCCCTCAGCAGCAAACCCAGGTGGCTGCTGCATGTATACCTCCTGCTGTAAGTCACCATAGATAAATGCATTTTTCACATCAAGCTGATAAAGAGGCCAATCTCGTGTCACAGCAACAACAAGGAAATTACGTAGAGTAGAATGTCTGGCAACTGGGGAGAAAGTATTGTGATAGTCTACCCCATATGTATGGGTAAACACTCGTTCCACAAGTCTCGCCTTATAGCGATCCACACTCCCATCTGCAAGGTGTTTCACAATAAACACCCATTTGCATCCCAGAACTGATGCATCAATAGGAGCAAAAATAAGACTCCATGTACCACGTGACTGTAGCGCAACCATATCCTCCTCCATGGCTAACCTCCACTGACTATCTTTGAGAGCCTCCTGATATGTTTGTGGTATCTGTACAACTGATAGTGCCAACATAAATCTCTTGAAATCCTCTGACAGCCTATTCAAATAAATCTGGGCTACGAGAGGGTAAGTAGCACATGCTCGTTTCTGCTTTCGTAGAGCAATTGGTATATCAAGATCATCTGCCAAGTCATGGGCCTGTATATTTCCCTCTTGAGAGGGTATCTGCTCTTCCTGTTGTACAATTAATTCAGTAGTACCATAAGTAGAAATACTATGCTCATTACATACCTGGGGTGTGCTGGATGATGGGAAAGGCTTGTGAGCAGGGCGAACAGAGCGAGATCTGCAAGGAACATAATGAGGCAAGAACTGAACCAGTAGAGGTGGTGGAGGAGGTGGTGGAGGTAGTGGAGGAGGAGGAGTAGGTGAAGGTGAAGAATCAAGAGTAGGAGGTGGTGGTATGTAAATCTTATCATCAGAGTCAGATGGATTAAGTCTGTCACCTGTAGGAGAAAAATACATGACCAAATCAAAGAAAGTAATGTGAGCACTAACAAAATATTTCTGACTTAATGGATTAAAGCATCGATATCCCTTTTGGGTTCGAGAATAGCCGACAAACACATACTTGATAGCTCTAGGAGAGAGATTGTCACGCCCTGGAGAGACATCATGAACAAAGGCAACAGATCCACATACACGAGGTGTACGAGAGAAGAGATCCTTCTCGGGAAATGCAATCGAGTAAGGAATCTTCTCTCCTAACACAGACGAGGGCATACGATTTACCAGATAACAAGAAGTAAGGACAACATCACCCTAGTAAGAATGAGGAGCACGACTCTGTATCAACAATGTTCTGGTCACATCCAGTAAGTGATGGTGTTTGCGCTCGACAACACCGTTCTGCTGGGAAGTGTAGACACATGTGGTCTAGTGAACAATGCTATGGGATGTAAGGAACTCATAAAGATGTAAGGTGCAAAATTCCAAGGCATTGTCAGAACGAATATACTTGATATTGGCAGAAAAATATTCTTTATTTCATTAATAAAATACTTGATAGTGGATCCAACCTCAAACTTATTCTTCAAGAAGAAGACCAAGGAAAGTCTAGAAAAATCACCGACCGCTACAAGATAAAAACGGTGTCCTTAGGGATTAGGAACACGACTAGGACCCCAATTGTCTAAATGAAGGAGCTCAAATAGCTGAGAGCTGCTTCGACTCTGATGGGATGGAAAATATGAACGGTGATGCTTCCTAAGTTGACAAGCTTCACACTAAAAGGAGGATCTTGTACAAATCTGAGGGAAAACATAACACAACTTATGCAGAGGATGATGTCCAAACCTAAGGTGCCACAAATAAGGAGAGACATGTCCAGTAGTTATAGTAGAAATACTAGCATGAGGAGGTTGGACCACTCTGTAGAGTCCCTGCTGCTCACGGCCACTTCCAATCATCCTGCCCGTAAGTATGTCCTGAAAGACAAGAGATGGAGGGTCAAAGATGGCATGACAGTGCAGATCCTTAGTGATCGGACTAATAGAAAGTAAATTTATTTGAAAAGCAGGAGCATATAAAACATTCTTCAGGCGTATGGACAATGTCAACTACACTTCTCCCTGTCCTATAACGGGTAAGTGGTCGCCATTAACGATGACGACCCATCTGCTTGGTCGTATAGCCCTGTAGGACTTCAGTTGCGTTTTGTCTCCACATAAGTGGTGAGAAGCACCAGAGTCCACAATCCACTCAGTCATATCTGCATTCGTACTACCAACAAAGGCATAGGTGATACCTGAGGAGCTCAAAGAGGCTTTGGCTGTTGCAGCAGTATCTGTGGTGGTGTCAGCACTGGTAGTCATGATCTCTCAAATACGAGATACAATGTCATCTAGGTGAGGATCGGCCTGGGGAGATGAAGTCTCTGAAGACACAATCTGCTCTGCTGATCGACCATAAATAGGATATCCGTGCTTTTGATAACATGTATCCTCTGCATGTCCAGGCTTGCGGCAGTAGGTGCAGGGGCCATGTTGGCGTCCACCGCCTCTTCCTCGAGGTGTGCATCCTCTGGACTGGATCGCCACACCTTGACCACGAGAAGCGCCCATGGCTGAGGAGCGTAAAGATGTGGCTGTCGAAGGGATGATGAGCCCGCTGAGACGGCTACATGCCTCCTCTATAGGGGGAATGGTTGCTCTAGTAAGAAGATGAGTACGTGCAACATCATATTATGTATCAAGTCCATCCATGAAAACTCCAACCATCGTGGAATTCCTATATGTCTTCTTTTGTTCAATAGACGTTGTAATGAGCATGTAGCTATGAAGCTTTTCAAACATGCCACGCAACGAAGAATAGTAAATATGCAAAGGGCGACCGTTCTGCTTTGTGTTGTAAAGATCAAACTGTAGTTGAAGGATCTTGGCTTTATTCTTCGCCTGTGCATAGGTAGATGCCAAAGTGTCCCACATTGCCTTAACAGTGGGCTGCGTTAGAATATCATTGGCTATCTCTGTCGTAAGAGTCCCACAAAGCCAAACACGCACATATGCATCATCTTGCTTCCAAGAAGCATTTGCCCCAGTTTGTCCATTAGCTTTGGATCTGTCAGGATGTACTCCTTGTTGTTGCACTGCATGAGGGTGAGGAACATGGACCACAACTCATAGTTGGTCCCATCCATCTTAACGATGGGAGCCAGGCCCTTGAATGCTTCGGACGACAAGATGTCACCCTTGTTATCTGACATATTGTAAGATGGCCAAATAACGGAACTCGATCGGAGGATAGAATGATATAAAAGAGTCTACAGATTCATACGAAGGATTGGTTGTATGTGTAGACTCATACAACCATCCTTACTTCTTCTTGTTTCTTACAGAAAAGAGGGACTAAGGTTTCCGAAGTTACCCTCACTGGTGTAGAACTATGAAAGGTCTGATTCACGGTTCAGGGGGCCAGGTTGCGGCCTGGGCGCACAGAGAACGCGGAGGCTTCACAGGGCGCACAACTTTATAGCTCGCAGGGGTTCACAAGGGACGCACTTCACAGGGCTTCACAACGGACGTGCTTCACAGCTTTACAACACTTCACAACTTCACAGGGGACGGCTTTACAGCGCGCATGGCTTCACATTATAAACAGGGGACGCGCTTCACAGGGCGCAGGGCTTCACAGCGGACACGCGAGGCGCACAGGGTACGGAGTTGCACAGGGCGTGGAGGCGTGCGCTGGACCTTTGGCGCACAGAGGCGAAGGTGCGGTGATGGAGTCTACGTGCGAGGCACGGAGTGCGCGGGGGAAGGGCGGCGCGGGGTGGGTCGCGAGGGGCGAGGGCACCCTGCGCGGGCAAGGGGCACAAGGCACCACGCGCGGGGGCCTGGGGGACACGCACGGGGCAAGGGGCACCGAGCGCCTAGGTCATACGGAGGTGTCGATGTCACGAGAGGCGTGGGGGTCCACGCGGTGATTAGGGAGGGAATAGTTTTAAGGATAGAAACGAGGCTCTGATACCATGTTAAAGGGATAAACTGAGATGTTTTATTAGAGGCCCAAGGGTTCTCTTATATAGAAGAATCCATTGGATAAAATACAGAAAGAGGAAAAGATAAATAGAGAAATACAAAAGATAAAGCTAAAAATGGTAACTATCTCAATAGTCGGCAAAGGAGTACCTATCGTGGTCGATGAGGCTCTGGAGCTCTCGGAACTCTGTCACGCAGCACGGGAAGATGATGGTCCCCTTCTGCTCGAAGCCGCACTCGTCCTCGGCCACATTCAGGAGTTGCAAGATCATATGGCTGAGGTATGCCACGGCGATCCAGAACCTCTACTGTTCCTCATCTCCCTTTTCGTCTTGTCGTAGGAAGTTGGGGAAGTGGGCTGGAGGATCGGGACAACGGGCGAGGTGGCGGTCGAAGGTGGCTTCGACGTGGGAGACGATCGAGGAGGGGGAGATCAGGGAGTAATGGCTATTGGGGAGAATGCCGACTCCGTTGCAGAAGGGTTTTATGGCAATAGTGATGGCTCTGATCTCTGTGTCCATTCGGTAGAGAGATTAAATCAATGGGATGATTGAGTCAATGGATTAGACCCGAAATATTTACATATAATCTTAAGTAGTTTCGTAATTACTTTAGGAATTCTCAATAATTCATAATTACACGAGAAATCTCGAATAGTTACTCCGTTTCACACCCGTAATCCTCCGTTAACATAAATCATTAACCTAACCACACCATCGAGTTAATCTAACCCATCGTCAATCCAATGGTTATCATATAAACTCAAAAAAAGTAACCTCCACCCCTCCTCCTTCCTCCTCCAACCCCCTTCTTCCTCTACCCACATCCCCTTCTACGCCCTCCTCCATCCCCCTTCCAGCCCCCCTCCGTCACCACCCACCAGCCTCTTATGCCCTCCTACACCCCATTTGTCGTCCACCTCCATCCACATCCCACTTTGTCCCCTCAGCCGCCCACCTTCAGCCTCCTCCTTGACTCTCCAACCTCTTCCTCTACTTCTTCATCTTCTTTTGTTGCCTCGCCTTGCCAAAGGAGAGCACCGGTATGGGGATGGACAATGACACGTCAATGTTGATGCGGGCCTTTGAGCCCTGGAAGCACTTGGTGGCGACGTCGTAGGTTCTGGCGGTCTCCTTAGTAGTGTCGAACGTGCCGGGCTAGTGGCAACATCACTCGATGTGATTAAAGATCTCGGACGACCATTGGCCCCGGGGGCGCTTCCTGACGTTGTGGTAGGTGACTCCGATGATTGGTTTGGAGGAGGAGGAGGTGGCAATGGTGGTGGAGGGGTGGGGAAGCATCACCACCACATTGTTTGTAGTGTTCGGAAGCAACAGTTGCTTGGGAGCGACATACCACGATTAGGTGGAGTTGGAACGAGGAAGAGAATGAGGGGACATGATTCACAAATAAGATTGAACATTAAAGGTAATATTATCATTGTTAACAAAAATAATCAAATATAACTGACAAAACAAACGGAACATAACACAAGGTTATGTCATTAAGCATTATTCGGAGGTTCTCATATAATTATGAATTATCGAGGTTTCTTGAGGTAATTACGTACTTCTCATGATTATAGGTGTAAATATCCCATTAAACTAATGCATTGTTGTTGAGGTAGGGTGGAGTACTTCTTAGGAGTTATGGGTGTAATTCACGATTAGACATGACTCTGGTGTAATTATATAATAACTCAGGATTATGTGTGTAAATATCTCTAATAAATTCGTCACTACATACTCTACATACTGAAGCATTGACTAGTGCACTTATTTCTCACTGCAATGAAAATGATGCTAAGGTCAAACATGAACATTAATACACCTACAAATTAAGATCCACAAATTCCCTATTCATAATGAAAGTAATTGCAAATTACTATTTTTACAATAAAGTTAACTTTTGTCATCGATCATATAAGTTAAACTTTTGGAGAATATAAGGAAATTATTTTAATTGTTTTTACACTTGTATCCTTTCAAAATTAAAATTATGTAATTACAATTATACCTTTACTAGTTTGTTGTTGCGATATTCGTATTAATACATGAGCACATGTGCTATTACAAAAGAAAAGTATGGACATAACTGTAACAGCAAAATCTCGTACAAATATAAAAACCCTTTTTAATCTGAGAGAATATCGATCGCCCTCGCCAACTGTAGAAACAATGGCATATGTGATTATAACATATTAATAGTTTCAGATTATAACATCCTAATTTTTTTCATAGGTAGAAAAGAGTGGTAATTAATTGACGGAAAAAGATGGGGATTAAAAGGAGATATGATCATATTAATAAAAGTTGAAATAGGAAGATGTGAGCAGATGTGTTGGTGTTTGACAAAGAGAGATGTTGCGAGAACAACACAACGCCTAATCCCCACACCGACTAAATCTGAATTTAATGGGTAGTGAAGGAAGAATAATTCGCGAAGCATAATATGACTAGTTTGATCAATTTTGAATGGAGAGTTTTGCAATTGTACTCTTGTGAGTAATTTAAATAAGGGTAAATTACAATTTGGGTCCTCATCTATGGGGCCGATCTCAAAATGAGTCCCGATCTTTAAATTGTAACGATTTGGGTCCAGAGCCATTAATGTAAGGAACTTTTTGAGGCTAATGACGAGTATGTCCTTGTTTAAAAGTTGGACCCAACCATCATTCCCTTCCCAACAAGGGCATATTTGTCAAGAAACCCAAAATTTTCATTTCCTAAATGATTTTGAGACCCGAATCGTTACAATTTAAAAATCGGGACTTCTTCCGGGATCGAACTCATAGATGGGGACCCAAATGTCAAAGAACGTAAATTGATAATTAGATAATGATGTGAGTGAAAGTGATGGGTGATAATTTGACCGAATAGGATTCCCGTCTAACCGGAAAAGTACATACCAAAATATAGAATATTTTTTCGTAAGGATGATCCTGCACGTTAAATTTTTAAAAAATATAATTTGTTACTGGGTATATCTTTTACATATCTATATAGAGATACATCTTATGTATTGAATCCACTAAATCCTAAATTTTGCAATGGATTAAAGAAAATGAAGATCTTTTGTTGTTTTACAATCTACAAATATCTGGTAAAGCATAATTTAAGGAGCCAATGTACTAAGAATATTAACTTGTATCGACATCTGTATAAACACACAGAATAAAAGGGCCTTTTGCTTGACATCTTATGTCTGCAATACATTGTTAAAGAAAAAATTAATATACTGCAAGTCAACTGCAAAAAATCGTGTAACCTAACGATCTCGCAATTTAGATATTATGATGAATGACTTGATCCTCGTTTTCTACCCAAAACATCTTTGTAAACCTTCATGTGTAGTAGGAATCGTCGGTAACGTATCAAAGGAGCACCGAGACTTAGGACATTGAAGAACTCACAGACAAAAATCATGCGTTCGAGGGATGCCCATCCGATTTGAGGTATGTTTCGAACCTAGGAACTCTACACACTAGTATATGATTGCCTCCCAATCAAAAGAAATGTGCTGATTAACTTTTGCATGGCATAAACTTGTGTGATCATGTTTTTCCGGTTATGAATGGTCAATGCCACACACAAGGGATTTCGCAAAATCGTCGGGAGATCGTCCATATGTTACATTTAGAGATGATCTAACTTGTTATTAATTTTAGATGCAATCATATGCATGCCTGATTTATTCTGCATGTATACGATGATTTTAGTCGCATAGATCATGTGGGGTTGTTTACATGGGCAATCACATCTCACGTATCCTATCATATATATTTTTACGTAACCGAGGTCATTGTTGATACCAATATCTTACCTTAGTTGCCTTGCTAGTTGCTACCACTTGATAATTGTAGTTACAAATAATGACGATGTTTCTATTTCCATATTTGAATTATCTAAAGATCACGTTTGAAATCACCTTGCAATATATGGTTTGTTCCAATAAAGACTCGTCGAAAACAAAAATCAACTATGGCAAAATTGATAACTAATATGATAAAATCCGTTGGCTTGAAAGCAATCTATCTCTATGTGTATTATTTAATGTATAATATGATCTTCCTGTTATAAATATGCCATATAGGTATTGTCTATATTTTAAATTATGCGTTACTATATTATGATGCTGAAGGACATCACCGACCACGTGGTTGTACACATCGAAGTCACCGATTATTTTTTTTTATGAGAAAGAGGGTGGCCTCCTGAGATCGAAGTCATCGCAGAAATATTAAATTACTAAAACAAAGTTTTACATGGTTAGTTACCTTGATTCCCAAAGGTTTAATAACGCCTAACAATGAGCAACAACATTCTCTGGATAAAATCTCTGATTATTAAATAGGTCATTTCTTGCGAGCCAAATTGCCCACAACACGCCAAAGGGTCTTGCTGCATCATCAGTTGAATTGCCTCCTATCTTTATTACCCCTTCCCAAAAATTCGGTTGGCCACTTGCATCCACCCACGGGATTGCCAATACTCTCCAGACTTTCTCCGAGAAAGCACAAGTGAGGAAGAGATGTTCCAAGGTCTCTGGTTGTTCCCCACATCTGTCACAAATCACGTCCTTGACCCTCCTGTCTTTGTCAAGAAGCATATTCCTCCTCATGCACTAAAGGAAGACCTTTATCCTATTCGGTATCCTGCTAGTCCGGATATCTTCATATCCTTGTACAAGTCCTGATCTTGACCTTCACCGGCATTACGCAGCTCTCCGTATAGTTGCTTGACGGAAAACTTATTACCCGACCATTCAAAATGATCCCTGGTTCGTGAAAAACTATCTGTGAAGGTAGCCAAATCCCTTAATCTTTCCATCTCTTCCTGCCTTCTAGTCGAGAGGCCCGCCGCTAATTTCAGTCTCCATTCCCCCAGATGTGCCATCTCCTTCACATTTGCCTCCTTCGATGTTGTCAAGGCAAAGAGTCTTGGGAAGAGCCTCTCTAGCGGGCCCTCCCCCAGCCTGTTATCTCTCTAGAATATGAAACCTTCCCCATCTCCTAACTTCAACACTAATCTACCAGATACAATGCTCAATACCACTCGGACTCCTTTACAGAGGGATGATTCAAACCGAAGAGACCCTACCTATATATTTCTTTTAACTCCGTAAATCTTCCTCAGCAATCTTGATGTCATATCCGTAGAGGTTTCCCATATGCGCAGTACCCACTTTGCTAACAATGCTTTATTCATGCACTCCAAATCTTTCACCCCCAAACCCTCATGCTCTTGGGGTCTCGAAGTCACCAATTATGCAATAGCATGCTATGTTATCATGAAGGAAAGAGTGATGCATGTGAGATTATCCACCATTGATAAGTTGATAATATTTGATAGTGGTTATTGAAGCTATCGATCATAAAAGTTTACAGTAAATTAATGGAATTTAAACGTTCATATGAACACCTATTATATGAAAAAAAAGAAATGATATTAGGAGGAATAAATTTCCTTAACATGAATAATGTATTACAAGAAAAGGTGGGATTGACGTGCACTTCATGAATCGCCATGTGCACGCCACATGCAAGCGAAGTGCACGCTAGGGGCTTGGACGAGCACATGTGCTTGCCTAGGATATTTTTGCATATAGCTTAGACACCAGTTCAGGTGGGTGGGCACGTGATCGTCAGGTGCTCGCTTGCTTGTGGGCGTGCACATTGTGGTTGTCCAAGTGCTCGCCTGTGTACATGCGGGCGAACACTAAAGTACACCATGTGATCACATGTGCTCGCCCAAGATGTATATTGACAAAAAAATAAATAGGTTTGAAGGGGTTCCTTTTCTATTGGCCGAACTGATTGACAAAGCGCACTTATATGAGGTTCTTCGTCAAAGTAAATTGTCTTGTTCCTATGCTTTCTTTTGTGGATAGTCTCGATGTCACAAGGGAAGTATCTAGCACAAAATGTTGCTACTTTAGTTTCTCACTTTTCTTTTGAGGAAGAACATAAACCTGAGTTTCACAGCTCATGTATTTTAGATAATTAAAAATATAAATGTAAGGAAATAATATAAACACATACCTTTCAAATAGATACATCCATCGATACTTTGGCCTTGCATGGAAGATGAATCATTAGATGCTTCATTGAATAAAAAAATGTTGGAGGAAATATTTCCTCCATATTACACATAATCACAAGAATATCTTTTTCAAGATATTCCATCTCCTTCTCATGAACGTGTAATGAACAATAATTTGGACGAATCTGTTGATATCTAATAGTGCATCAACAATATTTTTAGTAATAACCCTTTGAATGTTATTGGTAATAGTCTTTTCTCTTCATTCCTTTAAAAGAAAACCTTTTCAAATCGAGCAGATGTGAAAGATTCGATGCATATCCATTTGCAAATTTCAATATACTTACCCATTCACAAACATTTTTCACTTGATTTCTATCCAACATATACCTCCCTTTTGAAAATTTGACCCTCTCATTTTTGAGATCCATTATATATAACTTTGGACGATTGTAAATGATTCTTAAATCATGACGAGAATTCATGATATCTTTTGTATGACCAATGCCATTTATAACTATATAAAATATGTTATCAAAGACACTTTTTCTCGATATGTGTAACATTTAAATTGTGTCGTATCAGAAGCTTACTCTAATATGGCAGTTTCAAAAATATACTCTTCTTAATCTAATTTTGAGTATCACCAAAATCATGTAGAGGTTGACTATTTTTCCCATTTCCTAGGGTAGAATTTTCAAATTTCTCTAAAATATGATAATATCATATCACCGATCTTAATTGACGAAGGATCTGATAGTTCAACTGTAATGTTATTAAATGCTTGTTTCTGTCTCTGATACCAATGGTATTTGGAAAGGAATAAAAAATATGGCTTTCGACCAAGTTTAAGTTGAAAAGTTTTGTACTCTTCATATAATAAGGACAACGTTTACATCCATGTGTATTCAATCTAGATAACATTCTATAAGTCGGGAAGTCATTTATCGTCCATAGTAGAGAAATTTTTATATTATCTGATATTTATTGGCATTATATGTATCTACTTCATAGATCCACGGACTCTTCAACTCATCTATAATAGGACGTTAATATACATCGATGTATTTTTCCGGATAGGTGGATCTTGACACAAACAGTGATAGAAACGTGAATTGTCTCTTGTTATACAACCAGGGATGAAGATTGTAGGGTATTGTCATTAATGATCAACAAGAGTAATATTTAATTCTATCATGTGGATTAAATACTTCTACATATAAACCGATAATGCAGTTCCTTCTTTCATCTGAAAATGAAGGAAAAGTGGACGTCACTATTTTCCAACAATCGAACTTTGATGGATGCTCCATATACTCTTCACGACTATGCTCTACATGGCATAACATATATTTAACTATTTCATTATAATAATATAATTGATTCAACCTCGATGTCAATGGAAATCAATGTAAAATTTTTCTATGAATTTTATTTCCACTTTTAGTTGAGTCCTGAAATCTTGGCTCATTATATTCTAGACAATGTATCAAATGTTCATGTTTACCATAATATAATATATGGTGATTTATACAAGAATCTATCTTGACTTCTGCTAAATCTATCTTCCGTACCATTTTCTTGATTTTATAATAATTTTCAAGTAATTTGCCATCTTTGGATAATATTTTCTTCAGAATTACCAACATGGCATTAAAATTCTTATTAATCATAGGATACTCCATCTTCATAGGTATAAGCTTTGAAACTACTGCGAGTTTTGAATAAGTCTTACAACCAATTGTAAAGCTTTTCTGCCTTTTTCAACAGCTCATAGAATTATTCTAACTCACTGATGGTTCCTCTTCATCAGGACAACTGAGATTGGACTCTGGACCAACAACATCTATAACCATTTCTACAAATGGATTAATGTTCTATGTGTCATTTGTCTCATTTGTCATTATAACTATTTCTACAAATGGATTAATGTTCTATAACCAATGACCTCTTCATGCTGCCACCAAATATGTTAACCCTCGATAAAATCATTCTTATAAAGGTGTAATTGAACTTCATCTTAGATTTTTTAGTAGATAATACTTTTGACAAGGATATAAGATGGTATCATATCAATCCACAACACTGAAAATTGTAGGTGTAAGCAAATTCTACAAATTCTTGAACACCTCTTTTCAAAGTCTCTAAAATAAGGCCACCGTGTGCATGTCTAAACATCTACTCCCTATTGGTTGTCATTGTCACCTGAATACACTCAAAAAAGATGAGATTGGCGTGCACGTGATGGCTCGTAATGTGCACGCCAACTGCACACCATGTGCATGCCCGTACACTGGGCGAGCACATGTGCTCGTTCAATGCGTGGTCACCGATAGGAGAGTCATCCGGGTAGGTGGGCGAACATATGGGGATGCTATGTCCTCGCCCGCTTGTAGGCATGCACATATGTGCTCGTTGAAATGATTGCCCCTAAAAATATGACGATCATTTATGGAGCCCCTGGCGAGCACATGTTCTCGCCCAAATTGAAGTGCAGAAAAAAATTATATAGGTTCGGCAGGGTTTAGACGCCCCGTTGAACCTGCATAGGCTGCTAATAAAACACTGCATGTGCTTAATAGAGTCAATAAGATTATATATAGTACACCGGTTCGTCAACTAAATTAACTAACATTGACATGTTGAACTCACACAATATACATGAACTTAGAAACTAAACATTCATAATTAAGAGCTAAATACTACAAATTTATGTTCGAAAGGATCCACAAGTAAAATTACAACAAATTATACTATCAAAGTTCATATAAATTGAATGATGTCTAAAAGTTCAACAACAAAACAAGCCAATAACAACAAAAATTACTTCTTCTTTGATCTAAAAATTTTAGATATTAAACCCTTCTATATTTTCTTTTTTTCTTCTCCTTCTATTTGAACCTAGCATACATGCGTGCCTCTTCTCCAGGGTCATTCTCCTCCTCCTCTTCGTCATCCGATTCAATCTCCTCAGGTTAAGATGCACGCCCTTTTGACCTATATTATATATGGAGGATATATACCTGTTATTTGCATTTTGAATATATAGAAATATAAAATTTTACTCAATTCTAAGTGAAATACTTATATGTACGTCGTGAAATCTTCTCGGAGCTTCGTCACCTGTTCCACCATCATCGCCATCTGCGACTCCATTGGCAATAATGATTGGGATGAATGTGGTTGTGTGTACGACGATTGGGAGTACGCAAAATAGGAATGATGATGTTCCTCCACATAGTATGGAGGAAGACCACTAAGTGTCTGCTTCCTGTTCGCCACAACGTCCCTCTCCTCTAACACCTTATAAAATTTTCAATGTTTAATATGAAATTGTATATAAAAAAATGTATATAGTAAATTAATATTTATCTATATCTGCTTCCAGATTGCTTTATCAAATGGTGATTGCTCTCCAGTTGGATCACCACCCCAATTTTTTGCAGATAGTGCCAAATAATGTTTTTGAAATACAAAAAGAAATAGAGAAGAATAAGTTATAATATATCTTTCAGTTGCAAATAAATTAAAAGACTTACCAACAATTCTCCTGCTTCAGGAGTGGACCATTGCGACTCTCCTTTCCCACTCATGTGACACCTAAATCACCATTCCTGAAATGAGGGGTCTCTTTCTAACCTAGCTATCTGAAAATTAATTTTAAAATGTAATAACAACATGGTATTATATTAAAGTAGATTTGAAAATTTTAATTTTATATTGCAGTACCATCTCTGCTCTAATCTGATTGTGGCTTTTAGAGCCACTTTGTTGATTTAATCCTTTATTTTTGGCGGTTTGTCCTTCCCGTCGTGGATCTCCTTACAAACTCCTCATCCGAAACACAAAAACTCGCCCATCTGCAAGAAATATGTTATGAATATTGATTACTTTAAAAAATATAATAAATTATTTAAGAAATACAATACCTATCCTCCGTACACCATGCTTGCGGGAACCTCTTCATCTCCTCAAAGTTCATCTCCTCACATCCCGTCTTCGTATGCGAGTCTCTCCTTGCCTTGAAAAATGCATCGCTCATTCTCTTCTCCACCAAACGAATAAAGGCTCGACGATAAGCCTCCTTCTCTAGACCTGGAACTATGCGATACCTACTCTGAAAATTACTGCAAAATATTAGAAGAAAACGTGACAAAAATTTCTATATCATTTCTTAGAAATTCTTCTTACCAGAAACATCTCAAACATTCTCTCATGTTATGTAGCAGAGATGTGAAACCATTTAAATTGCATGCTAGTCAAGTGTATCTTGATTATTTTGGTTATCTCATTTGCCACCCTATTGTTATTCAAAAAATCCCTTGCATTTGGTAAAATTTGTAAGCATTATACAATCTATATGTTTGGTAAAATTAAAATGACAAAATTTATTAAAATCTTACCTCCCATCCACCTTAACCTCTTATAAAGGGTAGGACGTTGAAGTCTGTCCAGCTCCAGTAGGTAAAGGCACGGAGGTGTTCGGACGTCCAGAAAAAGGAGAATCAGAACCCATCAATGTCCGTGCAGGTATCGGGAGTGGGATCAGAAATCCAGCAGGTTTGGTTGAGGTAGATGGCTCTCCATAGCACCTACATAAAAGGGTGGATGAGGATAACCAAGGGACTCATAGTAGGATATGACCTGTCGGACCTCGTCGGACTGTGAATTTAAAACAACATCCGGGGTTGGCTGCCTATTGAACGAAGGTGTGTCTGAGGAGGATGGAAGACTGAATCGATGTGATTCATGAGACCCACCATGTCCAAAACCTGCCATGATTGTAATGATTATGTAATAGTTAATTACATAGTTATTAATGAAGATTTTAGCTAATTTGATTATAATAATGTAATAAAACTTATAGCTAATCTTCATCATTTATTTTGGTGAGATTAAAGGATATTTCTTCGTTTTCTGAGTTTTCTGAATCATCGTTTGTGGAGTCAGAATCATCTTGTAGGTCAACACAGAACGCCTCATTATCAATCAATCGAATCGATTCGATGATTGTGACTTCTTCTGTTATATTTATTCGTTCATGTGTCAGTATGAATGCTTCATCTATGTCATCTTCATGATGAGTGTAATCATTAGAAATATAGCCTCGAGAATTTATCTTCACAACAGTTAAAGTTTCAACGCTCTTTCTCTTCTTTGACACTTGTAGGAGATAACAAACTTGGTTCGCTTGAGAAGCTAAAATGAAGGGTTCAAATCTGCGTATAAATTTTCTTGGTATCATGTCGACAATGTTATTTCTCCTATCAAGTATTACACCTCTATTGGGTTCGTATAAATCACACAAAAAGAGAACTACTTTATTAAAGCATGGAATACTATATTCTACTTCTAGTATAGCCTTTAAAATTCCATAATAATGTGAAACTAGAAATCGATCTGAATTCAAGGGTAACAGAGTACCTGATGCCATTGCTTTGATGTTTGATGTAGCCGTCAATCAACCCATGAAGCAACCATGGATCTTCCTCACGAACGTATGCCTCTCAAGCTCTCTCTTGTCGATGGAAAACAATAGAGAAGAGAACATTCATCGTTTGGGGACCCGTGGCCTTATTATATTTGGGTAGATAACCAAAACGGTTGCCAATTCACCTTCCTCTTTTGTCCATCATAATGAGATTTTATTCTCTAATTAATCGGCAATCAAAGGTGCACTAATGGTAATTTTTAATATCCATATCAATGGGATCTTCAAATCCCAACAATCTCCCACTGGACATCGATAATGACCATATAATGTCCTTATTGTATGAGCTCAAAATTATTGCCACCAATTGAGATATAACTGAACAATCTTGTCCATTGGTTATGATAACATGAGATCAAGGAGGTATTCATCGTATTGATCACGATTAAACCCATCAATGGTCACCAATATTAACACAACCAAATGACATAGATCAATGCCAAATAAGTGAATAAATTTGGATCTATATCCAAAGTTGCATTTATAATGAATGGTCTGTTTTTTTAATGGAGACCCCTTAGTGAGAGAATGTGGAATCAACATCAAATACTTTGTTCTGAGAAGAAATTTATTGAACTTCAAATGTTTCAAAACTGTAAAGGGTTGAGCAAAACAATACAAACTCCCACTAGAAATGGATATCTTTATTTGATACAACACCCATACGAATCACATGTTCATGAAATATATTGGGTGTCACTGCTTTGGTTAGCGGATCCGTGATGAATCCGCATTTCATCATCTTTATTCTATCATTTTGGCACCAAAAAACCCTACAAATGCCTGTAAATAGAATTAATATCATCATCTTAGCATTCATACATGTGCATCTATATAGTGTATAAAAAGCTGTAATTAAAGCCAAAATTATAGAATAAATAAAGAAAAGAAAAAGAATAAAATATTGCAAATATTTTATGACCCGAAACCCCGAGACCTAGGCATCTTGATGAATAGGTCGACAAGGAATTAAGTAGGGGGAGATAAGGGCTAAAAATACAATAAAATCCCCTTTATTTTACTCATTCTTTATTCATTTTGGGACCTATTTTTGGTTCCACTTTTTATACATCAAATAAAGAAACTTTGTACATGAAAGTTGTAGCTAATTTTATAAAGAAAAATACAAAATTGATTTCATTAAAAAATAATGTACAGATAAAAAGTTATGGTCTGAATAAAAATCCAGAACTCCAACTTCTCAGACCCGTATCCTGCAAATAAAAACTCCAAATGCAGCATACTCACCTTTAATTGTATATAGAATAAAATAGTCTATTTAATGGCAGTGGTTTCGCATTTGGCGGAGCTACGGTTTAAAAGTTGAGTTTTGGACCCTCATTGTATACTTGTACAGATTAAAATATTCAATTTATTCTTTGTTTATTATTTTTATATTTTTATATTTTCATAATGTTGTAAATATTACTTATAATAATTGTGAATATTAAAATCAGAATAAAAATGTAAATAAAAATCAAAATAACAATACTTATATACACAGAACAAAGATACAATACCTATGTACATACCTATATAACATCCTCTTCTAATTTATTAAATATACAAAATAAATCATAAAAATCAAATAAAAATATATTTGTGTATATAAAAGTATTTTATAATTTTAGAAAATAATAAACAAAAATAAATAAATTAAAAATACAATAATAAAAATAAATACTCAAATATGTAGATAATATACCTATATAGGGGTATAAAAGCAACTTGTAAAAATATACTTCATAAAATAAATTAAAAATCATAATAAAATACGACATAAAATTTTAAACTTTTTTTATTTTTTAACCAAAAATTAATTCGGCCTTTTCTCTATTTTTAAACGAATTAATAAAATAATTTTTCAATCTTTTCCCTGGTTGGTCCACGTGGACCAACCAGGTGCAGTGTAGAGTTGACCTCGGTCAACTCCCTGACCGAGGCCTGCCACTTCTGACGCCCTGATTTTTCCTCCGTTTTCAAGAAATTATGGCGCCCGATCCTTCCATTTTCTCGCCTCGAATCCTTCTTGAAACTTCTTCCCTGATCATCACTCTCCCACGACGCGCCTTCAGATCACGCAAAATCCTCATGATGCGCGCGTGGATCTCGCTTGAAGGAGACGCCACCATCTTCTACTTAAACAACCCGCCACCTTCGATCCCAAGTTTGAACACTCCTTAGCCATTAATCCTCCTCCCTGTTGAGCTCTTCGTGTTGCTGGAGGTGACAGCTCCGCATCCCCATCCTCAGGCGAGTCGAGGAGGCTCTGTAGCGGCTCCGCTACCTCCGCCGACCACCGGCGTCGAGGTCCTTCCACCTCAGCTCTTCCACCTTCGAGGTATCCCTTTTTCCCCTTTCTTGTCGCTTAAATTTTATTCCCCGTAGCTTCAGTATCAAAAATTCCAAAAAAAAATCCGCTTCCGTCGATTGATCCATCTCCCATAGCTCATCGCCGGAGCGCACCTCCGGCTGTCGTCCCTTCGTCGTCCACCGTCCATTTCCGACCTCCATTGCACCTCCGCGGGGTCCAGGCAGTTTGCCCTGGACCCTCTCACCCCTTTTTGCAGGTACCTGGAGCAGTACATCGCCTGGGGGCTCGGATTCGACCTCCGCCGAAGATACCTGGAGCTTCGAGCTCCGCCGCTTCTGCAGCTGCGCCTCAGAGCTTCTCCGACGATTTTGAGAGCCCCAGACGCCAGAGCATCATCGTAGGAGTCTCCCGGACCTTCTTGTTGCGTCCCAGACCACCGGAGGCGCGTCAGCTCGCCGGCGGAACTTCGTCTCGGCGAAGTTCTTCCCTGTTCTTCCTCCGGGTGCTTCCACCGTCCGATCCTAGGCCCGCTCCAGATCGCACCTCAGTCGTCAGATCTTGGCCTCCTTCTGCCGTCGATCTCTTCGCCAGATCTGATCTCCACCGCTGGTCGCCGAGCCGTCATCGCGCGTTGTGCGCGCGCCACGTGGATAAGTGAGCGGCCCTTGGCCGTTCGATCGCGCACGAGGAGATAAGGCGTGGGTATTTTGCACCTTTCCCCTCGTCAAATTTTGTATTTCATTTCAGTCCATAAACTTTAAGCTGTAGTTTAAATATTTCTGTAATATTTGCAATTAGAACCCCGTAGTTTTCTTATTTGCACTTAGGTCCAATCCACGTCACCTCACGTGCCCGGTGTGCGTGAGGGGGCTGGGTATTTGCAAGGACCCCCCTGGGGTTTGTTTATTTCGCTTAGGTCCATGAACTTTTTAATTAAGTTGTAATGTTTTGGAGAAATTGCATCTGAGCCCCTGGAACTTTGTAATATTGCAAGAATACCCCTGCCAGGTCACGTGCCATTACGCGTGAGTTGGACATTTTGCAACGAACCCCCTCCGGGTTTGGGTATTTGTTTTTAGTCCATAAACTTGTATTTAACGTTATATATTTTTGAAGAAATTGCATATGTGCCCCTGGAAGTTCTGATAATTGCACTTACACCCCTGCCAGGCTTGTTTAACTTTTAGATGCTTGTTGTAATTATTTAAATTATCATTTTAAGTCCAAAATTCCACAAAAATAGGCTTAAGCTCCTGTTAACTTGTACTTGCACGGCATGTTTTTGCATTGCATTTTTGTTGCATTTCCATATTTATTAAAAATCAAAAACATGCTTTTTGTGCACTGTCTAGCTTAGAAAATGCCAAAAAAATCTCAAAACACTTCGAAAAATTCCAAAAAAATTACCTACTGTCTACTTTAACCTATTCTAGTGTCAGTCCAAAAATCACTAAAAATCTCAAAAAAAAAATACTAAAAATTTAAAAGCACTCAAAAACTTCAAAAAAATATAAAAAATCCTAGAAAACTCCAAAAAATACAAACTCAGTTCTGTTTATTCTTTATTTTATTCTCTTTATTTGAAAAATAGTGTGAAAAATTTTGATTGCTGTTTGCTAATTTTAATTCCCATTTTACTTACAGCCAGCACATTTTCCACTGTTTTCCCTCATTTCAGTA
Organism: Ottelia alismoides; assembly: GCA_037367405.1. Lineage (NCBI taxonomy): Eukaryota > Viridiplantae > Streptophyta > Magnoliopsida > Alismatales > Hydrocharitaceae > Ottelia > Ottelia alismoides. The sequence continues at coordinate 243,537 of JAZKJV010002210.1, read as the reverse complement.
TTTAAAAATACCAAAAACATTTGAAAAATCCCCAAAAAATCACAAAAACAGTAAAAAAAATCCAAAATCCAAAAATACTTTATTTTTGAATTTTTGGATATTTTTGCACATTTTTATAAATATTTCATCTTGTCTTTTATTACATTGCTTTTAAATTCCAATATTGAAAAAAAAGTATGAAATATAAAATATAAAAATCAGAAAATTAAAAATCAAAAATACAAATTACAAAATTAAAAATAAAAGATAAAAAGTAAAAATTAAAACCCACAAAAATATTTGCATCTTGTAGGCATTGATCACAATCACATCACATTTTGCACTTAGCTTGATCTATCCTGCCTTGCTCCCTGTGTTCGAACTCTCTACATACTTACACCTATACATCTTGTTTGTAGAGTTAAAATAAATTTGACTCCACATTTATTTGTCACTGCTTGATTTATTGATTGTGGGTTCATTGTTGATTAAAACGGGATTCCTTGAGGGTCATCACAGCGACACGGTTGTCTCCGCTTTGTGAGAGACATTAGACCCCTTGAATTTCGTGTTAATCAATCCGCCACCATGGAATTTGTCCCAATATGCTCTATGGAAATTTGTCCACTTTGTACTCTCTCTTTCACAACCAAAAACTTTATGTCAATATGCTTTGACTTGGTTGACCTTCTGTTGCTGCTGGAATAAAGCACTGCTGAATTATTGTCACAAAATAACTGTAATGGTCTCTGGATGCTGCATATTATTCACACCCCATTGATAAAATTCTTTAGCCATATTCTATGATTTGGTGCCTCGTAACATGCTATGAATTCAGACGCCATAGTGGAGGATGCTACAATTGTTTGTTTAGCACTCCTCCATGATATGGCTCCTCCAGCCATTAGGAATACATAGCCCGAAGTAGATCTTCTGCTATCTTGGCATTCAATAAATTTTGAGTCGGAATATCCAATGATCTCTAGTATATCCGACCTTTGATATGTAAGTCTGTAGTCTTTTGTTCTCTGAAGATATCTCATGACACGTTTGACAACCCTCCAATGATCCATGCCTGGATTCACCATGTATCTGCCTAGCATGCCCACAATAAATGCCAGAATCAGACGTGTGCACACTTGTGCATAAATAAGACTCCCAATTGTAGATGCATAAGGGATCTTATCCATTTCCTGAATTTCAAGGTTATTCTTAGGGCATTGATTGAGACTGAATTTGTCTGCTTTAGCAACTCTGGTATCAATCGGTTTGCAAAGCTGCATGTCAAATCTTTGAAGCACCTTATGGATGTAGTTCCCTTGTGATAATCCAAGTACAACTCGATTTCGATCTCGGTGTATCTGCATTCCTAATACAAAAGAAACATCTCTAAGATCTTTCATTTCAAAATTATTTGAAAGAAATTTCTTTATTTCATGCAACAAATTCTGATCATTACTACAAGCAGTATGTCATCTACATACAAAACCAAGAAAATGTGTTTACTCCCACAAAACTTATGATATACACAATCATCCACTGGATTAGTCTCAAAACCAAATGAGACAATTACTTGATGGAATTTGTGATACCGTTGACAGGATGCTTGTTTGAATCCATAAATGGATTTCGTTAATTTACAAACCATATTCTTTGCATCTCCCTGAACAAAATTTTCCGGTTGAACCATATAGATCACCTCCTCAATGTCTCCATCGAGAAAGGTGGTCTTAACATCCATCTGATGAAGCTCAGGATCAAAGTGCGCAACAAATACCATGATAATTCTAAAGGAATCCTTACTAGAAACAGGAGAAAATGTTTCATTGTAATCAATTCCATCTCTTTGAATAAATCCTTTAGCTACAAGACGTGCCTTAAACATTTCAACATTATCATTTGAACTCCTTTTGGTTTTAAATATCGATTTACAACCAATGGGTTTCGCACCTTCTGGCAATGGTACAAGGTCCCAAAACTTGATTGTCTTGCATCGATTTGTATTCGTCATTCATGGCTTCGACCTATTTTGCAGAGTTAGAACCTTTCATGGCCTGATGGAAGTTGATTGGATCATCTTCCCTAATTCCATCTTGTTCTTGAAGAAATACTATATAGTCATCCGGAATAGCACTCATTCGTTCTCTAATGGATCTCCTTAAATTTTGAGGTTGTTGATTTTGATCTTGTGTAGCAAAATCCTCTATGAGGGATTGTTGAATATTGTCATCTTGAGGTTCTTGATTTGTTTCTTGCCCAATGATTGGAATGCATTTTTATGCATTTTCAATCACAACATCAAAAATCGTGATTGATTCCTCCTCAAAGACAATATCCCTAATATGCATCTTTCCCTCCAAATCAACATCCTAAAAAAAAAGTTTGTGGTTACCATTTCAAATATTTTCTTAAGTGTGAGATCATAAAATTTGTAACCCCTTGATCGTCCTGAGTAACCAATAAAGTAGCTGCTCACTATTTTGGAGTCCAATTTTTTCTCATTTGGCCTGTACGACTGTTTAACCCAAAAAGTCGGTGATCTTAAGTTCCACACAAGGCGGGAACTCAGTCGCTGAATCGACCACGCGAAATCCGGATTAAAACAACAATTAACCCACAACAGATAAATCAAACAATGAAAGTAAATGTGCGGAGTTAAAATTTATTATAACTCTACAACAAGATGTGTATAGTGCAAGTATGTGTAGAGGTCGAACACAGGGAGCAGACAGGTAGATCGGGGCACAAGTGCTCAAAAATGTGTGTGTTGTGATCAAGTGCCTATTATGCTATTTTGGTGGGTTTTTTGAATTTTATATTTTTTTATTTAATTTTTAATTTTATATTTTTGTATTTTGATTTTTAATTTACTGATTTTGTATTTTCTTTTTATATTTTATATTTTTTTTACTTTTCTTTTTCAATATTGGAAAATAGAGACAATGTAATAAAAGGGAAACTAAAGTATTTATAAAAATAGATAAAAATACTCAAAAATGAGGAAATAAAGTCTTTTTGGTGTTTTTATACTTTTTTACTGTTTTTGTGATTTTTGGGTAATTTTTAGAATGTTTTTGGTATTTTTAATTGGCTAAATAAAGAAAACAGTGAATAAAAGTTGCTGGCCGAAATTAAATTGAGGACGAAAAATAGTAAACAGTGTCAAAAATTCCTCAAATTAATTTTCCATAAAAGAGAATAAAATAGAGAAACTACAGAAACTGAGTTTATATTTTTAGGATTTTTCTAGGATTTTTTAGATTTTTAGGAAGGTTTTTGGGCTTTTCTAATTTTTAGGAGTTTTGTTTTGTATTTTTTAATGATTTTTGGACTGGAGTTAGAACACAATAAGATAAGCAAAATATATTTTTTTGGGAATTTTTTGATGTGTTTTATATTTTTTTGTGATTTTATAACACAAACAGTGCTGAAAATGAGTGTTTTTGAATTTTTATAAATAATAAAATGCAATGAAAATGAAAAATAAAAATATGGCGTGAATCTACAATGCAACAGGAGCTTAACTCTATTTTTTTGAGAATTTTTGGAGTTTTATAGATGCATGAAATAAATAGGGAAAGCATACAAAAATACAAGGCCTAACAAGGGTATGAATGAAAATAGAGCAAAGTTCAAGGACCAATATGCGAATTATACAAAAGTACACAACTTCAGATGAATGCTTTGAGTCCTAAATAAATATTACACAAAATGGCGGGGGAAAATGGGGCAAAATACCCACACCCGAGGCGATCAAACGGCTGCGGAGGGCGATGGAAGAACAAGGAAGCTCGCCGGCCAAGACGAACTTTCACCGGCCTATCCGCTCCCCTCCGACGTGCAGTGAAGTCCCAAAACGCCGCGCTTCCTCCTGGAGAGCCCCTCGAGCTGTCGACGGCGTCAAAATGGTGGAAAGACCACCGGAGGGCCACCACGGCGTCGAGGATGAGTTATGGCTCCAGCTACCTCGTTCCTTGGCAAAATACGACTCCAGATGGAGTCTCTTGACCCCTGGGACCTGCAAATAAAACACAACTACAACAGTAGATGGTCCTAGGGCAAATGCGGGTGATCGAGTGGAGTAGGTGGCGGAAATGGACTCGCCGGAGCTAGCTCCGGCGAGGGGGAAGTGGATGGTGAATGGAGCACAAATCAAGCCAATACATATAGGAAATAAAAGGTTACACTACAACTAGTCTACAACAAAGAAAAATAAAGGAAAACAAGCAAAGATGACCTCGATTGGTTGGGAAAAACCAAGAGATGGACCTCACGGCCAAGGGCCGGAGATGGGGGTGGATACGCCTCCGCGCCGCTCCTCCGCTCCTCCTAACGGTGAGGTGAGGTTGCTGTCACCTTCCTCTAACCTCAGCACATGAAAGAAGGGAGGAAGAAGGGGCCAAAGGAGTTCAAAATTGAAATGGAGGATTGGAGGTCTTTTTGAAAGAGTGGTCGAAGGGGCACAAAGAACGGTGCTTCTGGAGCACACCAGTGATGCACTCCCCAAAAACAACCATGGGCGTGTATCCTCAATATATGGTGAACAAAAGTCAAGAAGGAAGCAATGCCAAATGGTGAAAGACGCGCTCTCCAAAATTCGGAGAAAACGCCAAAAAAACGCAGTCTGACAAGCTTCAGAACATTGGGCAGAGAGTGGGCGAGGAGGCATGAAGATCGAGGTTTATAGAGCAAATCTTCGATCTAAAGACCAAAGCAAGTACTGGGCGTGTATCATGGTTGTATGGGGAGAAAAAGTGAAGAAGGACTCTAGGTCAAAATGTGAATGACGTGGCCTAGAAAAATAGGAGAAAATGACAAAAAACGCAGCTGGTAGGCTGCAGGTGCAGCCCAGGGAGTTGACCAGCGGGTCAACTTCCACATGGTTGGTCCACGTGGACCAACCACAAAAATCCCTGGAAAAACATTTGTAAATTCAATTAAAAATAGCAAATCACTTTATTAAATTATGGTTACATAATAAAAAATGTTTATTATTTTATAAATTATTTTATTATGATTTTTAATTATTTTTATGAGATGTATTTTTACAAGTTTGCATTTATACCCCTATAGGTATCTATATCTATATATTGTAGTCTTTTATTTTTAATTTGTGTATTTAATTTTATTATTTTTATTTCTTATTTTATAAAATTATAACATACTTTTATACACGTAATTATATTTTTATTTTATTTTATTAATATATTTTGTATATTTAATAAAATAGAAGTGTATTTTATATAGGTGTAAGTATATGTATAATACCTATGTTTTGAGTATACAAGTATTTTTATTTGAGTTTTATTGATGTTTTTATTTTATTTTTAATGTTCATAAGTATTATAAGTAATATTTACAACATTACAAAAATATAAAATTATAAAAATAATTAATAATTAATAAATTGAATATTTTAATATGTACAAGTATACAATGAGGGTCCAAAACTCAACTTTCAAACCGTAGCTCCGCCAAATGCGAAGCCACCGCCATTAAATAGCTTATTTTCTTCTATATACAATTAAAGGTGAGTTTGATGCATTTGGAGTTGTCGTTTGTGAGATACGGGTCTGGGAAGTTGGGATTCTGGATTTTTATTCAGACCATAACTTTTCATTTGTACATTATTTTTCTGTGAAATCAATTTTGTATTTTTCTTTATAAAATTATTTATAACTTTCATGTTCAAAGTTTCTTTATTTGATGTATAAAAAGTGGAACCAAAAATAGGTCCCAAAATGAATAAAGAATGAATAGAGTGTATAGGTATTTTCTCTGTATTCTGGCCCTTATCTCCCCCTACTTTATTCCTTGTCGACCTATTCATCAAGATGTCTAGGTCTCGGGGTTTTGGGTCATAAAATATTTACAATATTTTATTCTTTTTCTTTTCTTTTCTTTATTCTATAATTTTGGCACTAAAAACCGCATTTTATACAGTATTTACACACCTATGCATGAATGCTAAAATGCATGAATTAATGCTATTTACACGCATTTACTAGGGGTTTTAAGGCCAAAATGATAGAATAAAGATGATGAAACGTAGATTCATCAACGACCTTGCCTCAACTGGACATCCCCATATGCGTAAATGCTTTAGACTAGGTCTTTTACCAGTCCAGAGCTCATATGGTGTTTTTGCAACTGCTTTCGTTGGTATTCTATTCAAAATATAAGCCGACGTTTTTAATGCTTCTCCCTAGAGGGACTCTGGTGAGGAAGAATGACTGATCATACTCCTCACCATATCCTTAAAAATCCTGTTATGTCTCTCAGCCACATCATTCGTGCTAGGAGAACCTGACATAGTATACTAAGGAACAATTCCACATTCTTCTAGGAATAATGCAAAAGCATCAGGACGTTGTTCACCTGAACCATCATATCTGTCATACTATTTACCACCACGATCAGATCTGATGCACTTTATCCTTTTGTTCAGTTGGAGCTCAACTTCGACCTTGAATGATTTGAACACGTCTAGAGCTTGTGACTTTTCATGAATGAGATATAGGTAACCGTATCTTGAGTAGTCATCTATGAATGATACAAAGTAATGTTGACCATTCCATGATGTCGTAGGGAATGGACCACATATATCAGTATGTATCAATTCTAAGACACTAGAAGCTCTATTGGCACCTAATCTCCTTGATTTGTTTTGTTTTCCCTTAATGCAGTTGACACATATATCTAAATCTGTAAAATCTAATGAATTTAGGATGTTATCAGAGACAAGTCGTTCAATTCTAGATTTGGATATGTGGCCCAATTGCTTATGCCAAATTGATACTGAATTTTCTAAGGTGGTTTTTCGCTTAGTGCCTCTCGATTCAACAACCATAGATTCATTATACGAGGCAATGGTATCAAGCAAATAAAGCTTATCACTAGAAACTAAGGAGCCAATACCAATCATAACAGAGTTAAAAGAAAGATTAAATTTTCCATTTCTAAAATTTAGAAAATAACCTAAATTGTCCAATGCAGAAACAGAAATCAAATTTCGTCTAAAAGATGGAACAACAAAAGTATTCTTTAACTCTAGATAATGATCCGTTCTTAATAAAAGCTTAAAAAATCCAACTACGTCGACTTTTGCCTTCTTTCCGTCACCTACGTAGATGTATCTTTCAAATCAGTTGGTCTTCGGTAGTTCAGTCAGCTCTGCATTGAAAACGTATGTGAGTAGAGGCACCAGAATCTAACCACCAAGTGTTTCTTTGAACCGAATTTAAATTAACTTCAGAACAAACCAAAGTATGAATTGTACCTTTCTTCACGTGCCATGCATGATATTTGACACAATCTTTCTTGACGTGTCCAGTCTTCTTGCAGAAGAAGCAACTAATTGCATCCTTATTCTTCTTCACTGGACCTATCACAGTAGCATTACCCCTTTCTTTTCTTTTCTTGCCCTTATCCTTAGAGGCTATAGTCAAATGACCACTCTTTGTCCTATCCTGCTTCAACATGTCTTCCTCTTGAGTACAGTATGAAATGAGCTCGTTAAGAGTCCATTTCTCCCTTTGGCAGTTATAACTGACCCTAAACTGGCTATACTATGATGGAAGAGACAAAAGAACCAAATGAACTAGCAAATCATCATATATTTCCAGTTCTAATTCCTGCAGCTTTGAAGCAATATGAGCCATTTCAAGAATGTACTCCCTCATGTTTCCCTTGCAAGTGTACTTCATGGAAATCAAGCACTGTAAATAAATGCTCGTTTCCGCCTTATCATTTTTCGCAAAACGCTCTTCAATCTTAGCAAGGTATTCTCTAACCATAGTTATTTTTTCTTCAGCAATCCCTCTAAGGGTTTCCAGAATGCTGTGCTTTATGATCATGAGACACATGCGATTAGAGCGCTCCCACCTCTCATAGTTCTTCTTTTCATCAGAAGAACTATTTTCTGTAAGAGGAGCGGGAGTCTCCATCCAAAGTGCAAGGTCAAGATCCATGCAGCCAAGCAATATCATAATGCTCTCTCTCCATGCCTTGAAATTTATCCCCTGAAGCACGGGAGTGGAGTTCAAAGGGGCAGAAATAGTAGATGCGGAAGCGGAAGCTATAAATAAAGAACAAAAGGAAAATAATTAATGTATAATTCATAAACGTAAATTTACAAATACAGCCATAAGAAAAGCAAGATACCAAGGACATCACTAACTATAAAGTCTTTGGACAATAATGTTAGTTGTAAGTGATATTCCTGTTGTGATGATCAATTGCTAATGATAAATCCCATCAAGTAATGAGACCATCTTTGGATGTGTCTTATTACTCACATGGAGCTTTGTAATCACTGCTCAATTATCATCACAGGTACGCGATACTCTTAAATATTGTCCCTCCTTTGGGAAGGATAATATTTATAATGTATACAAAAGCCGTCCGAATATCCCTAATAATACAACTTGGACGGTAGAGGTCACTTTGGTGGCTTATTCGTTTCGATTGTATTATTGAGAATATTGTAGTTATGTCATATGGATGATATTTATGTTCATACTTATTAAAGAATGAAAGATGTTTATGGATATAAGAGTTAACAAGCAATAAGGAAATTATCAAATCTATCAATCAATCTTAAATTTAATGACAGTATAAAAAAGATAATACCGATGGCATATACTAAGATAATGGTACCATATCAGGGTTTCAAGAATAAACAGAAAAGTTAACTAAGATCATCATTATTATTTTATAACTCAAAATCATGTCTGATGTTAATTTTACTCAATTAACCACAAAAGTATGAACGGATGGTTTAAAAAAATCAACGTAACTATAACTATCAATTATCAACTAATTGATACTGGATTTACAAGGATGAAGGTTGAACACGTATGATGGTTTAAAAAAAGTCAATTGCACAAGAAAACTAATTGTGCCCCTTTTTTTAACAACACGTCACAAAGATAATAAATCAAAGTACCAAGGAATGAAAACTTATCAACGTATATCGACAATACACATGTAAACCCTATGAAACGGAATCGAGATGGCTCTGATACCACTTGTGAAACTAGAAATCGATCCGAATTCAAGGGTAACAGAGTACCTGATGCCATTGCTTTGATGTTTGATGTAGTCGTCAATCAACCCACGAAGCAACCCCGGATCTTCCTCACAAACGTATGCCTCTCAAGCTCTCTATTGTCGACGGAAAACAATAGAGAAGAGAACATTCGTCGTTTGGGGACCCATGGCCTTATTTTATTTGTCTAGACAACCAAAATGGTTGCCAATTCACCTTCCTCTTTTGTCCACATAAAGAGATTTTATTCTCTAACTAATCGGCAATCACAGGTGCACTAATGGTAATTGTTAATGTCCATATCAATGGGATTTTCAAATCCCAACAAATAATTCATATGATCTTCCTCATAACAAGATCCACGAACCATCACTCCGTGATTTGAGTTGTTAAATATTTACCACAATTGAATGCATAAAAACGATAACCATTGCTGCAGCAAGAGTTGTAAGATTGGACCTTATAAATAGGTCCTTCTCTAAAATATTTTAAAATATGAGTATAATAATCACCACCTTCCAACTATTTTGAGCGGTCTTTAAACCAAGCTAGAAATTGATTCCTATAGATGCTCAGAACTTCGTCATCTGAATACATTGGATTTTCCTCGACAATTATCTTCCTAAATTCCATAAAATTAGTAAACGAAACATTAAAAGTACTTGAAATTGAATTTGTAGATATACATAAAATAATACAAATACGTATTGAACATATGGTGTTATTTCATTGCAATTGTCTAATACGTATAACTCTACAACATCCTTCTCCTGATTCGATAAGAAACGTTCAGTTGCCTTTCCTATGACCTGAGTGGATTGACAAAAGATACTGATACAATGTTCTTCCTTCGATGAAATTGTCTCAATCCTCCTAAATCTGTAGTGAATTGTCTCCACATCTTCTGGAAGATACCTAACGCAGAATGTTACGACTTTCTCATATATATATATATATATATATATCCTTCAACTTTACTTTTATTTCGAACCTTTCTTTTGAGAAAGAACATAAATCTATATGGAAATAAGTATTTATAAATATTAAAAAATGCAAGAAGATTATAATATTTATAAATACATTTCAAATGAATACATCCAACGATATTTTACCGACCCTCCAACTTTTGCTTACTATGGAATATGAATAATCATATGCTCCATTGAATAAAAAAATGACGGCGGAAATATCTTCTCCAAATTACACATAATCACAAGAATATTTTTATGAAGATATTCCATCTCTGTACAGTATATACATGACGAGCATAAAACCTGAAAAAAATGTGTTGACATCTGATAGAACATCGACAACATTTTTTGGTAACAATCTTCTAACACTAACGGTAACAATCTTTCCATTAAAATATGACAGTCATGACTTTTCATTCCCTTAAATGAAAACTTCTTTAAATTGACCACATTGGAAAAATTTGATTCATATCCGTCTGGAAATTTTAACTTACTTGTCCGTTCGTAGACAAGCTTCACTTGATTTCTGTCTAACGTATACTTCACTTTAGAAAGTTCAATCCTTCCATTATCATATTCCTTTATATGCAACTCTGACCGATTGCATATGATTTGTAAATCACAGCGAGACTTTACTATATCTTTGAGCGACCAGTTACATTTATAACAATATAGAATATGTTATGAAAGATATTTTTCTCTATATACATAACATCTAAGTTGTGTCGTATCAGTAACTTGTTCCAATATGGTAATTCCTAAAATATACTCTTCTTAATCCAATTATGACTGTCACCAAAATCAGGAAGATTTTTTGTTTTATCTCCATTCTCTAAGGTTGATTTCTCCTATTCTTCCAAGCTTGATAATATCGTATCATCTATCTTAAATGGTGGCGGATCTGTAAGATCAATTGTATTCTTTTTACATGATTGTTTTTGTCTTCGATATGGATGATTGTTTGAAAGAAAACGTCTGTGACAATAAAAAAACATGGTTTCTGACTGTGCTGAAGCTGAAATGATTTAGTACTCTCCATACAATATGGACAACTTTTACGTCCATGCGTACTCCATCCAGATAACATTCCATATGTCGGGAAGTCATTTATCATCCAAAGTAGAGCTACTTTCATGTTAAATGTTTGACTTTTATTTGCATCATATGTATCAACTCCATCAACCCATACCATTTTCAACTCATCTATAAAAGGACGTAAATAAACGTCAATGTATTTTCCCAGATGTTTAGGTCTTGATACCAACAACTAAAGACATAAATTGTCGCTTATTACACAACCATGGGGGTAGATTGTATGGTTTTGTCATTACTGGTCAAAATATTTCTTCCATGAGGATTAAACCTGTCTGTACATAAATCTATAACACAATTCCTCTTTTCTTCAGAAAATGTAGGAAAAGCTGACATCAATACGTTCCAACAATCAGACACAGATGGATGCTCCATGTACTCATCGACTTTATGTTCCACATGCCAACTGATGACCGAAAACTTACGTGATTTGGGTAAAGGTAAAAATATGGGTCATTGCGACCTGAATCTCGAAGCTCAATCAATGAAGAAAAATTGAAGACCATCAAATAAAATAATCAATCACTAAAACGAATAGCGGTCTTGCTATTTTATTTAACATGGTATAGCGACTAGGATCGAACTCAAGGAGCACGGGCTGGTAAAAAGCCTACGAAGTAGTCAGAAAATTGAATAAAAAGGAGAAAATGTTTTTTGGTGGATTTTATGATTTTTAATTTTTTTTGTGATGTTTAATTATTAAGAAAATACAAAACAAGCCAACAAGTCAGAATCAAGGAATTATTTAATACCATAAAAAGGTTCAAAAAATTATAATAAAAACTTTTTTGGATTTAATATTTTTTAAGTGTTTTAGATAATTTTCTAAAATTTTGTGATTTTTTATTTATTTTATAAAAATGGAATAAGGCAAAAATAGGAAGCTACTGTGCAACCATGTTTGAAAGGCTATTTAAAACTATAAAAATATTCTCAAAAAAACTAGAAACAATTTTATGACAAACTACAAAGAAAATCCTGACTACAGAAGAAGAAATTGCATTTTTTGAATTTTTTAGATTTTATAATGATTTTTATAAGATTTTTAGGGTTTTTCAATTTTTAAGGTTTTTATATATCCAACTAAAGTGAAAATTGTAATAAAGCAACAAGACATAAAAACAAACACACCACAATTTTTTAGAATTTTTGAAGGCTTTTTAATATAGTTTGTTGATTTTATAATTCAAAGAGTAGTAAAAATGAGGATTTTTTAATTTTTAAAAATAGAAAATCAAAATAAAATTGTCCCAAAAAATCACTAAAGTTTTACACAGTGGTAGGGGCCACGTCTCCAAATTTCAAGAGAGTTGGAATTAATTTGCTATTTTATTCAACAAATAAAAAGGCATAGCACACAGGGACCAAAGTGCAAGGAAAATAAGTTTCAGGGCCTTAATTATAACATGTGCTTGAAAGATAAGGGGCTTAATGCAATTTTTACGCTAAATTCAGCACATGCTCAAATCCAGTACGTATAGGGGCATAAATGCAAATACTTAAAATAAAACTTCAAACCATAACATTCATTAAACCCAAGATTAATACACGTAAATAGCCCAAAATCTCACGTGACGAAGCATGTGCACCACAAATGGAGGGATGAAATGCAAATACTGAAAGTCTGAGGTCACTTATTCTCCTAACTAAAAACAATTACGAAAAATAATTACAGGACTAGAACGTAAATGCAAAACTAAGAAGGGCCTAAGTAAAATTTACCCTTATTATTAATGATCCAACAGTTGTAGGGAGTCCACTTGAGATCGGACGGCTGTGGATGGTAGATACCCCTTCAATGATCAATGTGCAAGATCTGATCCTTAGCTAGATCCAACGATCGAGGCTTCTCAGTGAAAGCAGGGCTGAGATTAGAACTGGGGCTACGCCTGATCGAACAATGGAGGTCGCTCCTGAAGAACCACGAAGAACTCGCAGTTGGCGAGCTTCGCGCGATTAATACGAGCTACTGGAAGGTCCCCCGGCGCTGATAGAATGGGGAAAAGAAAGCTGGTGATGATCCACAGCTGATGGTGGGCTCCGATGAGGCCGGGAGCGATCGGAGTGCTCCGACGACGAAGGAGGAACCTAGAGCTCTGTGCAATGATGTCGAACCTCCAGATGAGGTTCTGGGGTACTCTAACATGCACAGGAAAATCACTAGGTCGAGAGCAAACTGCCTCAACCCGTTAGCGGGCAAAATGGGTGATCGGGGGAGGCGGAGCGTGGCTCTCCAGCGAGCGACGACGGAGGAGAGTCGGTGGTCCTGTTCTGGGTCGAACCAGGGTGGATGGATGGGTGGAGAATGTGGAGAGGAGTCTCGCGAAGGTGTAGGTGCTGTCGGAAGGGCGAATAGGTGATCGGAGCGTTGGGAAATGGTCGGTGAAGGGCGACGGTCGGAAATCGAAGATTTAGAAATTAAGGCAAGATGGGTGCTATCGAATCTACCTGATGGTTGAGGTCGTTTGTGCTGGAGATCTGGCTCTCCTAGGGTCCTTTCCTTGATGGAGTGACACCTCCAGAGGTTCGAGCTCGCTGGTGGCGGAGCACAGCGAGGTGGGGTCGTCGGATCTGAGGCTAACGACCTCAAGCCCTCGCTGCTACACTCTCCCACGCTCACTGTCACTCGAGGAGAAGAACGGAGGTCACAGGGGTCGAAGATGGTGGCCAATGATGCTTGAATTGGCGGCTGAGGTTCAGTCTTTATACGAGTAGGGGTTCGAGAAGATGGGGATTGGGCGCGTATTCCAAAGACTCAGACCCCTAAGAAGGATGACGGACGTGGATCGTGGATGTTTGCTCGACAATCGGAGCCAGGGTTTGGAAGGATGGTGATCGGATGGTGGCGCGAAAAATTGGCGATGTCGGGTTGGCGTAAAGATCCGCGGAGATGTGATCCTTGGGGGGGGGGAGTTTACCGGGGCTCAACACTCCCTCGTGGAGCAATCAGAATTCGACATTTCGAAAGTATTTATAAATTAAATTAAAAATAGCAAATGATTTTATTTCAAAATATTTTCAAAAAAAAAGTTTATTATTTTTCAAATTATTTTTTAGTGATTTTTATTTTTTTGAAAAATAAATTAGTGTATATACATAATATAATATTATATACAAGTATAAATACCTATGTATTTTCAATTTTTATTTTTATTAGTTTATTTTTGCACAATTATCCCAATTTTATATTTTACTTATTTACAACATAAAATTCGGGATATAAAATATTTTTTATTTGATTTTTATTGTTTATTTACAAGGGTAAAATAAATAGGTCTAGGTACATATATACATGGTATATACAAGGGTGAGAGAGAGAAATTATTTTATTTTTATTTTATTTTTCTCATTTTTGTTTTATTTTTGGAAATATATACAAATTGTGAGAAACACAAATTTATTTATTTTATGAAAATAGCATATATACACCAAGAAGGAAATGTGTACAATGATGAATGGCCCTATCTCTCTCTACCTGTTTTATTTTACGATCAGGCCGATGCTTGGCCCTCCCTTGGGTTCAGGTCACTCAACAATTATTCTAAATATTTCCCTCTTTTTTTATTTCTTTATTTTTTTATTTTTGCACCAAAAAAATGCTAATTATTGATATTTACACAAAGCATGCAACTTGGTAATTTATTATATTTACAAGTATCTACATGGTGTTTTGCAAAGATTTTTTGCTAAAATAAAAGAATAAAGAGTGATGAATGGGGATTCATCACCCCCCTATACTTTACTTTTACTAGTCCCTTAGAAAACACTTATTTGAAAAAGAAGTGAAAAATAGAAAGAAAAGGAAAAAGAAGGGAAATCAAGGTTGATTATTAAACTTTCCTTCATTAAATTGAAATATGGAGCTCAGTCAGACCTTTGGATTATTAATTTGTCGGAACCTTATTTGGACTTAAGCTCAAAACTCAACAGCCTCTAAGTTCCACCAATATATGGTCAAGACTCCTCAATAAAACAGATCAGAACAAGTCTACATACACAAACTCTAATGACCATGAATCTTTCCTTGTACTGTGTAAGTGATATTAGCTCCCCACCTCATAAATGATAAAGCGACAACCTCCCTCAACAAGGTAACTCTAATGCCTTAGTCTAGCAACTCTTTCCTCGAGGAGTGGGGTATTCCCTTCTAAGTTCAAGTACAACCGGCTCAAGAAGAGGGGGAAGAAGAGAATGGACCATGACCCGTGTAGTCATGTATCCCTGGGAGCCCAACAAGTGTAGCTGAGTCTCCCGCTACAAGCTTCATGAGATGGTCATGTGTAACATAAGGTTTGCTTTATTTGGCTATATACACTCCGGTGGGTATTTTATTTTCAATCAAACCCGCCACTTTTTTGGAGCTTTTCTTTCTTTGCACATTTTTTTTCGATGTGCATATGTACAACATATCTACATTGGTGCAGCATATATACATAAGGAATTTTTCCTCTTGAGCCAGTAGACTATCCCTCTTTTGAAGCTTTATTGCAACCCACAACTCCTATCTTTAGACGTCATAACCACCAAACCAAGTTGAGACACACTTCCTTCACTATAAGAAGAAGAGAGGTTCTGCCTAGAAGTACTACCCTCATATGCTATCACAAGCTAAAGGAAACTGCCTCCTCACCACCTCATCCGTGGAGAGCTATGTGTAAAGTGCTGGTGCAAGTAAAGCCATTGTCTCTGAGAGTCATGTGTGTGTTGTTAAGTGCTCTAGTTAGGTTCATCAAGATGACATATGCTCATAGCCTAGTGGACTCAAGGTCTTAACCAAGCTCCATTTTCCAATTTAATTCTAGGCCAGTTTAAATGTCAAATATGTTTGAAAAACTGTACAAATATTTACAAATATGCAAATTTTTACAAAATTTTTGAAAATGTGCAAAAATTTTGAAAAATGTTTGAAAACATGGATGTATGCATGAATGCGAAGTTTTGCAAAATATTTAAAAACATTTGTACAAGGTTTTGCAAACTTTTTATTTTTCAAAACATTTTACAAAAATTTTGTATTATATACATAATTTTGATATCAAAATATTTACACACTATTTACACAAATCATGTTTACAATCATTTGTACAAAAATAATTTATATATATAGCTATGTATGCGCAAGAAGAATTTTATGTACACGGGAATTTTTTTAAATTTTTATGGATTTTATGGATGGATTTTTAGCCATTTTATTTATTAACACACTTACACAAAGTACGAGTTATGGCTAAAGTATATATGAAATATATAAGACACTCCCCTATACTTAGCTCGAACGATGTCCTCATAGTGAATCAAGAGCGATGAAGAAGGCATAACTCGTGCTTAGTATAGGGAAATGAAAAGGAATGGTATACTACAACGGCGAATCAAAGAATAGAATGAAGAGTACTCGGTGTTTCCCCCTATACTTAGGATCAAGTAATCCTAAGTATAGCAAGCTGTACATGAAGAGAAATTCGAGTGGAAGAATGTACAGGGTCTACCCTTCCTATATTTAGGGTAAAATATCCCTAAGTATAGACAGTAAAATAGAGGTAGAAAGAATCAAAAGAATACCCAAGAGTCCTACACCCCCTATACTTAGGGTAAAGTACACCGTAAGTATAGCACAATCATAAGATGAAGAAGGGGTGTGGGACAAAAGAATGGAGTGATATGGACAACTGGATCTATACATATCGAAAGAACAATGATAATCAGGCGTGAGATGCACTAGATGTGAGTCAAGAGACCACATCTCATGCAAAATGATTGGGGGCAACTTTAACGACCATCGGTTCATGATCTAGATATGGTTTGAGCCGCTGTCTGTTAACACGAAAGGTAGCATAAGAAGACAATTCAGATATATCAAATCTCCCATTGTCATGTACCTTTCAGACAAGATAGGGTCCCTTCCATTTGCTCTGTAGCTTTCCTAGAAATAAACGAAGCCTGGCATCAAACAACCATACTCTCTGTCCTGGCTCAAACTGCTTGTGGCTGATATGAGAATCATGACACTCCTTCACTCTCTCCTTATACTGTAGGCTGCTCGAAAAGGTTGTATCACGAAGCTCCTCCAAGGCTGCTAATTCTGTCCTCCTCTGATCTTCTACACTCACTGGATCCAAAAGTATATCAGTGACTGCCCAAAGTGACCTATGTCTCATCTCAACAGGTAAATGGCAGTGCTTGCCATAGACGAGGCAAAAGGGCAATGTACCCAAAGGAGTCTTGAAGGACGTCCTATATGTCCACAAGACCGAGTCCAAAAGCTGTGACCAATCCTTTCGGTCAGGGCGGGCGACCTTCTGCAATATAGTCTTGATCTCCCTGTTCGACACTTCAGCAAGACCATTGGTCTGAGGGTGGTACAGAGTGGCTACTCGATGATCTATGCTGAACTAGCTTGCATGGGCCTTTACCTTGTCGTTGACGAAATGAGACCCCCGTCAGAAATCAATACTCGAGGTACCTCGAACCGTGAAATGATATTCTTCCTCAAAAATTGGCAAACAGTCCTAGCATCTGCGTTCCGGGAGGGGATGGCCTCAACCCAACGACTCACATAATCCACGACCAACAAGATGTACTCAAATCCCTGACTCTTAGGGAATGGATCTATGAAATCGACGCCCCATGCATCAAAAACCTCACAGAAGTGTATGGGATGCATCGGCATCATATCACGCTATCCACAAGTGCCCATCCTCTGACAGTCATTACACCTCTTCACGAACTCATCAGAGTCCTTGTAGAGAGTAGGCCACCATAGACCGGATTGGAGCACTTTCTGTGCCGTTCTCCTCCCAGAGTGATGTCCTCCTGCCTCAAGCTTGTGGTAGTAAGTGAGGACGCTATGATGCTCCTCTTGAGGAATGCACCGACGCCAGATGCTATCCCCTCCTTCATGATAAAGAATGAGATCCTCCCAATGGTAAAACTTGGCCTTCACGAAAAAGGTCTCAAGTTTCTGCCTGGGCCAATCTTGTGGAACTTTCTTGTTGAAAAGATAGTTCACAATATCAGCATACCATGGGAGAGAGGTGATAACAAGGATTGCCTCATCTTGGAAGGTCTCACAAATAGGCTCAATCTGCTCAGAATCCTCAAGATACTCCAATCGAGAGAGATGATCCACCACCACATTCTTGACTCTAGGCTTATAATTAATCTCTATGTCAAACTCCTGGAGTTGAAGGATCCTTCTGATCAATCTGACTTTGGCATCCTTCTTTGTCATGAGGTACCTGATGGCGGTATGATCAGTGTAAATGGTCACTCAAGATCCAATGATGTAAGATCTGAACTTATCTAGGGTGAATACTACGACTAGCATCTCCTTCTCAGTGACGGTGTAGTTCCGCTGAGCGGTATCCAAAGTCTGGCAAGCGTAGTGAATAGAAAAGGGGACTCCATCCCTCCTCTGTCCCAGCACAGCCCCTACGGAAAAATCGGAGGCATCCGTCATGATCTCGAATGGGAGAGACCAATTAGACGGCTGAAGGACATGAGCCTCTACAACTAGACTCTTGAGAGTCTCAAATGACGTAAGGCACTTATCATCAACTATGAAGTCAGTGTCCTTGGTCAACAGATCAGTCAACGGTTGGGCAATCCTGCTGAAATCATGTATGAAGCGTCGGTAGAAACCGACGTGCCCCAGAAAAGATCGTAAATGCCGCAAGTTCGACGATGGATTGAGTTTTCTAATGATGCCCACCTTGGCCTCATCAACCTCCATGCCCCTGTTGGAGATGATATGGCCAAGCACCGTCCCCTGAGTCACCATGAATGACTCTTCTCCCAAGACAACACAAGGTGAACCTCTATACATCGCTGAAGGACTCGGTCTAGGCAGTCAAGACATGAATCGAATCTGTCACCATAGACCGATAAATCATCCATGAAGACCTCCAAGCACTCCCCCACCATGTCCGAAAAGATGGACAACATGCACCTCTGAAATGTCACCGGAGCGTTGCACAAACCAAGTGGCATGCGTCCGAAAGCATATGTCCCGAAGGGACAGGTGAAGGTGGTCTTGTCCTGATCCTCGGGCGCGATGGCCACCAGATTATATCCGGAGTACCCGTCCAAGAAATAGTAATGGCTCTTCCCTGCCAGCCTCTCAAAAATCTGATCAATAAAAGGCAACGGGAAATGATCCTTCTTGGTGGCCTGGTTCAATCGTCTATAGTCCACACAGACCCGCCAAGAAGTTGGTACCCGGGTAGCAATCTCCTCGCTTGACTCACTAACAACTGTGGTGATACCCGTATTCTTGGGCACCACATGTAGCAGACTGGCCCATTTGGAGTCGGAGATGAGGTAGATAAAATCAGCGCTCCACCATTTTGAGATTTCCTTCATGACAACATCTCAAAGGTTCGGGTTCAGCCGCCGCTGGAACTCACGCTATGGCTTAGCATCCTCCTCGAGATAGATATGGTGGGAGCACAAGGTTGGACTTATCCTCTAGAGATAGGCTACACTCCATCCTATCGTCTTGGGGTTCTTTTCAAGAACCCCCATCAGACGAGATTCCTTCTCTCCAGCCAAATCCGCTGAGATAATGACTGGGTACATCTCATGATCACCCGCAAGGAAAATATACATCAGCGATGACGATAGCAGCTTCAGCTCTGGACAACATGGTGCTGGCGGATCTGGCCTCTGAAAGGTCTGAGTGAATGCGGCCAAATCTTCAAGGAAGAATGAGAGCTCTCGCTGGCAATCTGAATCTAGTGAAGGTTGCTCTGCTGGCGTGTCTCTGCTCTGCATGGGATCAGCCTCCTCCCTAGCTGTAGGCTATGTGGAAGTCAGACACGGTATCAAATCATCAAACTCTGCCCAGTCTATATCTGACTCCGAGGGATCTGCATCAGAATCACAATAAATATCTGCCTCACGATCGGCAACCGGCTCTGCTGCTTGAGATGTATCCTGGACCAGGAATGCGCTCTTAATGACCAAAAACTCCACTATCAGGCTAAGGTAAAAATAAACAAGCGTCATTGCGACCCGAATAGCGGAAATCAATCAATCAAGAAAAATTTAACCACTAAATAAAAGTAATCAGACAAAAATCCGAATAGCGGTATCGCTATTTATTTAACATGGTATAGCAACCATGGTCGAACACAAGGAGCACGGATTGGCTCAGAGAGCCTACGAAGTAGTCTAAAAATCAAAGAAAAGAATAAAATATTTTTGGGTGGATTCTATGTATTTTTAATTTTTTATTGTATTTTAAATTATGAAGAAGATATAAAAAGCTAAAAAAGGCACAAACAACTAATTATTTAACCACGTAAATCAAATCAGGAAAATGTAATAAAAATATTTTTAGATTTTATTTTTTGGTGTTTTTGGTAATTTTCTCAGTTTTTTATAATTTTTTGTTGATTTTATAAAAATGAAATAAGGAAGAAAACTGTACTCAATGTGCAGCCAGATTTGAAAGGTTATTTAAAAATAGATAAATAATCTCTAAAAATAGAGACAATTTTATACCAAACTACAAGTAAAAACTAAGCTACAGGAGAAGAAATTACATTTTTTATTTTTTTGAATTTTTAATGATTTTTATAAGGTTTTTAGGGTTTTTTAATTTTTAGGTGTTTTATAAATCCAAATGCAACAAAAATTGGATTGAAGCAAGTAAATACTAAAACAAACAATACCTAATTTTTTTAGAATTTTTGTAGGGCTTTTAATATTTTTAGTTGATTTTTCAATTAAAACAGTAGCAAAAATAGGTGTTTTTGAATTTTTAAAAATACCAAACATCAATAAAATGTCCCAAAAAATTAGTGAATTTTTTTACACAAGAGACACATGTCCAAATTTCACAAGATTTGGAGTTGATTTGATATTTTATTCATCTCATAAACAAGCGACATCACACAAGGACCCAAATGTAAGCAAAAAAAGTTCGAAGGGCTAAAATGGAACACGTGCGAAAAGCCTAGGGGCTCAGTATAAAATTTGCATTAAATTCGGCACATGTTCTAAACAACCACGCATAGGGGCATAAATGCAAATATTCAAAGTAAAACTTCAAACCATAACATTAATAAAGCCCTGTCCGATACATGCAAAAAGCCCAAAATATCACGTGTCGAAGCACTTGCACCACAACTGGGGGGACTAAAATGGAAATACGAGAAAGTATAAGGTCCACAATGCAAATTTTCAAAAAAAAAACAACTACCCTTAATATTTACAGGACTAAACTATAAATGCTAAAGAGAGAGGGGCCTAAGTGATATTTACCCCTTTATTAAGATCTGACGGCTTGTAGGGGGTACTCTAAAGATCGGATGGACGAGATGCGCTGATACCCCTTCGCTGATGTGTGGCTCGAATCTAATCCTTAGATGGATTGACAGTCGGGAACCTCCTTCAGATGGATGGACAAGATCTAATCTAGCACGAGGAGGCTCGATCTACGGTGATCGAGGCTCTTGGAAGAACAGCTCACCGGCAACTTTCGTCGGGCAATTATGCACGATCGGGAGGTCCTCCGAGGCTGCTGAGATAGACGAATCGATGTTGGTGGTGTTCCGCAGCGGTTGGGCATCTCCGATGAGGCTGGGAGCGTCGGAGAAGCTCCGGCGATGTCGGGGACTTGGGACTCATGTTCCCGGGTACTCGAACCTCCAGATGAGGCTCTTAAGCCTTGAATCCTGTACAGGAAGCAAGAGGGGTCGAGGGCAAACTGCCTCGACCCATTAGCGGGGGAAAAGGGCGATCGGGGGAGTCGGGGCGTGGTCCTCCGGCGAGCGACGGTGGAGGAGGACCTGAGTCCAGGTTCCGGGGCAAACTAGGATGATCGGAGGTGTGAAGAATGTGTGGAGGGGTCTCGTGGAGATGATGGGATGATCAGAAGGCGAAACATGTGAACGGATAATCGGGAATCGGCAGGCGAAGGCCGGCGACGCTAAACCTAAAGGTCGAAATTAAAGCGAAGCTAAAGGCCAACATGGCTACCTAGTGGCTGAGAGTGTTTGTGGTGAGGGTCAGCTACGTCCTTGGATCTTCGCCTCGATGGAGCAACACCTCCAGAGGCTCGAGCTCGTCGGTAGCGGAGCGCGACGACGTGGGTTGTCGGACCTGGGGCTAGGGTGCCTCTATCCTCTCTCCGACACCCCCTCGGGCTTGTTGTCACTCAAGGCAAGAGGGTGGAGGTCATGGGTGTCGAAGATGGTGGCCGAAGGTGCGGTGGATGGCGGCGGGTGCTCAGACTATACAGTGGTAGGGGTCCGAGAAGATGGGAGTCGGGCGTGCAAATCGATGCTCGGACCCCTAAGAAGAAGATCGGGCGAAGATCGCGGATGTGCCCCGCTGCAATCGGAGCTCGAGGTTTGGCTAAATGGAGGTCGGGACAAATCAGGAAAATTTGGATAAGTCCGACAAACGAACATGATCCGCGAAGAAGAGTTCCGCGGGGGAGAGTTGACCGGAGGTCAACATCCCTCGTGGACCAATGAGAATTCAGCATTTAGTATTTTTTTAAATTAAACAAAAAATTAGTAAATGATTTTATTTCAAAATATTTTCAACATGAAAAATGTTTATCCTTTTTCAAATTATTTTTTTGTGATTTTTATTTATTTTTTTGAAAAATAAATAAATGTATATACATAATGTATTATTATACATAGGTATAAATACTTGGGTATTTTTTATTTTTATTCATTTATTTTTGCATAAATATCCCCATTTTATATTTTATTTATATACAACATAAAATTTTGGATGTATGATAATTTTTATTTAATTGTTATTATGTATTTACAAGGGGAAAATACGTAGGTATATGTACATCTATACATGGTATATACAAGAGTGAGAATTTATTTTTGTTTTATTTTTATTTTTCTCATTTTTATTTTATTTTTATAAATATATACAATTTATGAGGAACACATTTGTATTTTTATTTATATGAAAATAATATATATATATATATATATATAGAGGGGCGATCCTATGAGATGAGATTTTATGAGATGGTGAGATGGGGCATTCTGGACCACAAGTTGTTGTATTCTCTCTCCTGCCTTTCTCTCTCCTGGTTGGAACTAGTGATCCAGAATGTCTCATCTCACCATCTCACCAAAATCCCATCTCATAGGATCGCCCCTCTATATATATATATATGAAAGGGGGAATATTTGCACAATGATGAATGTCCCTATCTCTCTCTACTTGTTTTTTTGCGGTCAGGCCATGGCTTGGCCCTCCCTTGGGTTCGGGTTACTCAATATTTATTCTAAATATTTCCCTCTTTTTCTTTATTTCTTTATTTTTTACAAAAACATGCTAATTATTGCTATTTACATCAAGCATGCAATTTGATAATTTATGATATTTACAAATAATTACTTGGTGTTATGCAAAGGTTTTTAGCTAAAATAAAGGAATAAAGAGTGATGAATGGGGATTCATCACCCCCCTATACTTTACTTTTGCTATTCCCTTAGCAAAAACTTATTTGAAAAAAGAAGTGCAAAAGAGAAAGAAAAAGAAAAGGATGGGAAATCAAGGTTGATTATTAAACTTTCCTTCACTAAATAGAAATATGGAGCTTAGTCAGACCTTTGGAAAACTTAACAGCCTCTAAGTTCCACCAATCTATGGTCAAGACTCCTCAATAAACCAGATCAGAACAAGTATACATACACAAACTCTAATGACCATGAATCTTTCTGTGTACTGTGTAAGTGAAATGTAGCTCCCCACCTCAGAAATGACAAAGAAACAACCTCCCTCAACCCGGTAACTCTAATTCCTAGTTCTAGCAACTCTTTCCTCGAGGAGCGGGGTATTCCCTTCTAAGTTCAAGTACAACCGGATCAAGAAGAGGGGGAAGAAGAGAATGGACAATGACCAGTGTAGCCATCATATCCCTGGGAGCTCTAACCAGTGTAGCTGAGTCTCCCGCTGCAAGCTTCATGAGATGGTCATGTATAACATAAGCTTTGCTTTATTTGACTATATACACTCCGGTGGGTATTTTATTTTCAATCAAACCCACCACTTTTTTGGAGTTTTTCTTTCTTTGCACATTTATTTTTATTTTTCTTTATTTTTTTCGATGTGCATATGTACAACATATCTACATTGTGCAACATATATACATAAGGAGTTTTTCCTCTTGAGGAAGTAGACTATCCCTCTTTTGAAGCTTTATTGCAACCCACAACTCCTGTCTTTAGACTTCATCACCACCAGACCAAGTTGAGACGCACTTCCTTCACTATAAGAAGAAGAGAGGTTCCGCCTAGAAGTACTACCCTCATATGCTACCCCAAGCCAAAGGAAAATGCCTCCTCACCACCTCATCCGTGGAGAGCTAAGTGTAAAGTGCTGGTGCAAGTAAAGCCATTGACTCTGAGAGTCATGTGTGTGTTGTTAAGTGTTCTACTTAGGCTTATCAAGTTGACATATGCTCATAGCCTAGTGGACTCAAAGAATTAAGTCCCAATGGACCTGAAAAGTCTTAATCCTAAAGTCCAATAAGGTTCCTCTTAGAATTAGATGGATTAAGGTCTTAACCAAGCTCCATTTGTCAATTTAATTCCAGACTAGTTTAAATGTCAACTATGATTTGGAAAAACTGTGAAAATATTTACAAAGATGCAATTTTTTACAAATTTTTTACATTTGTGCAAAATTTTTGAAAAATGTTTGAAAACATGGATGTATGCATGAATGCGAAGTTTTGCAAAATATTTATAAAAATTTACACAAGATTTTTGCAAACTTTTGTTTTTCAAATATTTTACAAAAATTTTGTACTATATACATATTTTTGGTATCAAATTATTTACAAACCATTTACACAAATCATTTTTACAATTATTTGTATAAAAATAATTTTTATAAATAGCTATGTATGTGCAAGAAGAATTTTATGTACAAGGGAATTTTTTAAATTTTTATGGATTTTTAGCCATTTTATTTATTAACAAACTCACACAAAGTACGAGTTCTGGCTAAAGTATATATGAAATATATACGACACGCCCTACACTTAGCTCGAACGATGTCCTCAGAGTGATCAAGAGTGACGAAGAAGACATAACTCGTGCTTAGTATAGGGAAGTGAAAAGGAATGGTATATACAAAGACGAATCAAAGAATAGAATGAAGAAGATTTGGTGTTTCCCCCTATACTTAGGGTCAAATAATCCTAAGTATAGCAAGTTGTACATGAAGGGAAATCCAAGTGGAAGGATGTACAGGGTCTACCCCCCGATACATAGGGTAAAATATCCCTAAGTATAGGCATCGAAATAGAGGTAGAAAGAATCAATAGAATACTCGGGAGTCCTGCACCCCCTATACTTAGGGTATAGTACACCCTAAGTATAGCATAATCATAAGATGAAAAAAACGATGTGGGACCAAAGAATAGAGTGATATGGACAACTAGGTTTATACAGGTCGAAAGAACAGTGATAATCAGGCGTGCGATGCAATAGATGTGAGTCAAGAGACCACATCTCACACAAAGTGAATCGAGGCAACATCAACGACCCGCGGCTCATGATCTAGATATGGCTTGAGCCACTGACCGTTAATACGAAAGGTAGCATCAGAAGACAACTCAAATATGTCAATACTCCCATTGTCATGTACCTTTCGAACTAGATAGGATCCCTTCTATTTGATCTGTAGCATCCCTAGAAATAAACAAAGCCTAGCATCAAACAACCATACTCTCTGTCCTGGCTCAAACTACTTGTGGCTGATATAAGAATTATGCCACTCCTTCACTCTCTCCTTATACTGTAGGCTGCTTGAAAAGGATGTATCACGAAGCTCCTCCAGGGCTGCTAACTCTACCCTCCTCTGATCTCCTACACTCACTAGATCCAAAAGTATGAATGCCCAAAGTGACCTATGTCTCAGCTCAACAGGTAAATGGCAAGGCTTGCCATAGACGAGGCGAAAGAGAGACGTACCAAAAGGAGTCTTGAAGGACATCCTATATGCCCACAAGACCGGCTCCAAAAGCTGTGACCAATCCTTTCGGTCAGGGCGGACAACCTTCTGCAATATAGTCTTGATCTCCCTGTTTGACACTTCAGCAAGACCATTGGTCTGAGGGGGATACGGTGTGGCTACTCGATGGCCTATGCTGAACTCACTAACAAGTGCCTTTACCTTGTCGTTGACAAAATGACACCCCCGTCAGATCTCAACACTCGAGGTACCCCGAACCATGAAATGATATTCTTCCTTAAAAATCTGCAAACATTCCTAGCATCTGCGGTTCGGGAGGGGGTGACCTCAACCCAATGACTCGCATAATCAACGGTCAACAAAATGTACTCGAATCCCTGACTCTTAGGGAATGGGCCCATGAAATCGATGCCCCATGCGTCAAAAACCTCACAGAAGTGTATGGGCTGCATCGGCATCATATCTCGCTATCCACAAGTGCCCATTCTCTAACAGTCACTACACCTCTTCACGAACTCATCAGAGCCCTTGAAGAGAGTAGGCCACCATAGGCCAGATTGGAGCACTTTCTGTGCCGTTCTCCTCCCAGAGAGATGTCCTCCAGCCTCAAGCTTGTGGCAGTAAGTAAGGACACTGTGGTGCTTCTCCTGAGGAATGCACTGACGCCAGATGCTATCCCCTCCTTCATGATGAAGGACGGGATCCTCCCAATGGTAAAACCTGGCCTTCACGAGGAAGTTCTCAAGTTTCTTCCTTGGCCAATCTCGTGAAACTTTCTTGGCGACAAGATAGTTCACAATATCGACATACCATGGGAGAGAGGCAATAGCAAGGATCACCTCATCTGGGAAGGTCTCACATATAGGCTCAATCTGCTCAGAATCCTCAAGAAACTCCAATCGAGAGAGATGATCCTCCACCACATTCTTGACTCTAGGCTTATCCTTAATATCTATATCAAACTCCTGGAGTAGAAGGATCCATCTGGTCAATCTGGCTTTGGCATCCTTCTTTGCCATGAGGTACCTGATAGCGGTGTGATCGGTATATATGGTCACTCTAGATCCAATGATGTAAGATCTGAACTTATCTAGGATGAAAACTACGGCTAGCATCTCCTTCTCAGTGACGGTATAGTTCCGCTGCGCGGCATCCAAAGTACGGCTAGCGTAGTGAATGGCAAAGGGGACTCCATCCCTCCTCTGTCACATTACGGAACCCACGGCAAGATTGGAGGCATTCTTCATGATCTCGAATGGGAGAGACCAATCAGACGGCTGGAGAACATGAGCCTCTACAACTAGACTCTTGAGAATCTCAAATGACGCTAGACACTTATCATCAACAAGGAACTCGGTGTCTTTCGTCAGCAGATCAGTCAACGATCGGGAAATCCTACTGAAATCATGAATAAAGCGTCGGTAGAAACCAACGTACCCTAGAAAAGACCGTAACTGCCGCAAGTTGGACGTTGGATTGAGTTTCCTAATGACATCCACCTTGGCCGGATCAACCTCCATGCCCCTGTTGGAGATGATATGGCCAAGCACCGTCCCCTGGGTCACCATGAATTGACTCTTCTCCCAAGACAACACAAGGTGAACCTCTATACATCACTGAAGGACTCGATCTAGGCAGTCAAGACATGAATCAAATCTGTCATCGTAGACCGAGAAATCATCCATGAAGACCTCCAAGCACTCCCCCACCATGTCCGAAAAGATGGACAATATGCACCTTTGGAATGTTGTCGGAGCATTGCACAAACCAAATGGCATGCGTCCGAAAGCATATGTCCCGAAGGGACAGGTGAAGGTGGTCTTGTCCTGGTCCTCGGGTGCGATGGCCACTAGATTATATCCGGAGTACCCTTCCAAGAAATAGTAATGGCTCGTCCCTTCCAGCCTCTCAATAATCTGATTAATTAAAGGCAGCGGGAAATGATCCTTCTTGGTGGCCTGGTTCAATCGTCTGTAGTCCACACAGACCCGCCAAGAAGTGGGTACCCAGGTAGCGATCTCCTCTCCGGACTCACTAACAACTATGGTGATGCCCATCTTCTTAGGCACCACATGCAACGGACATACCCATTTGGAGTCGGAGATGGGGTAGATAAAATCGGTGCTCCACCATTTCGAGATCTCCTTCATGACACCATCTCGAAGGTTCGGGTTCAACCGCCACTGGAACTCATGCGACGGCTTCGCATCCTCCTTGAGATAGATATGGTGGGAGCACAGGACCAGACTTATCCCCCAAAGATCGGATACCATTCATCCTATCGCCTTGCGGTTCTTTTCAAGAAGCCCCATCAGATGGGATTCCTGCTTTCCAGTCAAATCCGCTGAGATAATGACTGGGTACATCTCATTCTCATCTGCAAGGAACCTATACTTCAGCGATGACGGTAGTGGATTCAGCTCTGGACAAGTAGGTGCTGGCGGATCTGGCCTCTGAAAGGTCTGAGTGATTGCTGCCAAATCTACATGGGAGAATGAGAACTCTCGCTCACAATCTGAATTTGGTGAAGGCTGCTCTGCTGGTGTGTCTCTACTTTGTGTGGGATCAACCTCCTCTCTAGCTGTAGGCTCTGTGGAAGTCAGAAAAGGTATCAAATCATCAAACTCTGCCCAGTCGATATCTGACACTGAGGGATCTGTATCAGAATCACAAAGAATATCTGCCTCACGATCGAGAACCGGCTCTGCTGCCTAAGATGTATCCTGGTCTAGGGATGCACTCTCCAGGCTCTCCTCTGCTAGCAACTCTGCATCAACGAACTCTAAAGGTGAGAGGATGGCCTGTGCTACTAGGTCTGCCCAAACTTCCTCGTCATCTGTGATCACAAAATCGCAGTCCTGGTGGATGTCTTGCCCTGCCTCTGTCATCTGCTCTGAATCGGAATGTGGATCTAAGCAAGCTGAATCTCTAGCTCTAGTCTCATCGACCATCTCTATTTGTATACTCTCGCCCTCGACGCGAAAGTACACCTTCCCGCTATCAGGGTCGGACACTGCCTTGGTTGTGGTCATGAACGGGCATCCTAAAATGATGAGGGTATCGATCACAGACTCAGGGATCTCCATGTCCAACACAATGAAGTCCACGGGGAATTTCAGGCCTTGAATCATGACAACAACGTCCTTCAGCAACCCCTTCGGCCTCTTGACAGATCGACTGCTCTGTCATAGAGGGCCCAACTCGAAGCGGTCGAGAAGGGCTGTCGGAAGTAGGTTGATCGAAGAACCACTGTCTAATAGAGTGCGGTCGAACCTCTGCTCATGAATGTGGCATGTGACATACGGGGCTCTGATGAATCCACGTTTCATCATCTTTATTCTATCATTTTGGCCTTAAAAACCCTAGTAAATGCGTGTAAATAGGCCTAATTCATGCATTTTAGCATTCATGCATAGGTGTGTAAATACTGTATAAATTGCGGTTTTTAAAGCCAAAATAATAGAATAAAGAAAAGAAAAGAAAAAGAATAAAATATTGTAAATATTTTATGACCCGAAACCCCGAGACCTAGGCATCTTGATGAATAGGTCGACAAGGAATAAAGTAGGGGGAGATAAGGTCAGAAATACAGTGTAAATACCTATACTTTTTATTCATTCTTTATTCATTTTAGGACCTATTTTTTGTTCCACTTTTTATACATCAAATAAAGAAATTTTTAAATGAAAGTTGTAGATAATTTAATAAAGAAAAATACAAAATTGATTTCATAGAAAAATAATGTACAGATAAAAAGTTATGGTCTAAATAAAAATCCAGAATGCCAACTTCCCAGACCCGTATCTCATAAATAAAAACTCCAAATGCCACATACTCACCTTTAATTGTATATAGAAGAAAATAAGCTAATTAATGGTGGTGGTTTCGCATTTGGCGGAGCTACGGTTTGAAAGTTGAGTTTTGGACTCCCATTGTACCTTGTACATATTAAAATATTCAATTTATTATTTATTTATTATTTTTACAATTTTATATTTTTATAATGTTGTAAATAATAGTTATAATAATAATGTACATTAAAATAAGAATAAAAACCTAAATAAAAACAAAAATAAAATACTTGTATATATATATTCAATACATAGGTACATTACCTAAATATATACCTATACAAAACATGTTTGTATTTTATTATATAAAATATATCAGAAAATTAAAATAAAAATATATTTGTGTCTATAAAAGTATTTTATAATTTTAGAAAATAAAAACCAAAATAAAATAAATTAAAAATACCTAAATAAAATAGAATACTTAAATACATAGATATAGATACCTATAAGGGTATAAATGCAAAATTGTAAAAATATATATCATAAAAATAATTAAAAATCGGAATAAAATACTATAGAAAATAAGAAACTTTTTTTATTTTATAACCTTAAATTAATTACGTCATTTGCTATTTTTAAATCATTTTATAAATCTTTTTCCCAGGGTTTTTCCTGGTTGGTCCACGTGGACCAACCAGGAGGGTCCGAGAGTTGACCGCGGGTCAACTCTCTGACCCGCCCCCTGTGGCCCTGTCAGAACGCCCATGTCCCTACCTTCGCCTATTTTTCTAGGTCGGCTCGTCTACCCTATGACCCCGCTTCCTTCATGAAAATTGTACCCTAAACATCCGTGATACCCGCCGACCTATTAGATCCTATCAGATCTTCGTGGTTCGCCCGTGATCGAGCCTCGAAAGTCGCCCCTCGCCAATGTTTCAAAATAGACCCCATTCCTTTCCTTCTTCGGTCGAACCCTCTTCGACCCAAGTTTGACCTCGCTTGAGAGCTCCGGATCGACTCCCGTGACAGGGGAGCCTCCAGCTCCTTCGCGCGAGGCCAGGCGAAGGCCGGAGCGGCGCTCCACCACCCATCTCCGGTCGCGGCCGTGAGGTCCAATATCTCGCAGTTTCACCAGCTGCTCGAGGTGTTTTCTGCTCCTTTTTCTTGCATTTTCATACTTAGTGAAGTCTTAGGTTTAGGTCTTTCCATTCCATTTCAATTCAGACACCTTCCTTCGCCGAATTCACCCCTCGCCGGAGCAGGCTCCGGCGAGCGCCCATTTCCGCCAAACACCGCCCCAAACACCCCCGCGTTGCTCTGGAATCCTTTCTGTGGTTGTGTGCTTCCTGTGCAGGATCCCAGGTGCTTCAGACCCCTTCCTGGGTCGTTTTTTTTTTGCGACCGCCGAGCTTCCTGGAGCCGCTCCCCCTCCGTTCACGCCGCGGTAGACTCCCGGCCATCTCTGGGCCATTTTGACCCTGCCGTGCATTCGAGGAGGGCTCCAGGAGGCTTAGCGTTCATTCAGAAGAGACGAGGAGACACTCGACATCAAGATGTAGCGGATCCAACGTCGTCCGAGCTCTGTTCTTCACGCGTTCGTCCTCCTTGCTCACGGGCCGTCGATCACTCCTCTGTTCTTGCTGAGCAGCAGCAGCCGTCGGATTGGGAGAAGCCAGGACCGCTCGATCAGTCTCCCCGTTTTAATCTTGGCCCCTGGATCGCGAAGAGGTATCAGTTTCTGTGGCGTTGCCACGCGTATTAGTGGATGCGCCTCCTCCGTCCGATCGCGCGGGGTATTTTGCATTAGCTCCCCCGCCGCTTTTTGTAATTGATTATTAAATAGCAGAACATTTACTTGCTTTTATTTATTGCTGTAACATTTGCATAGCAGCCCCCGCATCTTTCGTAAATAACGTTTACACCCCCGCCAGGCGCGCGTGCCAGTCACGTGCGCCCTGGCGTTTTTGCAAACTTAAACCCGCTGCTTTGAGTATTAGATTCTGGTCCCGAACATATTGTACTCAGTACAACTTTTGTTGGAAATATTGTGCTAAGGCCCCAGACTTCTTGAGTATTACATAAATGCCCCTGCAAATGTGAATTTTCTTTTTGCTTCTTGTATTTTATGCACGCATCCAGAAAACCCTAAAAAATCCATAAAAATTAACTTAGATATCTGTTGCATAGTACTTCCACGCCATATTTTTATTTTTCTTAAATATTGCATTTTTATATTTATTAAAAATCAAAAACATCTATTTTCAGCACTGTTTGCATCATAAAATCACTAAAAAAATATAAAAACACTCCAGAAAATTCCCAAAAAAATATATTTTGTGTCTTTTAGTTTGTTTTAACTCCCAGCCAAAAATCATTAAAAAATATAAAACCAAACTCCAAAAAATTGCAAAACTCTAAAAACCTTCATAAAAATTTATAAAATCATTAAAAAATCCAAAAATAGTGTTTTCTTTTCCTAAATTTTCTTGGTTTCATTATCTTTCACTGAAAATTAAGTTGGGGAATTTTTGCCACTGATTTCTATTTTATTTCTCCATTTTAAGTTTCAGCCTTGCTTTTTACTACTGTTTTCTTTATTTTGTTAATTAAAAATACCAAAAACATTCTAAAAATCACCCAAAAATCACAAAAACAGTAAAAAAAATATAAAAAGACCAAAAAGACTTTATTTTCATATTTTTGAACATTTTTATCTATTTTTATAAATATCTCTTGCTTTCTTTTATTACATTGTCTTTAATTTCCAATTTGGAAAAAGAAAATATAAAAAAATATAAAATATAAAAAAAATACAAATCAGTAAATTAAAAATCAAAATACAAAAATATAAAATTAAAAATTAAATAAAAAATATAAAATTAAAAACCCACAAAAAAATAGCTTAATAGGCATTTGATCACATACACACATTTTTGGTACCTAGTACCCCGTTCTACCTGTCTGCTCCCTGTGTTCGACCTCTACACATACTTGCACCTATACACATCTTGTTGTAGAGTTATAATAAATTTTAACTCCGCACATTTACATTCATTGCTTGATATATCTGTCGTGGGTTAATTGTTGTTTGAATCTCGGATTTCGTTGGAGGTCAAATCAGCGACTGTTGATTCGCCTTGCGAGTCAACACGACCTCTGCGATTTCCCGGTTCAACAAATGGCGCCGTTGCCGGGGAGCAACAGCGCGTAGTTCGGGTTTTTGCTCGTGTTTGTGATTTATTGCCTATTCTTGCCTTATTCATTTGCTCGTTTATTTGATATAATCGTCTTACTTGTCTAATCACCCTCTCTTGTTGACTTTGTGCGAGGAACCGCGGATCGAGGGAGGCGCTCTACCCTAGGCGCCTACGCACCCACGTGAAGTCGGCGTCAGCTTGCCGACCTAGCATCAAAGGAGGCTTGGAGGACTTGAGAAGACAAGCACATTTTTGAGCAATTTTTGTGCATTATTTGTGTAATTTCAGTGAGAGAGAGAGACTCTATTGTGTAATAATACAGGTACTCGGACTCTTGGACTTTCGGGCCCAATTTCCAAGTGTTTGTACACTTGGGGGCTCATCGCGGTTTTTACGGTTTTCACCGCCTTTTTCTTATTTTGTTTTCCGATTTTGTTTTCCTTATTTTGTGTGATTGAGCCCCTAGTTTTAGGATTGCTTGCGATAGCTTAAGGCCAAACACCTAATATATCTTGCATGTACCTATAGCCGCGTTTGGACTTAGTCAAATTTAAACAGTCGTGTCATTATCTTTTAACCCGTGTGCCGTGAGCGAGCCCCATCAAGCGCTACTCCTGAACTCGAGTGTGTCGAGAAGAGGAGGGGTGAGCCAAGACCGGACTCTTAGGTTAAAGATAAGTGGCCGACTTGTGGTTCTTCACGATAATAGCAATTTCTGAAACTTAGGGCGATTTCATCGGCTTTGCATTTGCATATAGATAGGTTTCAATTCTGCTGAGCATCCTTGCATGTAGAGTGCTGGAGGCAAGGTGAGCATTTACGCTTTAGCATCCATCATCGTTTTGATCGCTTGCATTGCTTTTCCGCCTCTCTACCTCTGATTTTGATCATCTAGGAGCTTAAAGGAATTGACTCCCCGATAGGATCGTGCATTCTCATTAAAAATCCAAAAAAAAGTGATAATCAATAAAATTGGGACTGCTAACATTACTCGACCCTAAAATCAACCAAAAAGAAAAAAATTCTCTTGGGGCGAGTAATCCCCTCATTGTCTTCGCTTTTATTTGCTCGCGCACACACTAAGGTTAGAGCCCAAAATCCCATTCAGCCCCTAAGTGTTTGCGCAATATTTTGACTTCTCACCTAACTCTAAAACAGACAAGATAAAAAGACCGCATTTTACGGTCTCTACCGAGTTGAGTAGGTGAATTGAGGGTTTGCATTCTTTCATTTTTGCTTGTGATTGTTTTTTGTGTGTCCTAGATCATCCCTGCGCATTTGCGCCTTCTTCTTCATTCTCTTGACTTGACCATCGTGCTCTCCCGATCATTTTCTTTTGTTTCGAGATGGCCGACTGGAGCGTATTCTATCCGGACTTCGCGGATCCCTCCTTCACTCCAGCCGGTCCACCTCCTTTTTTCCAGGAGGACTTTGCTCCTGACTTTTGTACATATCCGCCTCAGCCACAGTATCAGGACTCGGATTTCTACCCACACCCACCTCTATCTCCACCTATGTATTATCCGCCTCCACCTTCACATCCACCCGAGACTGAGCTGATGGAGTCACCTTTCATGGAGTCCACCCTTGAGCACTTGACCCAGATGATGGATCATATGAGACAGAGGATTGACACCCTCACTAGTACCAATAAGAGCGACCATGATATTCCACCATTTGATGATATGGGTTCACTCGAGGATTTCCATGAGAGCTTGCAATCGCCCAAAATACAAAAAAATGAGAAAATTTTAAAAACACAAAAAGATTTCGGGAGACACACGATCGAGTCGGACTGTGAGGAGAGCGCCCACTTGCCAGACTTCTTGACCACACATGCATTCACACCCAGTCCCACCTTTGACCCCGAGGATGCCGCTGTACAGACTGCTCTTGGCATGCCTCGTGTATATGCTGATTCCGACTTCCTCCCTTGTATGGAGGAGGTCCAAAAATTCAAAAAAATGCTGACTGAGCCCGAAGTGGTGGCCACCATACATGAGATTATCCGTGCCCCACTTCAGCAGGTCATGACCGATTTATCTGCTCCTCTTCCCAAGAAGAGAAAGCGGAGGAGCAGATCTGAGCGTCATATCTTGACCATGGCCACTGCCCACGCCATCACACACCGTCCCATTCCAAAGAAGAAGAACACAGCTACACCTTTCATCACTTGCACCATCTCTGACCATACTTGTGATCGCACTCTCCTGGACGGCGGTGCTTCGATTAGCATCATACCCTTCTCGCTGGTACAGTCTCTTCACTTAGGGCCTCTCAAAAAGACCAGGATGATCGTACAGTTTGCTGATGGATCAATAAAGAGGCCGAAGGGTATCCTTGAAAACGCCGTCATCTCGATTCAGGGCACGAGCTACACCGTTGATTTTGTCGTATTGCCCATGGAGACCTCCACAGGGGAGCATTCTCCAATCATCCTGGGACGACCATTCCTTGCCTCCGCAAGGGTCGTTATTGATTACGGATCAGGAGAGATTCGCTTCCGTCCTGCTGACGCGAGCGAAGTGTTGATCACCGCACCCACTGCCGACCAGAGACCTGCACCTGATATGACTTCACCTATCTTGGCTGACCCCGAGGACTATGATCTATATGAGGATATCAGAGAGACCTTCTTCATGACCGATGATGAGACCCGAGAATTCCTCTCCAAGGAGGAAAGCTCGGAAAGCATAGACCTTGGTGTTTCCGCTTCCTGTGATTGGCGATGTGTTGATGACATCCGCGGGATTTACACGATCGACACTATTGAGCGGAGGGAAGATATAGAGACTATACAGGACGGACATGCTTTGACTACTTCCACTGATGAGTCCGCTCCTGTCCATGTAGATACTGATGAGACTAAGGCCGAATTTGATTTGGTTGCTTTTCTTCAGAGATTCGGACCTTTTGATGAGAAAGATGATCCGGTTGAGATTATAGAGGACGAACAGAGTTCGACTACTTCCACCGATGAGTTCGTGCCTTTTGGTTTTGACCTGGATGACTCCTCGCAGGACGACTCCGAGTACACTACTTCCGATGATGATGAGTTCGTCCCATTCCACTTTGATATCAGCGAGACTCCCAAGGCCGGACCTAGCCGTACTTCTTCCACTACTCCGTCTGTGCCTTCACACCCTAGGGCCCCCGAGGACTTACACCTTGTCGACCCTGATCGAATTCCGTCCACTGTGGACCCCGATGTCGACCTGCACCACACTAGATCTATTCCTCCGCGGTCCCGCAAGAAGGTTCGCTTTCAACCTTCTTGATCATCTGTATATCCATCTCTGTTGTATATTCACTTTTGTGTACCTCTGTTCTCTCTCCCGTATTGCTCGTCTACCCATTCCTCGAGTCTGCCTTACTTAGGACGTACTTTGTCCTAAGTATAGGGGGGTGGACGAGCCGATTGCTCTTTTGTCGTTCCGTCTGATCACTCCTGTTGTTGCCTATACTTAGGGCTTCTTTTACCCTAAGTATAGGGGGAGTGACGTGTACATCCTCCGATCTCTTCTTCCATCTTTATTTATTTTCTTCTTTTCTTCTTTTCTTCTTTTCCTCTTCTATCTTCTTTATCTACCGAAAAGGTGCCGCCCTTGTAGACCGTTTTCCATACTTAGGACGTACTTTGTCCTAAGTATAGGGGGGTGTGCACCTCGAGTTGTTCTATTCTTTTCGATCCTCTCCATTGTCTCCTCTTCTTGTCTATACTTAGGGATATCTTACCCTAAGTATAGGGGGAGACAACCTGAGTACGATCTGTTCATTCCCACCCTTGACCCTCCCTGCCTTGTGTACAGTCTGCTATACTTAGGATTATTTGATCCTAAGTATAGGGGGGACGGTCAACTTCTCATTCATTCATTCATTTATTCTTTAGACTTTCCTATACTTAGTACGAGTTATGTCTTCTCTTTTCTCTCCGATCTATGAGGACATAGCTCAAGCTAAGTATAGGGGGGTCGTATATACTACGTATATACTTTAGCCATAACTCGTACTTTCGTAATAATATAGCTACTAATTCTTTAAAATTCATTAAAAATCCTTAATAAAAAAGATGTGGTTATTCCTCAAATTCTTTTTGTATTTACTGATTAATAAATCAGGTGAAAATGTTTTTTGCAAAATGTTTGAAAAATAGTTTGAAAATCTTTGTGAACATTTATTGAAAACTATTTTGAAAATATTTTGTTTCGTGTTTTCAACCTGTGTGGTTTGTAAAATTTCTTTTCTTTGTGTGAAATAAAATGTTTGAAAAATGATTTGCAAATGGTTTGAAAAATGGTTGCAAAAATGATTTAAAAACCTATATATACGGTTTTGAAAGCCTTTGCAAAAATGATTTTCAAATGTGTGTAAATGTTTGTAAAAATTATTTTGGACTATAGTTTTCAAAAATTGTGTGAAAAGCTTGTGTCAAATAAGTTTGAGGAATATTCACATCACACCAAAATCCACTATATATATATATGTATAAAATTGACCACTTACCCTTGTAAATTCTTAAAATCCACTTCTTGTATATATGAGAAGCACTCCCGTGTACATATTTTAACCTATTTTTCAGCCAAAATCTTTTTGTTTTCAAAAAATTCCCAAAAACATTTGCAAAATTAAAATCCAAAAACATTTAAAAAATCTTTTTGAAAAATACAAAAAATTGCATATGCATCATCATCATCTTTTCAAAAATCCATAAAAAGTTCAAAATCTTGAAAATTGCATCACAAAAATATTTTCTGCATTGCATGTGCATGGCATTCGCATTTTTCGGATTGAGTTTGATAGTTGAACAAGTCTAAATAAAATCTGGAGATTGGAGCTTGATTGGACCTTAAAATATACCTAATAACAGGAACCTTATAGGAACTGGGTTTGAGGTACTTCAGGTCTAGTTGACTTAATTCTTTGAGGATCACGGGATTTGGTTCAATGGATTCTTGACTGCCTAAGTAGAGTATTTCGGAGCACACGCACGACTCTTGTTGATAATGACCTAACTTGGACACCTGCACCTTTCACATAGCTCTCCACGGATGAGGTGGTGAGGAGGCAGTTTCCTTTGGCTTGGGGTAGCATATGAGGGTAGTACTTCTAGGCGGAACCTCTCTTCTTCTTATAGTGAAGGAAGTGCACCTCAACTTGGTCTAGTGGTGATGAAGGCTAAAGACAGAAGCCGTGGGTTGCAATAAAGCTTCAAAAGAGGGATAGTCTACTAGCTCAAGAGGAAAATTTCTTGTATATATGCTGCACCATGTAGATATGTTGTACAGATGCAATTGAAAAAAAAAAGAAAAAAAAAGAAAAAAAAAGAAGAACTCCAAAAAAGTGGTGGGTCGGATTGAAAATTTAATAACCCCACCGGAGTGTATATAGTCCAATAAAGCAAAAGCTTATGGTATCCATATTACATCTCATGAAGCTTGCAGCGGGAGACTTAGCTACACTGGTTGAGCTCCCAAAAGTCTATACTTCTTCCCCCTCTTCTTGAGCCGGTTGCACTTGAACTTAGAAGGGAATACCCCGCTTCTCGAGGAAAGAGTTGCTAGACCGAGGCATTAGAGTTACCAGGTTGAGGGAGGTTGTTTCTTTGTCACTTCTGAGGTAGGGAGCTACATATCACTTACACTGTACGAGTCAGACTCATAGTCGTAAGAGTTTGCGTATGAGTTGAAGTATTTCTGACCTGGCTATTGAGGAGACTTGGACAGAGTTTTGGGATTCTCAAGGACTGTTGGATTTCAAACTTGGTTCTCATTAAGGTTCCGCCCGCACTAAAATTCCAAAGGTCCGACTTAAGCTCCAAACTTTGATTTTGCGAAGACAAGTTTGATAGTTAAACTTAATCCATCTTTCTTCTTTTTCTTTTCTTTATTTTTCTTTTTCTGCACTTATTTCATAAGTGTTTGCTAGGGACTAGCAAAGGCAAGTATAGGGGGATGATGAATCCACGTTTCATCATCTTTATTCTATCATTTTGGCCTTAAAAACCCTAGTAAATGCGTGTAAATAGGCCTAATTCATGCATTTTAGCATTCATGCATAGGTGTGTAAATACTGTATAAATTGCGGTTTTTAAAGCCAAAATAATAGAATAAAGAAAAGAAAAGAAAAAGAATAAAATATTGTAAATATTTTATGACCCGAAACCCCGAGACCTAGGCATCTTGATGAATAGGTCGACAAGGAATAAAGTAGGGGGAGATAAGGTCAGAAATACAGTGTAAATACCTATACTTTTTATTCATTCTTTATTCATTTTAGGACCTATTTTTGGTTCCACTTTTTATACATCAAATAAAGAAATTTTTAAATGAAAGTTGTAGATAATTTAATAAATAAAAATACAAAATTGATTTCATAGAAAAATAATGTACAGATAAAAAGTTATGGTCTAAATAAAAATCCAGAATGCCAACTTCCCAGACCCGTATCTCATAAATAAAAACTCCAAATGCCACATACTCACCTTTAATTGTATATAGAAGAAAATAAGCTAATTAATGGTGGTGGTTTCGCATTTGGCGGAGCTACGGTTTGAAAGTTGAGTTTTGGACTCCCATTGTACCTTGTACATATTAAAATATTCAATTTATTATTTATTTATTATTTTTACAATTTTATATTTTTATAATGTTGTAAATAATAGTTATAATAATAATGTACATTAAAATAAGAATAAAAACCTAAATAAAAACAAAAATAAAATACTTGTATATATATATTCAATACATAGGTACATTACCTAAATATATACCTATACAAAACATGTTTGTATTTTATTATATAAAATATATCAGAAAATTAAAATAAAAATATATTTGTGTCTATAAAAGTATTTTATAATTTTAGAAAATAAAAACCAAAATAAAATAAATTAAAAATACCTAAATAAAATAGAATACTTAAATACATAGATATAGATACCTATAAGGGTATAAATGCAAAATTGTAAAAATATATATCATAAAAATAATTAAAAATCGGAATAAAATACTATAGAAAATAAGAAACTTTTTTTATTTTATAACCTTAAATTAATTACGTCATTTGCTATTTTTAAATCATTTTATAAATCTTTTTCCCAGGGTTTTTCCTGGTTGGTCCACGTGGACCAACCAGGAGGGTCCGAGAGTTGACCGCGGGTCAACTCTCTGACCCGCCCCCTGTGGCCCTGTCAGAACGCCCATGTCCCTACCTTCGCCTATTTTTCTAGGTCGGCTCGTCTACCCTATGACCCCGCTTCCTTCATGAAAATTGTACCCTAAACATCCGTGATACCCGCCGACCTATTAGATCCTATCAGATCTTCGTGGTTCGCCCGTGATCGAGCCTCGAAAGTCGCCCCTCGCCAATGTTTCAAAATAGACCCCATTCCTTTCCTTCTTCGGTCGAACCCTCTTCGACCCAAGTTTGACCTCGCTTGAGAGCTCCGGATCGACTCCCGTGACAGGGGAGCCTCCAGCTCCTTCGCGCGAGGCCAGGCGAAGGCCGGAGCGGCGCTCCACCACCCATCTCCGGTCGCGGCCGTGAGGTCCAATATCTCGCAGTTTCACCAGCTGCTCGAGGTGTTTTCTGCTCCTTTTTCTTGCATTTTCATACTTAGTGAAGTCTTAGGTTTAGGTCTTTCCATTCCATTTCAATTCAGACACCTTCCTTCGCCGAATTCACCCCTCGCCGGAGCAGGCTCCGGCGAGCGCCCATTTCCGCCAAACACCGCCCCAAACACCCCCGCGTTGCTCTGGAATCCTTTCTGTGGTTGTGTGCTTCCTGTGCAGGATCCCAGGTGCTTCAGACCCCTTCCTGGGTCGTTTTTTTTTTGCGACCGCCGAGCTTCCTGGAGCCGCTCCCCCTCCGTTCACGCCGCGGTAGACTCCCGGCCATCTCTGGGCCATTTTGACCCTGCCGTGCATTCGAGGAGGGCTCCAGGAGGCTTAGCGTTCATTCAGAAGAGACGAGGAGACACTCGACATCAAGATGTAGCGGATCCAACGTCGTCCGAGCTCTGTTCTTCACGCGTTCGTCCTCCTTGCTCACGGGCCGTCGATCACTCCTCTGTTCTTGCTGAGCAGCAGCAGCCGTCGGATTGGGAGAAGCCAGGACCGCTCGATCAGTCTCCCCGTTTTAATCTTGGCCCCTGGATCGCGAAGAGGTATCAGTTTCTGTGGCGTTGCCACGCGTATTAGTGGATGCGCCTCCTCCGTCCGATCGCGCGGGGTATTTTGCATTAGCTCCCCCGCCGCTTTTTGTAATTGATTATTAAATAGCAGAACATTTACTTGCTTTTATTTATTGCTGTAACATTTGCATAGCAACCCCCGCATCTTTCGTAAATAACGTTTACACCCCCGCCAGGCGCGCGTGCCAGTCACGTGCGCCCTGGCGTTTTTGCAAACTTAAACCCGCTGCTTTGAGTATTAGATTCTGGTCCCGAACATATTGTACTCAGTACAACTTTTGTTGGAAATATTGCGCTAAGGCCCCAGACTTCTTGAGTATTACATAAATGCCCCTGCAAATGTGAATTTTCTTTTTGCTTCTTGTATTTTATGCACGCATCCAGAAAATCCTAAAAAATCCATAAAAATTAACTTAGATATCTGTTGCATAGTACTTCCACGCCATATTTTTATTTTTCTTAAATATTGCATTTTTATATTTATTAAAAATCAAAAACATCTATTTTCAGCACTGTTTGCATCATAAAATCACTAAAAAAATATAAAAACACTCCAGAAAATTCCCAAAAAAATATATTTTGTGTCTTTTAGTTTGTTTTAACTCCCAGCCAAAAATCATTAAAAAATATAAAACCAAACTCCAAAAAATTGCAAAACTCTAAAAACCTTCATAAAAATTTATAAAATCATTAAAAAATCCAAAAATAGTGTTTTCTTTTCCTAAATTTTCTTGGTTTCATTATCTTTCACTGAAAATTAAGTTGGGGAATTTTTGCCACTGATTTCTATTTTATTTCTCCATTTTAAGTTTCAGCCTTGCTTTTTACTACTGTTTTCTTTATTTTGTTAATTAAAAATACCAAAAACATTCTAAAAATCACCCAAAAATCACAAAAACAGTAAAAAAAATATAAAAAGACCAAAAAGACTTTATTTTCATATTTTTGAACATTTTTATCTATTTTTATAAATATCTCTTGCTTTCTTTTATTACATTGTCTTTAATTTCCAATTTGGAAAAAGAAAATATAAAAAAATATAAAATATAAAAAAAATACAAATCAGTAAATTAAAAATCAAAATACAAAAATATAAAATTAAAAATTAAATAAAAAAATATAAAATTAAAAACCCACAAAAAAATAGCTTAATAGGCATTTGATCACATACACACATTTTTGGTACCTAGTACCCCGTTCTACCTGTCTGCTCCCTGTGTTCGACCTCTACACATACTTGCACCTATACACATCTTGTTGTAGAGTTATAATAAATTTTAACTCCGCACATTTACATTCATTGCTTGATATATCTGTCGTGGGTTAATTGTTGTTTGAATCTCGGATTTCGTTGGAGGTCAAATCAGCGACTGTTGATTCGCCTTGCGAGTCAACACGACCTCTGCGATTTCCCGGTTCAACAGGCTCCTGCATCTGTCCTCTTGGATGGCAGACGGTTCTGAATCGCAAAAAATGTGGCACGAATGAGCACATGGATCTCTGACTGGTGGTTCTTCCTCTTCCTCCTAACTGTGGTCCAGTCTCTGAGTGATCACTGGAAGAGAGGTATGTGCTCCAAGGCCTCCTATAGAGTCAGCTGTATCTAACATCCGTCCATCATCTGCTGGCTAAACTCTATCTAATGGTTCTTTTTATGATTTTCTTTTTTCTGCCCCTTAGCCAAGTGGAGTGCTTGGGGGAAGGGGACTACTGGGTCCTTCTCAGATGAAGGACTGGGAGAGGGTCTAGAATGCTCATGAACAACAGAATCCACATAAACATCATCAAGTAACACAGGTGGATCTGAAATAATAAATCCTTTCCTTTATTCGCAGATATATCCTGAGATACAAGCATTGAAGGAAAAACAAAAGGATTATCAGAACAGTAAATGGTGGCCTCAGTACAACCCTTGGCATCTGGACTTGCGGCATCAGTACCGCGCTCTGGCTCAGCAATTGGTATGGTGGCGTCAGTACCACCTCCTCCATCTGGTGAAGCGATGGCCTCAGTACCGTCGGTTGGATCAACATCCATGGTGGCATCAGTACCACCGGCATCATCATGCTCCTGAGGGGCATCAGCACCGCTCCCCTCATCGCTTAGCGCTCCTAAAGTGGCGTGGGATCGTCGCTCAAACGAGGCGCCGCCTACTGGCATCCTACCGCTCCTAAGTGTAAAAAAATTAGCATCAAACATGTATGCCGTCATATCACCAAGTGAAGCACTAGGTGTGGTAATCTCAGTGAACTCTACCTACTCAGACTTCGTCTTGAGGCTGTTCGGATTCAGCTCGATCTGGGTAGGGATGGCGGCCTTCCCTCTCACTATCTCCCTCATCTCCTTACAGAACTCATCCATCTCCCGTCTGAATGTGGCATGCTGCTTGGACATGAGGTGGGCTAGATCATCAAGTGTGGGGTTCTCATAGGTCAGCCCATGAGGACCTTGGGGGCCTCGTTGGTAGCGAGGCTGCTGTTGCTGGTGAGGGTGAGAGGGGTACTGTAGATGATACTGCTGCTGAGGCTGCTCACGCCTCCAAGACTGTCCCTGCTGATAGGGACGAGGACCATACTTCTAGTGGTGGGATGGTTGATGCTGTTGTACTGGGGACTGGGGCTGCTGGTGAGTCTCTCACTGCTGGTTGTATTGGCCACCCTGAACTGGAGGCTACTGTTGGGAACTGGTGCCTCCGGCCAACCAACGGAATCCGGGATGGTCTCGTCGGATATCGGGTTGGGGTCGATCATACCATATCCCATTGACATCCATCAACGACTCCTTCTCGTAGGTGGTTAGGGGAAGTATTGCCAGAGGTTGGTCCGGCTGATACACCACCATCTGGCTATCCTGAGATGGTGGTTCATGGACGTACTGTTGCTGTTGCGGCTGGTAGGGCTTCGCCTGAACGTGGTGGACCTGTCGGTACTAGGAGAAGGGCTGAGCCGAACGGCTGATGCTCCCGGTATCTGCCCGTGACCTGAGACGAGGCTGAGAAGCCGTCTGTGCCTCCTGGAGACAAATGATATGGGTCTTTAGGTCACTCAACGTCTGTGCCATCTGATCGATCTGAGTCATGCCCTGGAACTGCTTCTTCTCTATCAACTCGATCCGGTCCAGCTTCTTGCTGATAATGCCCATGTCTGCTGTTGTAGACTCTGCTTGTGCGGCTGCCGCGGATAAAGTGGAAGGACCGGCATCGACCCGTTCTATCCTCTGAAACTGCACGACCTGTGGCTGGGGGCGTCCCTGAGTGTAGAGTCGGGTCTGGGACATCACTGTATAGTTCTCGACCATCCCCTCGTAGAGGGCCCATACCTGATCCTCGTCCTTGACGAAGTAGGAACCGCCACAAGAAGCATTCACCAAGCCCTGTAGCTCTGGTGTAAGTCCACAAAAGAAGCTCTGAACTAGGTTCGACTTCGAGATATCATGGTACGAACATCTGTCGGTAAGCTCTCTGAACCTCTCCCATGCCTCATGGAACTGCTCGTTGGGGAGCATGGAAAAGTTGCTGATCAGGGCCCTCACTGCATTGGTCCGCCCGAGTGGATAGTACTTGTTCAAGTACTCGGTGCGGAGCTGCTCCCAGGTAGTC
This sequence comes from Ottelia alismoides, assembly GCA_037367405.1. Lineage (NCBI taxonomy): Eukaryota > Viridiplantae > Streptophyta > Magnoliopsida > Alismatales > Hydrocharitaceae > Ottelia > Ottelia alismoides. The sequence goes on along the minus strand of JAZKJV010002210.1, from coordinate 198,702 downwards.
ATAAATCTCCCCAAATGCTTCAGTCAGTTAGCTGCTCGGTCAACAAGGGAGAAAGGAAAGGCAATCATTCGAATGGTATCCTCGTCCACCTGCCGATCGTGGACAGTGCTGTAGATCATCTCAAACTCTTGGAGATGTAGATGGGGCTCCTCAGTCTCGAGCCCGTGAAAGCAGGGAAGACGCTGAAGTGTATGCGGGGGGAACTTGAAGTCCCCCACGATCGCTGGAAGAACAATCCACTGGTGTGTAAGCATCGATCCGGGGTTCTGCAACTCCCGCATCGGTATGGCTGGTGCTGGTTAGACCGACTCCTCAAGCTGATCTGGGTCTCCCGCTCCTGCGGATCTTGGTTGATCTCACTCTGTCCTCAGCCTCTCCATCTCTCTCCTCATCTCCACCATGAAAGCTCCTTGATCCCGTATCTGGTGCTGCATCATCTCAAGGGAAGCTAACATGTGTTGTTGATCGCACCCTGGTCCAACATATATGTAGTCGTCTCTGGTCTATAACCCTCGGTGCGCTCCTCGCTACTGGCCATGGTCTCTGCAAAGGCAAAAGACCCAAATTCAGGCACCGATAAATCATCTGTCTGCTGTCTCTGATCTGGCACTGACACTAGTATCTCAGAAGTGGTAGAAGGGTAGTTAAGGGGGAACAGGGCGGAATCGAATTTGGGTTCGGAGAGCGGGTCTCGGCTCTCACGAACCAACCTAGATGAACGGGTTGGAGTGTTGAAAAGCGGTGCAGCCAAAGGTTGCCTAAGGGACCTCCTTCCCATCATCTTGATCTGGCGAGTCAGGCGGATGAGATCTAGAAAGCACAGAAGATGAACAATCAAACCCCTGATTTACCTACGCAAGACAGAGCTGATGACCGTAAGAGATCAGTCGATTATCTTGTCGATTTTAGTTTACGTGATCAAGTCAGTCTATCAGAGCGGTTAAGCGAGCTGATGGGAATCCAATCCTCCCACTAGAGTGTCTCGTATAAAAGGCCGGTAGTCAGATAAGAGATCAGATATGGCTCTAGCCTAGTGTTTGGGTCGCTCTCTCGCTCATCCAAATCAGACAAGGAGGGCGTTGCTCTCCCCAAGATAAATTTTTAAATGAAGTGTCTTTAAGGGTCAAGTGTGTTTAATAGTCCCAATTTTATAGTTTTTCTTTTTTAAGGTATTTTTCAATGCAAATAACACCTAACGAATTTTTCGATTCACCTGGTTATTTAAGTCCAAAAACAGGGGGGAGAAGACGAAAAATCTGATGCGCGATGAAATCAATGATGCATGCAGAGTAAGAGATGCAAACCTGACTCCAGCAGTCTACATGCAAAGTGATCCGCGCATAAATGTAAAGGCAGAAAATAAACTACCTATATGATGCACGAGAAACTGGCCTTAGACAGAGCAATTCTACACGAGAAGAACAACAGTCGTGTACTCAAACTTAAGTCTGGAGTCCTATCTTGGGAGCCACTCAGTGTCCGCCACAACGGATCCTGCATGCGCTGTATGTGACTTCTCAAGGTACATGGACTAGAGTTTAAGTAAATTGGGTTTTTCTTGTGAATTAATTAATTAGGTCCAATTACGATCTAATAGGAGCAGGAAGATAATTATGGATTGGGTCCTAATCAATTACGTCATAATCAAGAGAAAATCCTAAGCTAAGGCCAAAACGACGTAAATCAGATAGGCAGTAATAAAAATGCGAGAAAACTAAAATGGGCAAAAAATGCGGTGAGGTCCCCCGAGCACACCGGTACTTGGCGAAACAGACCCCGATATCACCAAAGTCCAAGTCCAAGTGTCATGTATTATTACAATAATAGTTTGTAGAAATATAAAATAAACTACGGCTACGGCTATCTACACTAAGCTACAGTTATTTGGCGATTATTTCCGGCTCCCGTACTCCTGCTCAGCTCCTCGTGCTCTCCTGCGGCTCTATGCAGAAAAGAGCCGCCTCCAACTCCCGCGGTTGCGTCGGCTTCCGAAAAAGCCACCTCGATCCTTGGTCCCCTCGCAAGAAAACAAACAAGAGTGTATCAAACCAGATTATTATTAAAATATGCAAATAAAATCAGATAAAAAATATCTACAAGTATCCACAGAAAAGCCCTGAAAAAGCCGCGAAAATAAAAAACAACTACTAAGCCGTGTGCTCCAGCAACGATGCCATTCTGATGACCAAAAACTCCACTATCAGGCTAAGGTAAAAATAAACAAGGGTCGTTGCGACCCGAATAGCAGAAATCGATCAATCAAGAAAAATTAGACCATCAAATAAAAGTAATCAGAATAAAATCCGAATAGCGGTCTCGCTATTTATGTAACCTGGTATAGCGACCAGGGTCGAACACAAGGAGCACGGATTGGCTCAAAGATCCTACGAAGTAGTCTAAAAATCAAAGAAAAGAATAAAATATTTTTTGGTGGATTTTATGTATTTTTAATTTTTTTATTGTATTTTTAATTATGAGTAAGATCTAAAAAGCTAGAAAAAGGCACAAACAACTAATTATTTAACCACACAAATCGAATAAGAAAAATGTAATAAAAATGTTTTTGGTTTTTATAATTTTTTGGTGTTTTTGCTAATTTTCTCATATTTTTATATTTTTTTTGATTTTGTAAAAATGAAATAAGGAAGAAAACTGAACTCAATGTGCATCCAGATTTGAAAGGTTATTTAAAAATAGATAAATAACCTCTAAAAACTAGAGAATTTTATATCAACAACATGTAAAAACTAAGCTACAGGAGAAGAAATAGCATTTTTTTTATTTTTTTTGAATTTTTAATGATTTTTATAAGGTTTTTTGAATTTTTAGGTGTTTTATAAATCCAAATGCAACAGAAATTGGCTGAAGTAAGTAAATACTAAAACAATCCGTACCAAATTTTTTTAGAATTTTTGGAGGGTTTTTTATATTTTTAATTGATTTTTCAATTCAAACATTAGTAAAAATAGGTATTTTTGAATTTTGAAAAATAGCAAACAACAATAAAAATATCCCAAAAAATTACTGAAATTTTTACACAATGGCATGAGCCATGTATCCAAATTTCACAAGATTTGGAGTTGATTTGATATTTAATTCAACCAATAAACAAGCCACAACACACAAGGACCTAAATGTAAGAAAAATAAGTTCGAAGAGCTAAAATGGGGTGCAAAAAGCCTAGGGGGCTCTGTATAAAATTAGCATTAAATTCGGAACACGTTCTAAACAACCACGAACAGGGGCATAAATGCAAATATTCAAAGTAAAACTTCAAACAATAACCTTAATAAAGCCCAACCCGATACATGCAAAAAGCCCAAAATATCACGTGTCGAAGCACGTGCACCACAACTGGGGGGACTAAAATGCAAATACGAAAAAGTATAAGGTCCACAGTATAGATTTTCAAAAATAAAAGCAACTGCACTTAATATTTACATGACTAAACTATAAATGCTAAAGAGAGAGGGGCCTAAGTGATTTTTACCCCTTTATTAAGATCCGGCGGTTGGCAGGGGGTCTTCTATAGATCGGACGACTGAGATGCGTTGATACCCCTTCGCTTATGTGTGGCTTGGATCTAATCCTCAGATGGATCGACGGTCGGGAACCTCCTTCAGATGGATGGATGAGATCTAATCTGGCACGATGAGGCTCGATCGACGGTGATGGAGGCTCCTAGAAGAACAGCTCGTCGACGACTTTCACCGGGCCAATATGTGCGATCGGGAGGTCCTCCGAGGCTGTAGAGATAGGAGAATTGATGTTGGTGGTGTTCCGCAGCGGTTGGGGGTCTCAATGAGGCCGGGAGCATCGGAGAAGCTCCGGCAACGTGGGGGACCTGGGACTCCTGTTCCTGGGTACTCGAACCTCCTGATGAGGCTCTTAAGCCGTGAAACCTGCACAGGAAGCAAGAGGGGTCGAGGGCAAATTGCCTCGACCCATTAGCGGGCGAAAAGAGCGATCGGGGGAGTCAGGGCGTGGTCCTCCGGCGAGTGACGACGGAGGAGGACTTGAGTCCGGGTTCCAGAGCGAACCATGATGATCGGAGGTGCAAAGAATGTGTGGAGTGGACTCGTGGAGATGATGGGATGGTCAGATGGCGAAATATGTGAATGGATGATCGGGAATCGGTCGGCGATGCTAAACCTAAAGATGGGAATTAAAGCGAAGCTAAAGGCTAATAGTGATACCCGGTGGCTGAGAGCGTCTGTGGTGTAGGTCAGCTACCTCCTGGGATCTTCGCCTCGATGAAGCGACACCTCCAGAGTCTTGAGCTCACCGGTAGCAGAGCGCGACGACGTGGGTCGCCGGACCTGGGGCTAGGGCGCCTCTATCCTCTCTCTGACACCCCCTCGGGCTTGTTGTCACTCAAGGCAAGAGGGTGGAGGTCTTGGGAGTCGAAGACGGTGGCCGAAGGTGCAGAGGAAGGCGGCGGGTGCTTAGACTATATAGTGGTAGGGGTGCGAGAAGATGGGAGTCAAGCGCAAATCGATGCTCGGACTCCTAAGAAAAAGATCGGGCGAAGATCGCGGATGTGCCCCCCAGCGATCGAAGCTCGTGGTTTGGTCAAATGGAGGTCGGATCAAATCAGGAAAATTTGGAGAAGTCGGGCAAACGAACAGGATCCGCGAAGAAGAGGTCTGGCGGGGAAGAGTTGACCGGGGGTCAACATCCCCCGTGGACCAATGAGTATTCATCATTTATTAATTACTTGTAAATTAAATAAAAAATAGTAAATGATTTTATTTCAAAATATTTTCAACATGAAAAATGTTTATTATTTTTAAAATTATTTTTTGTGATTTTTATTTCTTTTTTGAAAAATAAATTAATGTATATACATAATGTATTATTATACATAGGTATAAATGCCTGGGTATTTTTTATTTTTATTAGTTTATTTTTACATAATTATCCCCATTTTATATTTTATTTATTTACAACATAAAATTTGGGATATAGAATAATTTGTATTTAATTTTTATTATGTATTTACAAGGGCAAAATAAATAGGTATATGTACATATATACATGGTATATACAAGAGTGAGAGAGAGAATTTAATTTTATTATTTTTATTTTTTCCTTTTTATTTTATTTTTATAAATATATACACATTATAAGGAACACATTTGTATTTTTATTTTTATGAAAATAAAATATATACATGAAATGGGGGAATATTTGCACAGTGATGAATGGCCCTATCTCTCTCTACTTGTTTTATTTTGCGGTCAGGCCATGGCTTGGCCCTCCCTTGGGTTCGGGTCACTCAATATTTAGTCTAAATATTTCCCTCTTTTTTTATTTCTTTATTCCTTTATTTTTGTACAAAAACATGCTAATTATTTCTATTTACATCTAGCATGTAATTTGACAATTTATTATATTTACAAATAATTACATGGTGCTTTGCAAAGATTTTTAGCTAAAAAAAGGAATAAAGAGTGATGAATGGGGATTCATCACCTCTCCAAGCTCTCCTCTGCTCGCATCTCTGCATCAGCGAACTCTGAAGGTGAGAGGATGGCCTGTGCTGTTGGGTCTGCCCAAACTGCCTCGTCATCTGTAATCACAAAATCGTAGTCCTGGTGGATGTCTCGCCCTGCCTCTGTCATCTGCTCTTAATCGGAAGTCAGTTCTGAGCAAGCTGAATATCTATCTCTAGTCTCCTCGACCGTCTCTATTTGTATACTCTACGCGAAAGTATACCTTCCTGCTATCAAGATCGGACACTGCCTTGTCTGTGGCCAAGAACGGACGTCCTAAAATGATGGGGGTATCGGTCATGGACTCAGGAATCTCCATGTCCAATACAACGAAGTCCACGGGGATTTTCAGGCCCTGAATCGTGACGACAACGTCCTTCAGCAATCCCTTCGACCTCTTGACAGATCGATCAGCAAAATGTAGGACCGTCCTGCTCTATCGTAGAGGGCCCAACTCGAAGCAGTCGAGTAGGGCTGACGGAAGTAGGTTGATCGAAGAATCGCTCTCTAATAGAGTGTGGTCGAACCTCTACTCATGAATATGGCATCTGACATATGGGGCTCCTGCATCTAGCCTCTTGGCTGGCAGACGGTTCTAAATCGCAAAGCATGTGGCGCGAGTGAGCACATGGATCTCTGACTGGTGGTTCCGCCTCTTCCTCCTAACTGTGGTCCTATCTCTAAGTGATCTCTAGAAGAGAGGGATGTGCTCCAAGGCCTCCTGTGGAGTCAGCTGTATCTAAAATTGGTCCATCATCTGCTGGCTGAACTCTATCTGGTGATTCTTTTTCTGATTTTCTTTTGTATGCCTCTTAGCCAAGCGGAGTGCTTGGGGAAAGGGGATGGCTGGGTCCTCAAATGAAGGACTTGGATTGGGTATGGAATGCTCAGGCAAAGCAGAATCCACACAAACATCATCAAGTAACACAGGTGGATTGGAAAATAATAAACCCTTTCCTTTATTCACAGAAATGTCCTGAGATACATGAACTGAAGGGAAAGAAATAGGACTAGAAGAACTGAAAATGGTGGCCTCAGCACCACCCACGACATCTGTAATTGTGGCATCAGTACCACGCTCTGGCTCAGCAACTGGTATGGTGGCGTCAGTACTACCTCCTCCATCTGGTGAAACGATGACCTCAGTACCGTCGGCTAGATCAACATCCGCAGTGGCGTCAGCACCACCGTCATCATTATGCTCATGAGTGCATCAAAACCACTCTCTTCCTCGTCTGACGCTCCTGAAGTGGCATGGGGTCGTCGCATAGACGAGGTGCCGCCTGCTGTCATCCTACCGCTCCTAAGTGTAACAAAATCAGCATCAAACATTTATGCAGTCATATCACCAAGTGAAGCACTAGGAGTAGTAATCTCAGTGAACTCTACCTGCTCATACTTCCTCTTGAGGTTGTTCGGGTTTGGCTCGATCTAGGCAGGAATGACAGCCTTCCCTCTCACTATCTCCCTCATCTCCTGCCTGAACTTGTCCATCACCCGTCGAAAGGTAGCCTGCTGCTCAGACATGAGGCGGGCTAAGTCATCCAAAGCGGGGTTCTCATAGGTCGGCCCATGAGAACCTGACAGGTGGCCTCGCTGGTAATGAGGTTGCTGTTGCTGGTGAGGGTGAGAGGGGTATTGTGAGTGATACTACGGCTGAGGCTGCTGCTGCCTCCAAGACTGTCCCTGTTGATAGGGACGAGGACCATACTGCTCTCTCTGGTGGGATGGCTGATGGTGTGCTGGGAACTGGTGCTGCTCACGCTGCTGGCCGTACTGGCCACCTTGAACTGGAGGCTGCTAGGAACTGGTGCCTCCTGCCGACCAGCGGAATCCGGGATGGTCTCGTCGGATACGGGGCTGGGGTCGGTCATACCATATCCTGTTGACATACATCAACGGATCCTGCTCGTAAGTGGGTGGGGGGAGTACTTTCAGGGGCTGGTCCGACTGATAAACCACAATCTGGATGTCCTCAGATGGTGGTGACTAGATGTACTGCTGCTGCTACGGCTAGTAGGGCTCCGCCTGCACATGGTGGACGTGTCGGTACTGGGCGGAGGGCTGGGCCGAATTGTTGCTGCCGGTGTCTGCCCGTGATCTGAGACGGGGCTGAGAAGCCGTCTGTGCCTCCTGGAGACACATGATCTGTGTCTTCAGGTCACTCCGCGTCTGTGCTATCTGATCAATCTGCGTCATACCCTGACACTGCTTCTTCTCGATAAACTCGATCCGGTCCAGCTTCTTGCTGATGATGCCCATATCGGCGGCTGTCGACTTTGCCTGTGTTGCTGCTGCTAACTAAGTGGAAGGACCAGATTCAATCCGTGCTATCCTTTGAAACTGCACGGCCTGTGGCTGGGGTGTCCCCTGAGTGTAGAGTCGGGTCTGGGACATCACTGTATAGTTCTCGACCATCTCCTCATAGATGGCCCAGATCTGATCCTCATCCTTGGAGAAATAAGAGCCTCCATATGATGCGTTCACTAACCCCTGCAGCTCTGGTGTAAGCCCACAGAAAACTCTCTGAACAAGGTTGGGCTTGGATATGTCATGGTGGGGGCACCGGTCTGTGAGCTCTCGGAACCTCTCCCATGCCTCATGGAATTGCTCGTTGGGGAGCATGGAGAAGTTGATGATCACAGCCCTCGCTGCATTCGTTTGCCCGAGTGGATAGTACTTGTTCAAGTACTCGGTGTGGAGCTGCTCCTAGGTGGTAACAAATCTCCCTAGATGCTTCAGCTAGTTGGCTGCTCTGTCTATGAGGGAGAACGGAAAAGCAATCATCCTGATAGTATCCTCGTCCACATGCCGATCGTGGACTGTCAGATCATCTTGAACTCATGGAGATGAAGATGTGGCTCCTCAATCGCGAGCCCATGGAAACGGGGAAGAAGCTGAATCGTTTGTGGGGGGAACTTGAAGTACCCCACGATCGCTGGAAGTACGATCCACCGGTGTGTAAGTGTCGATCCGGGGTTGTGCAACTCCTGCATCGATTTGGCTGGTGCTGGCTGGACCGGCTCCTCAGGCTGATCTGGAACATACCCTTCACCATCGGCTCTCGACTGATCTCTACCTGCTCTCAGCGTCTCCAACTCTCTGCGCATCTCCACCATGAAAGCTCCCTGATCCCGTATCTATCGCTGCATAGTCTCTAGGGAAGCTAACAGAGTGTTGTTGATCGCACCCTGATCCAACACCTACGTATGCTCGGCTCTGGGACCCTCGGTGCGCTCCTCGCTGCTTGCCATGGTCTCTGCAAAGGTAAAAGACCCAAACTCAGGTGCCGATAAATCAACTGGCTCCTACTCTCTCTGATCTGGCACTGGTATCTCAGAACTGGTGGTAGAAGGGTGGTCAATGGGGAACAGGGTGGAATTGAACTCGAGTTCAGAGTGGGTCTCGGCTCTCGCAAACAAATCCAGATGAGCAGGCTGGAGTGCGGTGAAGCAGTGCAGCCAAAGGCTACCTAAGAGACCTCCTGCCCATCATCTTGATCTGGCGACTGAAGGCGCATGAGATCTGGAAACACACAAGATGAGAAGACAAACCCCCGATTCACCTACTCAACACTGAGATGAGGAACATAAAGGTTCGGTCAATTATCTTGTCAATTTTTATTAGGTGATCAAGTCAGTCTATCAGAGCGATTAAGCGAGCTGATGGGAATCCAATACTCCCAACAGACTGTCCTGTATAAAAGGTTGATAATCTGATAGGAAATCAGATATGGCTCTAGACTGGTGTGCGGGTCACTCTCTCGCTCATCCAAACCAAACAAGGAGGGGGTTACTCTCCCCAAGACAGATTTTTAAATGTGGTGTCTTTTAGGGTCACGTGTGTTTAGCAGTCCCAATTTTATAGTTTTTGTTTTTTAGGTATTTTTCAAGAAAACAACGCCTAATGAATTTTTCGGTTCTCCTGCTATTTAAGTCCAGAAACTGGGGGAGAAGACGAAAAAACCAATGTGTGATCAAACAAAATGATGCATGCAGCGTAAGAGATGCGTACCTGACTCCAGCAGTCTACATGCAGGGTGATCCACACATAAAAATAAAGACTGAAATAAAAATACCTATATGATGCACGAGGAAAGAGGCCTTAGACGAAGCAATTCTACACGTGAAGAACATTAGCCGGGTAATCAAAGTAAAGTCCGGAGTTCGATCTTGGGAGCCACTCGGTGTCTGCCACAAGGGATCCTGCACGCGCTGTATGTGGCTCCTCACGGCATATGGACTCGAATCAAATTAAGCCGGCTTTTTCTTAGTGAGTTAATTAATAAGGTACAATTAACGATCTATAGGTGCATGCACACAATTAGGGTTGAGCCTTAATTAATTACGTCATAGTAAAGAAAAATGCTAAGGCTAAGCCTAAATCCTCGGGAATCAAATAAGCAGTAAAATACGATAAAACAAAACCTGTGAAAAACCGCGGTGAAGTCCCCCCAGCACACCGGTGCTCGATGAAACAAACCCCGATAATCACCAAATTCCGAGTGTCCAAGCCTGTCCCTGTATTATTACAATAATATGGTCTTCAGGAGAAATAAACTAATCTAAGCTAAACTACGACTGTCTATGGTTATTCTACGGCTCGCGCACTCCCATTCGCTTCCTCGCGCTCTCCTACGGCTCTATGCAAAAAAGAGCTGCCTCTGGCTCCCGCGGTTGCGTCGGCTTCCGAAGAAGCCGTCTCGGTCCTCAGGTCCTCGCAAGAAAAGAAAACAGAAGTGTATCGGTCCAAGTTATTATAAAACCATGCAGTCAAAATGAGATAAAGAATATATACAAGTATAGACAGAAAAGCCGTGAAAAAGCAGCGAAAATAAAAACGACTACTAAGCCGTGCTCCCCGGCAACGATGCCATTCTGATGACCAAAAACTTACGTGATTCGGATAAAGGTAAAAATATGGGTCGTTGCGATCCAAATCTCGAATCTCAATCAATCAAGAAAAATCGAAGACCACCAAATAAAGTAATCAATAACTAAAATCGAATAACGGTCTCGCTATTTTATTTAACCTAGTATAGTGACTAGCGTCGAACTCAAGGAGCATGAGTTAGCTTAAAAAGCCTATGAAGTAGTAGGAAAATCAAATAAAAAGGAGAAAATGTTTTTTTGGTGGATTTTATGATTTCTATTTTTTTTGTGATTTTTAATTATGAAGAAAATACAAAACAAGCCAACAAGTCACAATCAAGGAATTATTGAATACCACAAAAAGATTCGGAAAATTATAATAGTAATGTTTTTGGATTTTTATAATTTTTTAAGTGTTTTTGGTAATTTTTTCAGATTTTTGTGATTTTTTTGTTGATTTTATAAAAAAGAATAAGGCAAAAATAGGAAGCTACTGTGCAGCTAGGATTGAACGGCAATTTAAAAATATAAAAAAAGTCTCTAAAAATCTGAAGATAATTTTATGACAAACTACAAATAAAATCGTAACTACAGAAGAAGAAATTGCATTTTTTTTGAATTTTTTAGAACTTTTAATGAATTTTATAAGGTTTTTAGGGTTTTCAATTTTAAGGTTTTTTATAGACCCAAATTAAGCAAAAATTGGATTGAAGCAACAAGACACAAAAACAAACATACCACAGTTTTTTTAGAATTTTTGAATGCTTTTTAATATTTTTAGTTGATTTTATAATTCAAACAGTAGCAAAATTGAGAGTTTTTGAATTTTTAAAAATAGAAACCAATACAAAATTGTCCCAAAAAATCGTTGAAATTTTTACACAGTGGCAGGGGCCATGTGTCCAAATTTCAAGACATTTGGAATTAATTTGCTATTTTATTCAACCAATAAAAGAGGCACAACACACAGTGACCAAAGTGCAAGGAAAATAAGTTTCAGGGCCTTAATTATAACACGTGCTAGAAATATAAGGGGCTCAATACAATTTTTACGCTAAATTCAACACATGCTCAAATCCAGTACGCACAGGGGCACAAATGCAAATACTTAAAATAAAACTTCAAACCATAACATTCATTAAACCCTAGCCCAATACATGTAAATAGCCCAAAATCTCACGTGACGAAGCACGTGCACCACAAATGGAGGGATTGAAATGCAAATACTAAAAGTCTGAGGTCCAAAGTATAATTTATCCAAACTAAAAGCATCTACGACAAATAATTACAGGACTAGAACGTAAATACGAAACTAAGAAGGGCCTAAGTGAAATTTACCCTTATTATTAAGGATCAACGGCTGTAGGGAGTCCACTTGAGATCTGACAGCTGTGGATGGTGGATACCCCTTAGATGATCAGCGTGGAAAGATCTGATCCTGAGATAGATCCAACGATCAAGGTTTCCCGGTGAAAGGAGGGCTGAGATTAGAACTGGGGCTACGCCTGATCGAACGGTAGAGGCCACTCCTGGAAGAACCGCGAAGAACTCGCCACCGGCGAGCTTCATGCGATCAATACGAGCTATTGGAGGGTCCCCCGGCGCTGCTAGAATGGGAAAAAGAATGATGGTGATGATCCGCAGTCGATGGTGGGCTCCGATGAGGCCGGGAGCGACCGGAGTGCTCTGGAGATGAAGGAGGAACCTGGAGCTCTGTGCCCTGAAGTACGAACCTTCAGATGAGTTTTGGGATGCTCTAACCTGTACAGGAAAATAACTTGGTCGAGGGCAAACTGCCTCGACCCGTTAGCAGGTGAAATGGGTGATCGGGGGAGGCAGAGCGTGGCTTTCCGGCGTGCGGTGGCGGAGGAGAGTCGATGGTCCTGTTCCGGGTCGAATCAGGGTGGATGGATGGGTTGAGAACGTAGATAGGAGTCTCGCGAAGGTGTAGGTGCGGTCGGAAGGGCGAATAGGTGATCGGAGCGTTAGGAAATGGTCAGCGAAGGGCAGTGGTCGAAAATCGAAGATTTAGAAATTAAGGCAATATGGGTGCTATCGAATCTACCTGATGGTCGAGGCTGTCTGGGCTGGAGATGCTGGCTCTCCTAGGAACCTTGCCTCGATGGAGTGATGCCTCCAGAGGCTCGAGCTCGCCGGTGGTGGAGCACGACGAGGTTGGGTTGCCGGATCTAAGGCTAACGGCCTCAAGCCCTCGCTGTTATGCTCTCCCACGCTCACTGTCACTCAAGGAGAAGAACAGAGGTCACAGGGGTCAAAGACGGTGGCCAAAGATGCTTGAATTGATGGCTGAGGTTCAGGCTTTATACGAGTAGGGGTCCGAGAAGATGGGGATCGGGCGCGCATTCCAAGGCTCGGTCCCCTAAAAAGGATGACGGGCGTAGATCGTAGATGTTTGCTCGACAATTGGAGCCTGGGGTTTGGAAGGATGGTGATCGGATCATGGTGCGAAAAATTGGTGAAGTCGGGTCAGCGTAAAGATCTGCGGAGATGTGGTCCTGGGGGGGGGGGGAGTTGACCGGGGGTCAACACTCCCCCGTGGACCAATCAGAATTTAGCATTTCGAAATTATTTATAAATAAACAGTAAATGATTTTATTTCAAAATATTTTCAAAATAAAAAATGTTTATTATTTTTCAAATGATTTTTTAGTAATTTTTATTCATTTTTTGAAAAATAAATTAGTGTGTATACATAATATAATATTATATACAGGTATAAATACCTAGGTATTTTTCAATTTAAATTTTTATTAGTTTTTTTTACAATTATCCCAATTTTATATTTTATTTATTTACAACATAAAATTTGGGATATAAAATAGTTTTTATGTGATTTTTGTTGTTTATTTGCAAGGGTAAAATAAATAGGTTTAGGTACATATATACGTGGTATATACAAGGGTGAGAGAGAGAAATTATTTATTATTTATTATTTATTTTTCTCATTTTTATTTTATTTTTATAAATATGTACAAATTGTGATAAACACACATATATTTTTATTTTATGAAAATACCATATATACACCAAGAAGGAAATGTGTACAATGATGAATGGCCCTATCTCTCTCTACCTGTTTTATTTTGCGGTCAGGCTAATTCTTGGCCCTCCCTTGGGTTCGGGTCACTCAATATTTATTCTAAATATTTCCCTTTTTTACTTTATTTCTTTATTCTTTTATTTTTGTACCAAAAATATGCTAATTATTGATATTTACACAAAGCATGCAACTTGGTAATTTATTATTGTTACAAGTATCTACATGGTGTTTTGCAAAGATTTTTAGCTAAAATAAAAGAATAAAGAGTGATGAATGGGGATTCATCAGTCATACGTTTTCGCTGTTTCTTTGCAATGGTATAACCTTTCAATCTCGGCGTCAACGGAAAATAACGTAAAATCTTTCTTGAGATTTTTGTCCCAATCTTACTAGCTTCATGATATCTTGGCTCGTCACATTCAGGATACCGTTGTAAATGCTGGTGTTCACCGTAATATAAAATATGGTGATTTATACAAGAATCTATTTTAACTTCCGTTAAACCCATCTTCCGCATCATCATTTTTTTATTTTGTAATAATTATCAGGTAATTCTGCATCTTCTGGTAACATTTTCTTGATAATCCTAAGCATTGCATCAAAATTACGATTAGTCATATTATACTCCATCTTCATCGATAGAAGATCCGAAACCACAGAGAGCTTTAAATATATCTTGCAACCCAACCATAATGGCTCTTCTGCTTTTTCTAATAACTCATAGAATTCTGCAGACTCTCCATATGGTTTCTCATCATCTAAAAAAGCAGCATTAAAATCTGGACCCGTAACGTCCATAACCATATCTACAAATGGATTAATATTATCCACTTCTTTCGCCTCATTCATCTTGTCCTCCTAATCCTCACCATGCCTCCACCAAATCTGATATCCTTTTGAAACTCATTTTATAAAGATGTAACTGAGTTTTATCTTTGGATCTCTTCCTCATTATGCGACATTTTTGACATGGACAGAAGATAGTTCCATCTGAATCCATGACACGGGAACCTTGTGCGTAAGAAAAGTGTATAAATTCCCGAACATCTATTTGAAAGGTATCTGTTACACGTCCATCTACTACACACTTGTACATCCACTCTCTATTAGTCATATTGATCAACCTGAATGTAACAATTTATATTGTCAAATCTAGGAAAATATGTGAAGAATATCTAAACCTAACCCATTTTTGACATAAAAGATGAGAAGAGAAGTGTCTTAATTATGTTATCACTTGAGCCTGCCCATAAGGATTCAAATTTATTAAAAGATTCCTGTTGTCACATGCTTACATAATTCTAATGAAAATTCAGCAGCATAACCCTGCACCTCTCCCGTATACATCAAAAAACAATCGCAATCAACTTTCAAAATAATCATATTAGTGATTATTTCGATAGTAAATTATGATTGATTTGGTATACCTAATAGGAAGGGGTTATGGAACCGGATTTCCATAAAAAAAAACAAACAGCTCGTGACAACGATCATCTTTTAGTAAGTTTGAAACCTTATGGACTCCCTTAGTCCGAGATCTCTGAACTAAGAATAGCTAACATAAATGTAATATTTTAAGATCACTTTACGTCATACATTTGTACGTGCTACAAACGAGATTGTAAAATAATCTTGAAATATTTATTCATTTATGTTAGCCGGGCATTTACGTAAATTTGATTGGTTAACGATGGGGATAGGGATACGTCTGATCCTAAATTAGTGCCTAATAAAGTATTTGGCTCAATAATATTAGATGGGTACCTTCCAACAGTGCTATGAAACAAAAAATATAACACAGTTGGATGTGATCAAATCCTCCAATATTTTGCACATGCCTCTCGGTGTGCAGGGCCACACACCACCCGGTGTGGAGGGACGCACTGTGTGTGATTGATTTTACGCAATTTTATAATAATCAGTGGTTAGTATTTTAGCCTTATCATTAACCTAACTATAAGTTAATAGGATATATTTGATCACATTAACTAGAATTTAATGTGATGATAAAATATCACAGAAGAACTGTTTGTGTTTATAGATATCATGCTTCAACAATTTTGACTTAAATCAATGAATAATTTGACATCCATTATTTTGTTCTTAATCCCAAAGGCTTTGTATCTCTCATCCCCTCTTTCAATGAACCATTTATAATCCTACTTCAAATTCAAGTTCAATACCTCAAATACATCCTCTAACTCCTTTTCATGTATTTGTTCTTTCATTCTCTCAAATAAGCATTCTTCTACTTCTTTGTTTTTTTCCACTTCCAACTACAGTCCTAAAATCCCAAGACATGAGCCGTTGTGATGAAACTAGTGTTATGGCATAATTCAATATTCTCTATTTTTATATCAACATTCACCTATTTCTCTATTTAAGCACTTAACTTGTGACATCTAATCAAACACTTGACATCCGTATGATATTTCATCTATATTAGAAAAATATATACTCAAATCTAACAACCACTACATATTAATCAACTATATGAAGTATAAGCAACAAGTTTAAGAACTAGTAAAATTGAAAATAACAAGAAAACAATAAACAATATTAAAACCCTAAACCATCAAAATAAGATTAAAATGTAATGAAATATGAAAAAAATGAGAGAAAGGATAATAAATTATACCTAAACAAGGGTGTGTGTGATTAAATACTCAAACGGAGGTCGATCGAGGCGGGGATGATGGAGCACGGATCGTCGGAGGGGAAGAGTTGAGAAGAAAATTGCGTGGAATGAGGAAAAGAGGATGCCTAACGTTTTGTTTACAGCAGTGGGCGAGCACACTTATGTGCTCACTCACTGCTCTCCAGGTGCTCACCCGAATATTGACACACGATGGTCCCATCGCTCCTTGAATTTCAAATGGACGAGGATAAACTGGCGAGCACTTGTGTTATTCAAGTGCTCACCCATATACGAAAATATGTCGCGCCTCCAGATACAAAAGGGAGACCAGCCAAGGCGAGCCCATGTATAACCTAAGTGCTCGCTAGGGTATGCGCGAGCACATGTGCTCGCCAAGTGCACTCCATAACGTGCACGCCAATCGCATTTTTCGTATTGATATAATAGTTTAAAAGGGTAGATGAGAGGAGAAGATTAATCGTAGGCCTAATTTTCAAATAATAAACCAATATAACCTAAACCCCAGCTCATCGTTGACTTGAACCTTTTACACTAACTCTAGGAGATGAGAGGAGAATTATTTTCTTTAAGTTATGACTTGAGCCCATAAATAAGTATTTAAACTTACTATAAGATGATCATTGTCACATACTAGTTTATATCTGAGGAAAATTCGACAGTATAATCCCGCATCCCTTCAGTATACACATAAAGCAATCATGATTATCTTAAAACTATCATTAGAGTGATCATATTGAGAGTAGATTACGATTGATTTGGTATATCGAAGATGAAAGCGTTACGCGATAGAATTTTTCTCATATCTATACTGTAACATGTGATAATGATCTCCTTATTTAACTAAGAAAAACCAACATAAATGCAATATTATACAAACACCTTATGTCATCCATTTGTAAGTGCTACAAACGAGAATTGTAAGATATCCATAAAATATGTAATAGTTTATTTTGTCCTGGCATCTACATATATTTGGTTGGTTAACGTGAGGGGATATGGAACTACGTGACCACAAAATAATGCCTAAACAAAGTGTTTAATATAACCATTATTGAGAATGTACCTACAAAAAAATATTCTTCCACATGCATACATCAAAATCCATGACCATTGGACCATGATATCTTATTCTGTTGTGAAAAATAAAAAAATATATAACAGGATTAGAGGTGATGAAATCCTCTAATGTATTGTACATGCCTCTCGATGTGCTTGGGTCACACACCACCTGGTGTAGAGGGATGCAATGTGTGTGATTGTTTTTTTGCGATTTAATGTCTTATTAATGCTTTGACGCTATTATCTACCTAGATAAAAAAATAACGTAGCACACCTGGACACATTAATTGATGTTTAATGTGATAAATAAATAGTCACAACATTTTTTATCAACAAAAATCATGTATACACAAACGTACACACCCCAATCTCCCCCATACAACCATACTCCATACATGTAAAAATACTACCCTCATCCGCACATACACACATTTTACACAAACACACCCATATACGTATGTTAATATCACATCTACACATAATACCCTTACATACACATTTATACAATGCATACTTATACGTCATACACCTTAGCATTCACGTCATACCTCTACACATTCACATCATATACCTTCACATGTACATCATACATCTATGCCTTCACATCTTCCCCTTTTGGTGTTTGTATACCAATGAACATGGTTTATTCATCATATACCTTCACATCTATACATACTACACTCACATTCAAATCTATACACCTTCACATTTACAACTACCATATATATACCTTCACATACAATCATCACATTCACATCTTTGTACCTATACATTTTATGCCTTCACATTCACATCAAATGTCAACACATTCACATACTATCCTCATATTCACATCTATACACCTTCAAAACTATAAATCTTTACATTCAAGTTATAAATAGTCCGACATAACATCTACACACCTTCCTTTTCATCATACACATTAATACATGTTAACTTAAACACATGTCTAGTCATTTCACCATACACCTTATATACAACTTATTTTGCATAATATTACATTTATGCACATTGACATCAAACAACTTCAACTTCACATCAAAAACAATCCATCATATTATCTATACACCTTCCTTTTCATCATATACAATCCATATATGTTAACGATAAGTAATATCTATGTTCATATATTTTATCATACACCTTCTATATAAACTGATTTTGCATAAACTTCACCATTTTACAATCAAAAGAAACATCTATACACATAAATTTTATCAAACTAAGGATTATATAATCAAATAGTAAGCGCGTGAACTATAATCAATAATCAATTGGTTAAAATCAAACCCAAATCCAAAATCCATAAAAGATACATTTTTTTATCTATATGCAACAAAAACACACAAAATGAGAGGATTAGTTGAAATACCTGAAGGATGGGGAGAGTTGATGAGAGGGATGCAAAGGACGCTCGTCGGAGATGGTGAAACCTCGCCAACAATCGCATGGCAGATTTTTAGGGATGACAACAAGCAGAAATGGCCCTCATGGTCGAGGGTTGTGTTATATTTAATAGGTGCCAACGAACACACTTATGTGCTCGCTCAATGCACTGTAGGTACTCTCCCTCATTCGAACAAGCACCACGTTACCCCACACCTCTAAAATTAAAAGCACGAGGACATTGGGTGAGCATGGCTTGCCCACACCTGGACGGCCACACATGCTCGCCAAGTGCACACAACAATGTGTACGCCAATCCTGCCTTCTCTTGTAGTGATGACACGATAACAATAAGTGGAGCTAAGTGCTACACCTGACGATGGGAGCCATCTCTAGATTCTGATTACTGTGGGCCCAAGGGAGCAACATCGTCGAGGGGCATATGATTTTCAAGGAACCACATAGGATAAAATTAATCCAAGTCCTCTATAAATGTAACTACATAGTCATGTATGTTATGTTCATGTATCGCTAGTGCCGACGGTAAAGCCATCAAAGCCATCTAAGAATTTAATTTTGAAGACAACTCTAAACACTTAATAAGTCAAGGGTATTTGTACAATCATGGAATGTTATGGTATGTGCAAATATTATGATTTTAAAAGGCACATGTGCAAATATGACAATGTTAAGGCACATATGAAAGTAGGGTATTTAAAGTGTGGAAATGAAAAGACTACCCGTCATACATATAATTATATTTATGAACAAAACATATGATGATATTGTATGGGACAAGTCAAATACTATATGTAAATGCATGATATATGTTATAAAAAAGTATATGATTATAATGATGGAAATGAGAACAAATCAAAGATCATTGTTATGATAAAATAAGGGTATATATGTGAAAATTGCTACTGATAGGTGTATGGGTATAACATGTGTAATTGCGTTCATGTAATTATTGATACTGTAAATTTTACAAGAGAATATTAGTAAAGTCCAAGCACATTATTTTACAAGAGAATATAGTGAGACTGCTGCTGAAAGTATGGCCCCAAATGGGCCGTGAACTAAGAAAAAAGAAAAACTGAAAAGGGGCGGGTATTTTTTAAAAAAGGGAGATAGGGATAGAAAGTAGGACACTCGACGGAAAAAATAGCTTAAAAAGGACAACTATAAAAATGATGATTTGTGCAAAAAAGAAAAAGAGACCACAAAAAAGGAAGATTGAAGTTTTTTGTTTTGACTCCTCCTTCTTTTGTTCTCCCAACTTGATCAAATATCCTTCCATTTCCGACAAGTATGTGAGAAAGAGAAATGTTAGGTAGTGGTTTCAAAGCCTACCAATGTTTGATACATTCTATATTAGAGTGAACCACTATTTAGAGTTCTCTTGGTGGTAAACACAATATTTTTGCTCCATTCTCCATGGACCATTACTCAAGTGTGTATGGATATTCCCACGACAAGTTCAGTGATCGTGAACTCTGGTACACATGGATATTCCCACGACTTTCATTTGTTTTTTAGCCTTCAGAGAGATGGAGTAGTCTTCAGTGAAGAAGACATCTTGCAGGCCAAAGTTCTCCCGGTGGAAGACTTATTTCAGTTCGAGCTAGTTCACACTCCACCCTCCAGTTCCTCCTCACCATCATGGCATGAGAAGCAACGTCCTCGATAGCAATCGACGGTGTATGTGTTGAGTTGATATTGTGTGTAGTGTCTTGTATTCAGTGAGTGAGTGTCTCCTTTGTATATGTTCAAGCTGAGCATTTCATGCTCCGGCTTACGAGGGAGTGCTGAAGGATGTCTTTGGTGGCTCATGGGTTTAGTCGACATTGTGTGATGGTGGAAGTTTGGTGCCTTGGTGGGGCTATATAAAGAGCCACACATCCCATGTATCCATTGAGGGAGATTGAAAGAGGAGAATCCACCTTTGGTGTCATTCTCTCGTGGTTTCATCCCGTTCCTCATGGAGTAGAGTTCCACGTAAAATCTTACAAGTAAGATCCAAGTGTTCTTTTATCTTGTTCTTTCTTTGATTCTCTTCCGCGTTTCATAATTCTACCTCTTATGGAGGTTCATCCAATTTTCCCTAAAAAATGGCTCCATTTATTTACTCCTCTCTGCTTCTTTAGGACCCACTGGTGCTTGGGGCGTTGAATTTCACTCTTCTTCTCCCCTTCCACCTAGGGCTGCTAATTGAACTGAATCATTCGAATTCGATTAGGATTCGTTCAATAAAATTTCGAAAAAAAATTGATTCGAAATCAAATGAACTGAATTTGAATTTAACTTGGGGATTCGATTCTCAAATGAATCGAATATGAATTAACCTGAATTTGTTCGATAATAATTCAATTCGATTCGATATTTTATATCTATACATATATGTATATATGTAACAATGTATTTATATGTACATAGTACATATATATACATGCACATAACACATACATATTTACTTATATACACGTAACAACAACTCTGTGTTGATTGGGATCTTTTCTGAATATTCTTGTGCAAGTAATTATAGCATAATTACATTAAAAGGTTGACATACATCTATTCGAGTTCATTTATAAGTAAAAAGATGTAGAAAAGAGTATATGAATATGTATTAAAAAGCTACTGTATTTCATTTACATTGAAAGATTTAGCATTTGCGTTATATCACTAAGCATAACATGCGCAAGCAACTAAAGATACTCTTAAATCAACTTACTACAATTATTAAGTGGTTAATTTTAAACTTATAATCATATCTGGGCTCATTGATATGATTTATCATGTTCACCCTTCACCTCTATGATTTCCATACTCATAGTATCACGCTATATCGACGTGACTTGTCAATGCGTGAGATGTATATGTAACATTAAGCTCCCTAGTGAGATCCAATCTCTTTCCTTTCCTCTTTATAACTATGTTCAAGTGGTTTGACAGTAAACTAATGAGTTAGAAATATGAGTCCTTCGTGCATCAGCTATACAAAACATCAAATTTCATGTCTTTACTTATTATTTTAGCCTAGTGATAGTAGCTTAGGCATGACTTACTTTGTATAAGTACAATAATCAATCTTAGCATACTATTCAGAAATTTTAAGACAGTAAGAGTATACAAAGAACTCTAAAACATACCAAATTTAATATGTATAAATATTTATGTATAATTTTATCAGTTAAAGACTAAATATCAATATAAAGAAGAGTAAAAAAATATTAGTCTTGAAATCTAATAGGAAAGATCAAATGCTGATGGTTATTCTAAATCCTCACCCACACATTTATTTTCATGTTCCCATATTCCTTACACTGTCTTCTCCATTGTCCCTTTCATTATCTACCAAAGACCCTAAATACCCTCGATAGATTATGGTGACCTTTCTCCTAGCATGTGAAAATGATGATTTTGCCACTTCACGTTCCTCCTTAACATTTGTCGTGACTTGAAATTTATCAAGATATATCCCTTTTGCTTTTTTGTTGTTTTGATTCATGGCATGACAATCCATGATGATTATCATCGTCAAGGCGATAGTTATCATTACAAGAATCATATACAAGTTCTTCTCACCATAATGTAAGTTATTTTATTGTACATCAAAAATTCATATATTTCATTTTGGTGGCTCGGTTTTTGTTAACGAAGATCCTCAAGTTTAATGAAGAAGTGTTATCTTGCTACATTATTTTCTTACTAATCTCATTATTTCAAGTAACAATATTAATTTGTATCAACTTTCTATATAAGTCTTATCTTGTCTTGCTTTAACATGCAATGATAATTATAATGTGTTTAGCTTTTTCGTCGATGATATTATATCTCTTTGATATGCTCATATAATTATATTGTATTTATACATTTCTTCATCATTTAAAAAAGAGTATATTTAGATTGTAAATGACATAATAATTATAAAAATTAGGTACTTTTATCTACTATGTTGTATTGGTTTGATATTTTTCTTGATTTTATAGTTTTTTCAATTTAACTTGGTAATATACTTTCAAAATTAGATTTATAATAAATATTTATATTATATTATTTTTCGTATAATATGATTTATATAAGCTCTAACACATCAATTGACATTTCAAATTTGAAATAAAATGAATCGAATTTGAATATTCGAAACTTTAAATGAATTGAATCTGAATTTAAGTTAGTAAATTCGCTTGAAATTCAATTCGAGTTCGGATATGAAACTTTTATAATGAATTGAATTAGAATCCTCGTTGATTCGAAGGTATTCGATTCGATTAGCACCCATACTTCCGCCTTTCTAGAATGAACGGGTGTCATTCCCTGACTTTCATCCATTGCCCCAATCGATATATATTTGGGGGTCATGAACCGACAATGAACAAACAAGGCAAGCCCCCACATGGTTAGAAGTATGGCTTACTTGTTCAAGAGAAGATGAGCAGATATTCCATATACGAACTTTCTGGGACTACCAACGCCATCGATTGGATGAACCACCATATTAAAATATTGCAGACTCCACAATTGATGATTTAGTGAAAAACAAGAAAACCTAGTTGTATGTGTGTGTTAAGGCACCCCTTCAGTAATTGTTCCCTTCCACAAGGATGTTTCATTTGAATCCTTACCTTCAGCGCGTGGTTGCTTTATTGTTTTTTTTCATTCATAATTATGTTCAATTTAAATTTTTTGACTAGATATTTGTAAGAGAGTCCAAGAAAAACTTAAGCACCTGGATTCCATGATTTGGATACAAAAAAGGAATCTCTGTTGCATGTAATGACGTCAGAATAGTAGCTAGGGCTCTACCGTAGACCTTTGGATGGACTTTCGAATTTGACCTAAAAAAAGTAAAAATAATGCCACCATTAATAAACGTAACCTCAAACAAATGGATCAAAATACTCGAATACATATAGAACTATTGACAAAAATCATTGGAGGCGCTACCCCACAACCCTGCGGGTGAAGCGCACATGTTCCCCTATACACTCCCTCCCCTCAGGCTCATTGGTCGGGCAACGAGATCCCCCGTCTTGCTGGGGTATGGCACGACAGGAGGGGGTGCATCTTACAGTTTCAAACTGGGTCAGATGATAACGATTAAAGGTATATCAACACACTTTATAATGAGTGTCATCTTCATGAAAGGTACTATTTATGATTATTATCATTTCATGAGTACTATATATCCCAATTTGTTAATATTGGGGAGAATGAGAAATCCAATTTAGCAGTAAGTAAATTAGCATCATGCAGCTTCTTTTGGTCATGAGAGATAGAATATCGTTAGTATAAACAATGACATTGCTAATGCTCTACTAAAGAAGAGAAAATGAACTTGTGATCTGTCCTGACACACAAACACACACACGCACACAAACACACACACACACACACACACACACACACACACACACACACACACACACATATATATATAGGGGGCCCTTCCAATGAGGTGGGTCTTTCCTGAAATTCAGAAAGCCACTGCCAAATTTGTAAATTACGTAATAATTTTGTAAATTTAGACTTCATATTGTAAAATAATGACGATCATACAGTTGTGTAAAATATATCATCAATATAGTAACAAACATTTTATGTCAAATATATTAATATTTTCACAAATCTTTCATGATATACATATTGTGTTAATATCAAGTATTAAATATATGGAGATAGAAATTGTAAAATAAATAGAATAAATGCTTAAATTGACGTGGCTTTCCATGCATCCAAGAAATGTGCACCTCATTTGAAGTATTTCCTATATATGGGGGCCCTTCCAATGAGGTGGGTCTTTCCTGAAATTCAGAAAGCCACTGCCAAATTTGTAAATTACGTAATAATTTTGTAAATTTAGACTGCATATTGTAAAATAATGACGATCATACAGTTGTGTAAAATATATCATCAATATAGTAACAAACATTTTATGTCAAATATATTAATATTTTCACAAATCTTTCATGATATACATATTATGTTAATATCAAGTATTAAATATATGGAGATAGAAATTGTAAAATAAATAGAGACGTGGCTTTCCATGCATCCAGGAAATGTGCACCTCATTTGAAGTATTTCCTATATATGGGGGCCCTTCCAATGAGGTGGGTCTTTCTTGAAATTCAGAAAGCCACTGCCAAATTTGTAAATTACGTAATAATTTTGTAAATTTAGACTGCATATTGTAAAATAATGACGATCATACAGTTCTGTAAAATATATCATCAATATAGTAACAAACATTTTATGTCAAATATATTAATATTTTCACAAATCTTTCATGATATACATATTGTGTTAATATCAAGTATTAAATATATGGAGATAGAAATTGTAAAATAAATAGAATAAATGCTTAAATTGACGTGGCTTTCCATGCATCCAGGAAAGGTGCACCTCATTTGAAGTATTTCCTATATATGGGGGCCCTTCCAATGAGGTGAGTCTTTCCTGAAATTCAGAAAGCCACTGCCAAATTTGTAAATTACGTAATAATTTGTAAATTTAGACTGCATATTGTAAAATAATGACGATCATACAGTTCTGTAAAATATATCATCAATATAGTAACAAACATTTTATGTCAAATATATTAATATTTTCACAAATCTTTCATGATATACATATTGTGTTAATATCAAGTATTAAATATATGGAGATAGAAATTGTAAAATAAATAGAATAAATGCTTAAATTGACGTGGCTTTCCATGCATCCAGGAAATGTGCACCTCATTTGAAGTATTTCCTATATATGGGGGCCCTTCCAATGAGGTGGGTCTTTCCTGAAATTCAGAAAGCCACTGCCAAATTTGTAAATTACGTAATAATTTTGTAAATTTAGACTGCATATTGTAAAATAATGACGATCATACAGTTGTGTAAAATATATCATCAATATAGTAACAAACATTTTATTTCAAATATATTAATATTTTCTCAAATCTTTCATGATATAAATATTGTGTTAATATCAAGTATTAAATATATGGAGATAGAAATTGTAAAATAAATAGAATAAATGCTTAAATTGACGTGGCTTTCCATGCATCCAGGAAAGGTGCACCTCATTTGAAGTATTTCCTATATATGGGGGCCCTTCCAATGAGGTGGGTCTTTCCTGAAATTCAGAAAGCCACTGCCAAATTTGTAAATTTAGACTGCATATTGTAAAATAATGACGATCATACAGTTGTGTAAAATATATCATCAATATAGTAACAATCATTTTATGTCAAATATATTAATATTTTCACAAATCTTTCATGATATACATATTGTGTTAATATCAAGTATTAAATATATGGAGATAGAAATTGTAAAATAAATAGAATAAATGCTTAAATTGACGTGGCTTTCCATATTTGTATTGATTTTACATTTTTTTCATAACTATTTTTTTTCTAATGGATTGTTTGACAGGTTTTTCTAATGTATTGATTTTCCATTCTTTCTTGCTTCTTATGTATTCTTCGCCATCAAAGATGTTATCTCGTCTGCAAGGACTGAGGAAGGGTATAATGACTGGTTTGCCCTCGACAACCATCAACACCGGAGAGGAATAGGATGGCTTGCATAGATGATTTCACGAGGCCATTCGCGGACTCCACCTATCGACCTAACCTTATCGTTTGATTCCATTGGTGAGGATGCCTACCTATTGTTGATATATAGAAAAGGGATTCCACAAACCATGTTTAGATTTCTGTCACATTCGACGTCCATGTGATTTTACAACCGCAAAAGTTGATTGACTAAGCAGTCGGTTATATGTTGATCATGAAATCCATTTTAACAGTATGCTCCATTGTACAACTACGTGATCTTAGTGTCAATAGATATATGTCTGTTTCCTTTTCGTCCGAGCTGTGTGTTTTACATTGAAGTATGAATACCATTGCAGTCCAACTACAAATACATGATAGAAAATAAGCTCCGAGTGAATACATAAAGCTGGCAGCAAACTAAAACCAGTGAATAATTCACGTCATTTCGCACGTATGCAAATTATAATAAAAGCTACTTAGGCAGGTGCAGTAAAGCATGTTTTTGGTTTTGTTTAGCATTCGCAGTAATTCGTAATCCTATAAGAGTTCTTTTTAGGGCGTTCAACAGTTTTTATATGAAATTTCCTGAATCTGTAAAAGTCACACATAATGTAACAAATAAACAAGGAACGTACGGCCTCAATTTTATATCGACAATTATATAATAGACACAGTCATGATGTGCAAGTAGCGGATATGTACCAATAACTGATAGTGATACCATGTCGGAAAGAAAAAGTAATACCATTTGATATATTTGCAACGACATACTTCAAGCATTGACCAGTGCCTCCTGTTCTCACTACAATGAAAAGGAAGCTATGTTACCATGAACAGTCTATATAGAAAACAATTTATTCCCTATATATTAGGAAATTCATATAAAGAACGAATAGCTACTTTTTCGATAAATTAATTACGTTGGCAAGATATTATATAATTAGATTTCTCACAGAATCTGGGAATATATCCGTCACCACTGTACCTGTAGTAACAATAGTTAATATCAGTATATAAATAGTTCTGCACCATATAATCTTATACTCTCGTCGGTTCGCGACATGGTAATTAATTGGCAGAGGAAGATGAAGATCGAAAGGAGGCATGATCGAAATAAAAAACTTGAAAAAGGAACATATGTGAGCAGATGGCATGCTGTTTCACAAAGAGAGATGAAGCCATTAATCTGCTATATATTTGACATTATTATTATTTTGTGTGGATGCGTATATAGAAGTTGTTTATCGTTGCAATCTTGACTTTTTTTCTGAGTGCCATGCGATTTGTATAATCATGTTGAAATACAGACGACATGTTAATCTGGAAGAACAATTCAGCAAAAGAATAACGTTACAAAAGGATCATTCGTCGATTACTTAAATAAAATGCAGCCAAAGTCCACGAAGTAGATGGCTATATTAGGTAGAAAAGTTTGTCAAAGATGAGAGCGCCCTATTCACCAAACCCCTTTGTTTTTTAACATGGAGGGGGTTTCCCATAGATCCCCATCCATTATATATAAAAGAGCATGCATCTCTTTTCCAGAGCATCAAGTAAGGTGTGCGTGAAGTGCTCTCTAAAATAATGGGGAGTACCTCCCTCTTTCTCATTGTGGCAATATGCATGATTGCCACAGTTTCAGGAAGTCGACCATATGACTACAAATCACCTCCACCGCCTTCTCCTTCGCCACCACCTCCTTACTATTATCACTCTCTACCACCGCCTAAGGTGTATCCACCACCACCTTACTATTACCATTCTCCACCACCTCCTATAAAAGGACCTCCTCCTCGCTACTATTACTACTCGCCTCCTCCTCCTAAGAAGTCACCTCCTCCGCCGTACTACTACCACTCTCCACCTCCTCCGAAGAAGTCACCTCCTCCGCCGTACTACTACCACTCACCGCCTCCTCCGAAGAATTCACCTCCTCCACCCTATTACTACCACTCTCCACCTCCACCTAAGAAGTCACCTCCTCACTACTACTACAATTCCCCTCCTCCCCCACATCACTATTAAGAGAAAGATGATCGTTGCAAGATATAAATATATAGCTCTCTCAAATAAATATGGACTATAGTCTATTGCAGACGAAGGTTTGGACCATGCATAGTAGTGGATTTGTCTTGTATGTGTCTCTATATTGCACGATGAATGTTCTACTACACAGAAGAAATGTACTATTTTATATGATGCTAAATAATATTGTGAGCCATAATTATATTATCTTTGAGATGATGGCTATCTTTATCTGTCATTTGGAGAAGAATATTTTGTATTTGGTCTACTTTTTACCTTTAAATACCGATAGTAAAAGATACAATGATAACAGAAAAACGTTGGCGATGTTGTACTCAATAAGAGTATATATATTGGGAAGGATTATGCCATCTCTAATATGTTGTAGTGTAAATACAATTACTCAATGTATTTAATACTTTTATATTTAACTTTTCTCTCTTTATATCGATAAGGTTGGTATACGATTCTCTCGAGGACATGTTTGTGGTTAAACTTTATTTTTTTTATTTTAGTCCAATCTATTGCATTTTACATACACACCCTCAAAACTTCATATTTTTATTTGAACTTTTTTAGGGCTTGAACCAAATAAACCTGTTGGTGAATATTTTATTTGAATTTTATTTCATTTCTTTATATTTTTTATAATTAACGCTTGGTGCTTGTTACAACTATAATAGTCGTAATTGGTCCCAATGTAGTCGTAAGCATGACGACATTATGCTATACGACTATGTTGCCTCTCCTTTGCGACCATGTTCAATTACACATGCATCTACTCTTGCGACCACAACATGATCGTTAGGATTTTGTGACTTGGTTTCTACACATTACACATCCGGATTAAAATCACATATTGTCGCAAGAGCGATATACGACCACATTTCCCTCAAATCATGACCACATAGTGACATTTGTGATCGCGCAGAACACTTTTTTCTTTTTGTTATTTCTCGAAGTAGCATATTAACGAAGTATTAACATATGTGATGGCTTCACTTTAGCTAACATCTTAAGGGGCGTTCGGTTCGGGAATAAGCAGGAATAAAGATTTGGTTCTCTATTCGGCTGGAAAGATAGGAATGTACATGTGGATAATAAGATGGAATAAGGTTATGTAAGGTACAATAAAGATAGGAATAATAGTGGAATAAGGGGAAATATTGAGATGTAGATGACAGTAGCTGTACTTTTGAGAACCGCGTCAGGCGGGGAATTGCCCTTTATTCCAGTGCTTATTCTCCAAACGAACAAGAATAGTCGACTAATTTACCCTACTAGAGTAAAGCTTTTCTACGTAAAATATATAAAAGTTTTCTGCTTTGAGTTCATTCATTTAGATGTGTAAGGTCCACTGCTGAGTCAAGATGTGTAGCATCTTGTGCTTAGGTCTCCGGTTCGTTATCGAGTAAATTAGTTCTGATAACTTGCTGAGGGGATCAGTTGTAATCATTGACAACTATCCAAAATGTGTGAACCCAAGATGTAAGTAGTGTTCCCCCATCTCTTATAACTCACTCTAAAATTTCATGAATTTTAGATATAAGATTATGTTCTGGGTTGATGTGCTACGTGATGTGTGCTTAGTTCACATAAGAATAGATGTGTAATCATGTCAAAATTTATTTAAAATGGCACACAACCAATTTGATGTTATTGCAGAGGTTCTACGCTCTAATAATGGTAATAATGGTGGAGATATTGCATCATATTTTTAATGAAATTTTTTCAATAAGATAAAAGTATGGTGGAAATATAATAGGATTGCAGAAAGGAAATGTCGGTTTGGAAGCACCGAAGCTCCAGACCGAAGTCCGGGAAGTCGATGGTGTACGCTACGAATAAGCAATACTTTTGTAATTACTTAGGAATTCTCAATAATTCATAATTACACGAGAAACCTTAAATACTAACTCTACCTCAAACTCATAACCCTCCGTTAATATAAATCATTAATCCAATCACACCATCGAGTTAATCTAGCACATCATCAACCAATGGTTATCATATAAAATAAAAAAAGGAAAAAGCAACCTCCACCTAGGGGTGTCTATCGAGTTCAACAAGCCGAGTTGGCCTCAACTCGGACTCGAACTCGATAAGAAACCTACGGCTCGAACTCGGGCTCGATAAGGGTCGAGCCCTGGATCACCAAATCGAACTCGAACTTGTCGAGTTCGAGTTGACTCACGAGCCTCTTATCGAGCCACGAGTTTCTGAGCCGACTCACGAGCGTCAAAATGAGCTGATTCACAAGCCTCTTATCGAGTCATGAGTTTCTGAGCTAGCTCACGAGCCTCAAAATGAGCAAGCTCATGAACCTCTTAATTAGTCATTGTTCCATTTTATACATTAAATTATGCAAATGACAATTGTAATTTTGATTTTTTATACTCTTTTCTATAGCTTTTTGGGCAAGAAAAATGTTAACCTCTATTTTATATCAAACTCAATGTGGAAGTTTCGATATATATGTTTTTCAATTTTTTTATTAAGATGGAAAATGAGTTATCAAGTCGAGTTTCCGAGTTGAATAATGCCCGACTCGGACTCGACTCGATAAGCTAACTTGCCATAGAACCCAAGTTGAGCTCGGGCACTTTAAGATTTCGAGTTCGGTTCGCGAGCCCTTAACGAGCCGAGCCCGAGTTGAGCTCATCGAGCTCGAGCTTTTCTGACAGCCCTACCTCCACCCCTCCTTCCTCCTCCATCCCCCTTCTTCTTCCACCCACACCCCCTTCAACGCCCTCCTCCATCCCCCTTCCAGCCCCCTCCATCACCGCCCACCAGCCTCTTATGCCCCCTCCTACACCCCATCTGCCACCCACCTCCGTCCACATCCTCAACCCCCCCCCCCCTCTAGCCCACTTTGTCCCCTTTGCCGCCTTCCTTCAGCCTCCTCCTTGACTCTCCAACCTCTTCCTCTATTTCTTCGTCTTCTTCTGTTGCCTCGTCTAGCCAGAGGAGAGCACCGGGGTGGGGATGGATAACGACAAGCGTCTGGTGGTGACGTCGCAGGTTTTGACGATCTCCTTAACCGTGTCAAATGTACCGAGCTAGTGGTAACACCACTCGATACGATCACAAATCTCAGACGACCAACGATTCCAGGGGTGATTCCTGACGCTATGGTAGGTGACTCCGATGATGGGTTTGGTGGAGGCGGAGGTGGCAATGGTGGTGGAGGGGTGTGGAAGTAGCACCAGCTGCACCACCACACTGTTTGTAGTGTTCAGAAGCAACACTTGGTTGGGAGCGGCATACCACAATAGTGCTTAGGTGGAGTGGGAACGAAGAAGAGAATGAGAGTTCATGATTCACAAATAAGATTGAGCATTAGAGATAATTTTATCATTGTTAACAAAAATCATCAAATATAACCGACAAAACAAACGAAACATAATACGAGGTTATCTCACATAAGAGTTAAGCATTATTCAGAGTTTCTCGTATAATTATGAATTATCGAGGGTTCCTGAGGTAATTACGAACTTCTCATGGTTATAGGTATAAATATCCCATTAAACAATGCATGGTTATTGAGGTAGGGTGGAGCACTTAATAGGGGTTCTAGTGTAATTCACGATTAGACATGACTCTGGTGTAATTATATAATAACTCAGGATTATGTGTGTAAATATTCCTAATAAATTCGTAACTACATACTGAAGCATTGACTAAGTGCACTTATTTCTCGCTGCAATGAAAATGACGCAAGGTGAAACATGAACATTTATACACCTACAAATTAAGATCCACAGATTCCCTATTCATAATGAAAGTAATTACAAATTACTATTTTTACAATAAACTTAACAACTTTTGTCATCAATTATGTAAAACTTTTGGAGAATGTAAGGAAATTATTTTAATTGTGTTTACACCTGTGCCCTTCCAAAATTATGTAATTACAATTATACCCCTACTCTTTTGTTATTACAATACTTCTTCGTAATAATACATGAGCACATGTGCTATTTCAAAAAAGTATGGAGATAACTGTAATAAAAAAATCTCATACAAATATAAAAACCTTTTTAATTAGGTTTGAGAGAATATTGGTCGCCCTGGCCAATTGTAGAAATAATGGTATATAGCAACCTATAAAAAGCTTTGGATTATAAGATCCTATTTTTTTCGTAGGTAGAAAAGAGTGGTAATTAATTGGTGGAAAAAGATGGGGATTGTAAAACGAGATATGATCATAATAATAAAAGTTGAAAAAGGAAGATGTGAGCAGATGTGATGGTGTTTGACAAAGAGAGATGTTGTGATAATTCGCCAAGCATAATTCGACTATTTTGATCTATTTTGAATGGAGAGTTTTACAATTGTACCCTTCTGAGTAATTTTAATAATACTTATACCCATATTTTTTAATTACGCTTATATTCTCGTATTCTTTGAAAATTTACAGCGGTGCTATTTCATCAGCGTAACATGCGTAGAACTGAAGAGAACTACTATTAAGTTTGTATTTATACAGGGATATAAGTGTAATTGCAAAATAATTGAAGGAAAAATTTCTGTTGGAAAACTTCGAAGAACATATATTGATAATTTGATAATGATGTGAGTGAAAGTGATGGGTGATAATTTGACTGAATATCTTTAACCCAAATGTACGGATTCCGGTCTAACCGGAAAAGTACATACCGAAATACAGAGACTTTATCGAAAGGATGATCCTGCAGGCTAAATGTTTTTTTAATATATATATATATATATATATATATATATATATATATATAGGAGATATTTCCAATGAGGTGCACCTTTCCTGGGTGCATGGAAAGCCCGCCATCCTAACCATCCATAGTCAATCTGATGGTTATCATTAATGGCTCGTTATCTATATTTTTTAAATGTCAAAAAATCCATTATGGTCATTTTGGTATATTCTATATTTAGAATGTAACAAAATATCTCCTAAATTATCTCCCATCTCTCTCACATCTCTCTCTCGTGTCTCTTTCTCTCGACGACGGCTCTCTCTCTCTCCTGTCTCTCTCTCGACGACGGCATGTGGGAGGAGGCTGCTCCGACGTCCTCCATCACCTCCCCAACAGATGACGTTCACCTACGTCGTGAAGATCATCGATGACGGCATGTGGGAGGAGGCTGGTCGATTCCACATGTTCAAACGTCGGAGATCGTGCTGGTGGATGTGAAGGTAAGCGGGGAGGGGGGGGAAGGTTGAAGGAGTGCGTGAATGGAGGTGTGTGGGCGGATGAGGACGTGCATGGAGGAGGTGGGTCGTGGAGGAGAAGGGCGGAGGAGGTGCGGGTAGAGAGGATGCTGGAGATGGAGGGCGTGCCCAGGTTTTTACAATATAATGACCTATTTTGCAATCTCGAGTTTTTTTTTACAATCCCAAATCGTATTTTACAATAGCATATCATCTTTTTACAAATTTCAGACGGTTTTTTATATTTATACGCGTGGAGGAGGTGGATCATGGAGGAGACGGTTGAAGGAGTGCGTGAATGGAGGTGTGTGGACGGAGGAGGACGTGCATGGAGGAGGTGGGTCATGGAGGAGAAGGGCCGAGGAGGTGCGGGTAAAGAGGATGCTGGAGATGGAGGACGTGCCCAGGTTTTTACAATATAATGACCTATTTTGCAATCTCGAGTGTTTTTTTACAATCCCAGATCGTATTTTACAATATAAATGACATATTTTGCAATCTCAGACTGTTTTGCAATCTCGAGTTTTTTTACAATCTCAGATCGTATTTTACAATTGCATATTATTTTTTACTAACTGTGATCTTATTATACAATGCAGGATGCAAAATTACAACAGGGATTCGAATTTTACAAAGATGCTTGGCATTTGTGAAAAACGCACATAATAGGATCTGATGGATTTACAATCTTCATACAGATTTTACAAAACGTCCATGATCTTTTACAATAGTGTTATCAAAATTACAATTATTATAATATAAATATTACTAATTGTGATTTTATTTTACAATGCAGGATGCAGTTTTACAATATCAAGCGGAATTTTACAAAAAAACCTGCTATTCTACATTGCGCGAAAATGCTACCATGTTGGCGAAAATTCAGTAACTAAAAGGCAACAAAAAATACCAAATCAGACACGCTAAAAATGGAAAAATATAAAGACGAAATAAATTTCAAATTCGAAATTAAATTCAAATTTAAAACAAAAATATATGGATTAAAATACCCTTTTGGATGAAGAACCGCTAGATCGAGATCTAACGGATCTCGTGATGGGCTTTCCATACACCCAGGAAAGGTGCACCTCATTGGAAGGGCCCTATATATATATATATATATATATATATATATATATATATATATATATATATAGGGTAAAATGGGGATGCCCCCAGGGGGTAGCTAACTTAGCTACCCCCGCCCCATTTTCTCCATGTTTTTTATTTTTTTTGAAAATTTCTTCCATGAATATTCATCACTACATCCCTATATTGTGTCATTAAAATTTCGTGTGAAACAGAGACTCCTACGACCTCCATCCAGACAGTCATTTTTTTAACGGTAACAGGATTTTTTAAATCGACCCCGTTTGGATGGAGGTCGTAGGAGTCTCTATTTCGCATGAAATTTGAATGACATAATATAGGTATTTAATAATGAATTTACACGGTTTTAGATTTCAAAAAAAAATAAAAAAATTTTGTGAAAAAAGGGTGGGGGGAGCTAAGTTAGCTCCCCCTAGGGGGCATACACATTTTACCCATATATATATATATATATATATATATATATATATATTGTAATTGGGTATATCTATTACATATCTATATAGACACACATTTTATGTATCGAACCCATTAAATCCTACATTTTGTAATGGATTAAAGAAAATCAAGATCTTTTGGTTTTGTACAATGTACAAACATCTGGTTAAGCATAATTTGAGGAGCCAATGTATTAGGAATATTAATTTGTATCGACATCTGTATAATCACAAAGAATATAAGGGTTTTGCTTGATATTTTATGTCTGCAATACATTGTTAAAGGAAGAATTAATATACTACGAGTTAACTGCAAAAATCTTGTAATCTTAGTGATCTTGCACTTTAGATATTATGATGAGTGAATGGACCCTCGTTTTCTACCCAAAACATCTTTATAAACCTTCATATAATTTTTTACATAGTGTCATGCAATTTGTATTATCATGCTGAAATACAAGCCACATTTGCATCTGGATGAACCATTCAACAAAAATGGAATCATTCATCGATTAATTGATAATATATTGTTCGAGTCCTTATCGTAAATCAATTTTTGACATATAAATAAACTGCACCAAAAAGTCCATGAAGTAGACAACTACATTAGCAGAAAAGAGTTTGTCAAAGATAAGAGGGCCCTATTCACCTAACCCCTTGGTTTTCCAATTTAGAGGAGCCTTCAATGGTTCCCTTCACATTCTATATAAAACGCATGCATCTCCTTACCAAAGCATCAAGTAAGGTATAAGTTAAGTGTTCTCCAAAAGCATGGGGAATATCTCTTTTTTTCTCATTGTGGCGATATGCCTGATCGCCACTGTTTCAGCAAGCCGTCCGTATGTCTACAAATCTCCTCCACCACCTTCTCCTTCGCCGCCACCTCCTTATTATTATCATTCCCCACCGCCACCTAAGAAATATTCGCCGCCACCTTATTACTACCACTCTCCTCCTCCTCCTCCTAAAAAGTCACCTCCTCCTCCTTACTATTACCACTCTCCACCTCCTCCTAAGAAGTCACCTCCCCCTCCCTATTATTACCACTCTCCACCTCCTCCTAAGAAGTCACCTCCTCCACCCTACTATTACCATTCTCCTCCTCCTCCTAAGAAGTCCCCTCCAACACCTTACTACTACCATTCTCCACCTCCTCCTAAGAAGTCCCCTCCACATTACTACTACCATTCCCCTCCTCCCCCACGCCACTACTAGGGGAGCTTTATACCAAGGCAAAGATGATCATCGGAAGATAATATATATATATATATATATGTAATTTCGTCGAATAAATGTGGGATATAAGTATCATCTACGTATGTTCAAACTATTAGTATCAATGTATGTCTCTTGTATGTGTATGTATGCAAACTCTTATTGCAAGATAAAAGCTATTTTATGTGGAAAGGAATATCTCATGTGATGCTAAATAAGTTTTGAGATTAAGTTATATTATCTTGACATAAATGGTTTTCGATATTACTATTTTGATGGAAAAATTGTGTATTTTTTTTATTTTTCAGTAAATGTACTACTAAATGAAGATGCAATGACAATACAAAAGGTTAATTATTTTGTATTTCATAAGAATATACATATTAACAAGGACTAGATCTTCTATGATATGTTCTAGAATAAATACAATTACTCATCTTGTCCAATGCTTTGATTCAACACTTGTCCCCACTTTATGCATTAATAAACTTGGATATCTTTTTATATAGTGAATGATGATGGAGATGTACTCGATGAAAGTTGACGATTTAATGATATCTTAGTTCAATGGTAGTGAGAATGAAGCAAAAATTACTTGTTAGTGATCTAAAGATGATGTTCTAAGGCATGAATATAGTTCTCAATATGAACTCAACTAATATCTTCCCCATGTGTGATATCAATGAAGTTATCTTTCACATATATGACATATTCTGTGACTTTTTCCACGTAGGAAAAAATAGATAAGTGAGTTGAGGCATGTAATCAAAGGTTTGATACATACCATAACTTGAGTATGTGGACGAGAACTTGGCCATCAAGAGTTATAATAACACATTAAGTTTTAACTTGATCCAACTACCTAGCCAATAGCTTGAATAAATCAAAACTGAAGATTAAAAAAAAATTATATGAATTCGATTGTATTAATTTAATCTTTTGAACAACACATCGGAAGTCTACTACGATTAATTGGATATTTAATTAACAGTGACTACATATTTTGGTAGATGAGATTCATTTTGCCCAATTTGAGAGACGCCTAGTCTAGAACAATTGGACGCCATTTATGGACCAACTAATTATATTAAGCAAATTAAAGGAAATCATTAGCAACATAAAATTTTATCATTCTTGTACGATACCTTAGTCATGATCCCAAATCCTATGGGACTCAATATGAGTGGGCATCACCCATTAATACAAATATATAGGTTCAAATGAAATATGTAAGGTATATGTGTTGTATATACAACCACAAATCAATAAGCATATATTCTCATAAAGTACATAATGCAATACGAGATTCACACATGTGATACACACGTGTGTGTGCACGCATGCACATATACACATGTAAGTACATACGTACATAAATATCTCTATGTGTACACACATGTGTGTGCATAAAGGCACTCATAACTATATATAGATAACTATAAACATATGAATCATTTCAAATAAAGTGGAGTCTTACCAAATTGATGATAAAGTTCAATAACATGTGTTAGATCAAAAGTGAATGTTTGAGATTAAAATCACCAAAATGTTATGGGTGGTCTTAAGTGATATTGTTTGTTTCCTAAATTGGAGGATTCTACCACGCACGGATGAGTGATATTATTTGTTTCCCAAATTTTAAGGAGGTATTTATTACATTTTTTATAATTATTGCTGCCGGTGATAAATATAGAGAAAACATGGGTTAGAATTTTAGTTTTCACAAAAATTGTATCAAAATATTTATACATATTTCGCATTTGATGACTCCAAAATGAAAAGGATTGATGACTCCAAAATGAATAGAATTAATAAAACAATACATTATTTTACAAATTTATTTTGTTAAATGATGAAGAAAATTTACAATTCGATCATGATTTTGAACTAAACATATTCATTATACAAAATAAGATATAAGATTGAAGTCATTTGGTGATGGATGGAACAACAAGTTGAATGGAACATATTTAATTAAATGATGCCATATCTTACAACATTAAATTGTTAAACAATTAGGAATCATGCAATTTAATACTAACACTTGAGATCTGGACAATGATATTGAATTAAACAGACATGTCGTACAATAGGAGATATGATATTAAAAGTATTTGATGATAGATGAAGAATTGAATTGAATGGATCAAGATTAATAAAAAAAATGGAGTATTTCCCTGAATGGAGATGAACTTTCCACCAAAAGAATGGAATGAGAAGAAGTTTATACTATATGCTAGCATGAAATAGGAAAATTTGATAGTGTTTAATTATATTCAAAAATCCAGTTTTTATGGAAGGGCATTGATTTAACAACAATATCAATATTTTCTAATATTTTTTCGAACAGTTTTATTAGTAGTTTTGTTGGATTTCAGTTGTTTATTAATAGCATAAGATTGGAATATGACTATCAATACTGAAGGCCCGTGATGTTGGTGGTAAGATCCCATCTCATTTTAAGTATATGTATGTGTGTGTGTGTGCATGTGTGTGTAGGAGAAACATCAAATAATGTGGGATTTCACCATTCCCATGGTGATGCGAGCCCTGATTTCAAACTTCTCACAATTATCTCATGAGCGTATTCACAAGGTATGGGAACCATTCAAAGATCATCAGGAGAAGTGCCCTAACCATGGCATATCGAAGACCAGTTTGTTCCAAAATTTCTTTAGGGGGTTAAATCAGGACAACCGGAAGTTGATGGATGCCGCGTGTGGTGGATCTCATTTTAATAAGGAAGACATGGTCTGCCAGATATTCAAGTAACTGGTCAAAGGTTTGGCCATACTCTCTTCATCTCGTGCATTCCAAAAGATGTCGCTAATCATCCACAAAACAGTCACCACAGTGTCAACACATGAAGAGAACATGTATGAGAGTTCTAACCTCAGCATAATCGGACACCACCTATCCAAAGTGGACATAATCGAGAAATGATCACAGGATCTTAAGAAACTCACTGTGATCGAATAGAGAATGAAGAGTCTGGACAAACTTGACCAGATCACCAAGCAGTTGGAGCTCTTGGTCAGCTCAATTAACTTGTGTCAATCCGCGAGTCTACTAGCTGAATCCATTATCACCGAGCCAAATGAATATCGACAGCCGCATAGTCGAGAGTACCCATAGTTAGTCCAACACGTGTATTACATGTAGAAACCCGAGCATTCATCATTACAGCCACAACATACCAAATGATTGCTAATCATCCAGAGCCCCAACAATCATATACTGAGCCATTTTCCTACCTCCACCCTAAATTCAGGAGGTGAACAACCATTGAAGTAGTGAAACATAATTGACTTGTCATGTTGGACA
The DNA here is from genome assembly GCA_037367405.1 of Ottelia alismoides. NCBI lineage: Eukaryota > Viridiplantae > Streptophyta > Magnoliopsida > Alismatales > Hydrocharitaceae > Ottelia > Ottelia alismoides. The sequence goes on along the minus strand of JAZKJV010002210.1, from coordinate 159,311 downwards.
CCAACAAGGCCAATCCTCTGTCATCATGATGTACCACCAAGCTCAAGGTGGGAGAACCATCCACCATATACTCTCCTAACCAAGCCCACAATTGGAGACAAAGGTATCATCAGCCGACATATCGACAACATCGATTTCATCAGAGCAGTCCACTGGCCAGTACCGAATTAGTTCTCTCCTCCTCAACAGTACCAACAGTATGTTCCTCATCCACTTTACCAGAATTACTACTCACAGCCTCTGCACCGCTACTAGTCTCAACGAGCTCTACACGCTGAACCATCCAAGGCCGTGCCCTTGAAACCTACACTAGATTGCCTGGCTTTGCTAGTGAAGAACTTAACTAAGATGAGCTAGAAGCTCAACGACCTCACTACCACGAAAATCATCATTCCCGCACAGGTTGAGACAAATCTGAATAATTTTCTATGGAAGGACCAAGTAATTTGTGATGTGTCCTCCATCCCTACATAATCATGTACGGATAATTTATTTATGTTATTTAATATTGTGACTCTCAAGAGCATTAGGACTATGCAGCCATCACCCATTGTGAAGGGAAATGATAAATTTTCAACGGGTGAATTGTCATCTTCTGTATCAGCAGATCCCGTAACAGGACCAGGTGAAGAAGGAGGAATAGCCGCACTAGAGAAAATACAAAAATGAAGAAAATCAAAAAGATCAAAAATAGATAACAATCAAGGACGAGCCGTGCATGCCAAAGAGAAGCCAGCATCTGCAGCCGATCCCATGCTTGCCGATGAGTTGATTTTCTAACTTTTATTCCTTCCCCTATTTTGAATGAATGTAGCCCTTCTATTAATTCAGTTGTAAAAGATGATTCAAATGTAAATAAGAACTTTAGCTTTGGTGATGTAAACATTCCTTTCTTTGATGCAATGAGAAATTACAACAAATCAAAAAACTAAAAATAAAATTATCTGATCATGCCATTGTGGAAATATTACAGAATATTTTTGTAGATGCCACATTCCTGAAAGCCATGGAATACAAGCCTAGTGTAAATAAAGGATGGAAAGAGGCATGTACATCAGACATGGACCCTGGTTTCAAACTTCTCACAAATGTCCCATGATGATGTTGGCTTCTATTTAGACCATTCATGAATAATTGACAGATCAAGATAGATTGAGAGATATTATTAATGAGAAGAGGAGAGAAATAGATGAGAGAGACATACGAGAGGTAAGACATGAGTAGGTTCGGAACATTGTGGCACTAACCATGCATGATTCAAACAACCCGGTTGCAGGACAGACGGCCAAGTGGATTCATGTTCTGGAGACTCATAGGCATTTTGGGATGAAGCTGCAATTTCTATCTCTACTTCCCATTTTTCATGGTTATGCTGTGGTGGAGCCCTTTGTACACCTCTAACAGTTTGATCGCATATATAGAATGAGTCACTGCTCCAACGTGTTATTGGAGTAGTGAATATGGCATGTTTTCTCTTCAAAATTATGGATAAGGGGTTGAATCATTTAGGAAGGGAAGCACGTCCTAGCCGAGTTGAGATCAACATTTTTGAACAAGTATTATCTGTTGGGATGTGTGAATCCCAACTTCGTTCACACTTTCCTTATTTCTCTGATTTCTCCCCTGAGCTGATTCATGAGGCAAGTTTGTGATTCAAGATTTATGCACTTACAAACATATTGAAAAGAATATTTCGATTGGACTTAAAAAAATCAAGTCCATATAAAACCTTCAACATGGAGAAGATTGCTATACTTTAGTGGTATCTGTGTAAAGAGAGATGCAAAAGAGCATTTGAGGGGACGAGAGTCTGCTTCTCACCCTTGTTCTACAAAATAAATCAATTCATTTGACTACATATCTCAACTTCGTGGAAATTTTTGTGTGCTTATTTTACTTCTTCAAACTAAAAAAAATTATTAGTTTTTGGAAGGGCATCCCCTCTTTGTCATGTATCTTGGACAAATAAAGATCTTGGACATCTTGGGGACGTTTTAGGGTTGTGATATCTGCTTTTTCTTTGCAACTAGTTGAAATATACGTGAAATATAAATAAAATACATAGATAATGTATATATTTCACACTATACATAATTTTTTTCGTATGTACTATCAAATGTCATATATATAGAGTTAAATTGGGTTGCACCCTAGGTGTAGCAAATAAGATTATACAATAAGATTTAATATCGACTATAGGGAGGTTGCAGAAAGTCTTTCCTAATAGCGTGTATGAGAATCAGTTGTTGTGGAGGTCAAGGTACTTGTGGTGGTGCGAAAGCTTATGTAGGCCTCTAGCTAATTGTAATACTCTTATGCAACCCTTTCTTCCTCGGTTGGAGTCTTGGGAGCCCCCTCATCTAAGAGGGGATTCTTCTTTAGAGGAGAGAGGATATGCGATTTGGGGGGATTATAATTGGCAAATGTGATGAAAGGAGAGGGTCAAAATTATCAATATTTGACAGTTCTCATCAATGTTAAAGGAGAAATTATATAGAAGGTAACACGTGGTGGTTAACAACTATTCATGATTTACAATGTAATTTGCAATTATCGAGGGAAAATCATGTAAATGTAAAATTATACATAGTTATATGTGAAATTTAAAACCCAAATGACAAGTAAATATAAATAACTAGACCAAATAGAAAAATCGAATTGCATCTTTAATAAGCGTAGATTGAAAGTTGTGCTATACGAGTTGGACTTGACTAGTTTGTCTAAGATACAACTCAAACAAAACACACTCGGATTTCAAGCGAGTTTGAATACCCACTAGGAAATTCTAGACCGGAACTCACTCACGCATTAGCAATAAGCATTAAACCTTTGAACGTGACAGAGGGGTGCGTTCTTGCAACATATCTCAGTACACCTTTCTTATTTGGTTATTGAGATATTTATATCTCTTTATATTTATCTCTTACTTCTCTTTATTTCATGTACCTCTCGTATTATTTACCCAAGTCTTTTCTCCTATATAAGAGAGCCTTAGGGTCTCAATAGTGATATTTCAATTCCCTTTTTCTTCCAACATGGTATCAGAGCAATGGTCCTAGATCGGGGTTCTCATATCTCACTAAACCCTACCCTACCCTACCATCCCCCCCCCCACACCGCCGCCGCTGGCCAGCAAGCCTCTACAATTGCCCCTACCGCCACACCAGCCTCTCTAGCCACCCTAGTGGCCTCTTCGGCCATCCTTGCCGCCTTCTAGTGGCCCCTGTAGCCCTAGCAGGCCACTCCGGCCGCCCCAGCCACCAACTGCCCCATCCTTGTAGCCTTGCCACCCACTGTTGTATAAGGGCTATAGTTTGGGCCCTTTTGGAAACATATACAGTCTGATTCTGATCAGAATACATGATTTTTGGTATATAAGTTTTCTGGTCTTAGACTACAATAATGATTGAACAGGATTATTGTATATGTCTATCTGTTCCTCCATATGATTGTGTAGACTTGCTCAAAGAGGTCTACTTCCCAGTTTAGGTCCAGATTTTCAGTACTTTTTTCATCATGTCAGAGAACAAGGGTGACATTTTTTCATCATTCGATGCCTTCTAGGGCCCGACTCCTATCGTGAAGATGGATGTGACCAACTATGAGTTGTGGTCCATGCAGTTTCGCACCCTTATGTAGTGCCATAACAAGGAGCACATTTGAATGATTCAGAGCCGATAGACAAAACTGGAGCTAATGCTTCACGGAAGCAAGATGATGTCTACGCACAGATTTGGCTCTATGAGACGCTCACCATGGAGCTTGTCAAGGACATCGTCAATCAACCGACAATGAAGGCTATGTGGGATATCATAGCTGACACATATGTGCAAGAGAAGAATGTAAGCAAAATCCTCCGATTACGGTATGACATTTTCTTGACCAAGCAGAATGGTCAGCCTCTCCATGCCCACTTCTCACATCTCTAAGGCATGTTTGAGCAACTTCATAGCTTTATGACCGTTACTACCAGCACTGAACAACATCAGACATACAAGAATACCACTATAACATGAGTCTTTCTGTTATCCATTGATTCAGAGTACGATGCATCACGTACTCAACTACTTATTAGAGAGACGCTACCTCCGATGGAGGAGGTCTACAAGAGTCTGATCATTATCACTACTTTGTCTACTATCGTGGTCTAAACTCCCTCTACAATGGCAGCTTCTCATGATAGAGGGGTTACTTCATAGTTTCGCAGGTGCAGACCCGTCGTCGAGGAGGAGGACGTCACCAAGGCCCGTGCTCACATTACCACCGTCCAGGACGTTTGGAGGAGACATGCTATCTGAAGCATGGGTATCCAACGTCAGCACGTGTAGCTGAGCAGACAGAGAGTACTCTAGATCCTTCTCATGATTTGAGGCTTGATGATATTATCTCTAGATTGAGAGAGATGACGACTACACCACCTGCCCTAGCAACAAGATCTTTAGATGTTGCAACTGCTGTCAGAGCTTCTACGAGTTCATCAGGTATTGCTTTTGCACTTAACAGTTGTAGCAGTTCATATTTGACTGATTGGATCATGGACTCCAGAGCTTCTCATCATATGTGTGGAGATCGGGATTAGTTTACTTATAGATCTATCCCTCCTGGTAGATTAGCGGTGATTTCTAATTGAGTTCATCTATCCATTGTTGGTCAGGGGGAGATTATTATAGATCCATCGATGTGCCTAAAGAATGTATTATAGGCTCCAGTATTCCAAATGAACTTTTTATCTATTAGTCAGATTACAAAATACTTACATTGTCATGCTATATTCAATCCTTCTTCTATTGTGTTTCAAGACATACTCATCGGCAGGGTGATTGGATTTGGTCATGAACAGAGAGGACTTTACAAACTGGTCCAACTTCCGTGTACTGGTGCTGTCACTATTCTGTCTGGATATGTTTCTCCTTTCATGTGGCATCTTTGCTTTGGTCACCTTCCTCTACAGAAGTTGTGTCATGTTCTCCCTTAGATCTCTACTTGTACTACCTTGGAGTGTGAGGCATGTCATCTTGGAAGCACCATCTTTCTTCTTTTCTGAGTCATCAACGCCATCACAATAATCAGTTGTTTGAGTTGCTTCATTTTGATATCTAGGGTCCTAGTCGTGTTCCCGATCATCAGGGACATCAGTTCTATACGGTTGCTGTGGATGGTGATTTTTCTAGATTATATTGGATTTTCTAGTTAAAGCATGTTATTAAATCATTTCTTATTGAGATTAAGAAAATTTTTCTACTTGTGTAAAGTTTATTTACACTGACAATGCCTTGGAGTTTTCTACTTTACATATGTCTGACTTTCTCAGATCTCATGGTATTGTTCATCAGACTTCTCGTGCTTACAGTTCGCAGCAAAATGGCATTGTTGAACGCAAATACTATCATCTTTTGGATGTCAGGAGGAGTCATTTGTTTCTGAGTCAAGCTCCCCATTCGTTCTGTAGTGATGTGGTCCTCACTGCATATTACTTGGTAAACCTCATGCTTTACTATCACTGGAGAAAAGGCTCCTATCTTGATTGTGTTTCCTGAGCAGGATCAATTCTCCCTTACTCTCAAGGTCTTTAAGTTTGTGGTGTTTTCCCATAATTTTACTCCTGATCACGACAAGCTCTCTCCCAAGGCTATCAAATGTGTGTTCGTTTGTTTTTCGCACCCAAAAAAGTATATAGATGTTTTGATCCTGTAGGGAGAAAATACTATTTGAGTGATGATGTCACATTTTTTGAGTTTATTATGTAATTTTCTCCTACAGGTGACATGTCGTCTAATGCTAACTCTAGCGAGGATGTCTTTGTTCCATCACCTCCTTTATCTCCACCAATAACACCTCATGTTAAGTCTCAGTCATCTCCACCTCCACCTCCTCCACTATCTCCCTCAGTTCCTTCCACGGTTTTACATTTGCAGGTCCTCTACTTGCCTCTCTGCTCATGCACCTTCCCCATCATCCAACATGCCTTAGGTATGTAATGAACACATGGTTACTATTGATGGCATTGGTGATATGCTTGTTTCACAGGATAATGTACATGAGGAGTTGATACCAGAGAACAGACAGGTTGATGACCTCAATGTACCTATTGCTTTGATGAAGCCACGTAGTAATTATGCCACTTATTCTCTCGATGTGTATGTTTCCTTGGACCATATTTCATAGGAGTAGAAGAGGTTTGTTGTGAGGCTCTCTGATGTTACAATCCTGCAAACATATCAGGATGCCATACATGATAGTAGTTGGATACTTTCCATGGAGGAGGAGGTGGCCGCTCTGCAGTCTCGTGGGACCTGGAGCGTTGTTACTGCTCCTCCAGGTGCCTCTGTTATGGGGTGCAAATGTATCTTTATGGTGAAACAATGATAAGATGGCAGTGTGAATCGCTATAAGGCAATGCTTGTAGCACGTTGGTTCACCCATACTTCTAGAGTGGACTATCAGGATACCTTCTCTCCAACTGCCAGACATTTGACATGTACATTCTTCCATCAGTTATTGTTTCACGAGCCTGACCTCTTTACGAACTTGATGTGAAGAATGTGTTTCTTTATGGAGATCTACAGGAGGAGGTATATATGCATAAGACAACATAGTTTGATGCTAAGGGAGAGTCTCAGAAGGTGGGTAGGCTCCACAAAGCGATTTACGAGCCGAAGCAGAGTACAAGAGCTTGGTATCAGAAGCTTTCAGAGTTGATAGAGCATCAGGGGTTTGCATGGTTCACGACGGATCACTCGCTTTTTATTCAGAGTACATAGAGCGGTATTGATGCTATTCTAGTCTATGTTGATAATATTATTATCACGGGTAGTGTTGAGAAGTGCATTAAGTCTGACAATTAGTTTGTAGGTCAGTAGTTTGTGATCCAGAGGAAGTTTGTGGCTGATTTATTATTAGAGACAGGTATGACAAGGTGCAAGCCTGCTACTACCACTGTGGATTCGAGTATGAGATTATAAGATGATGACACTAAGGAGGTAGATAAGAGGAGATACAAGGAGCTTGTTGGAAAGATCATATATGCTACTAACACCATACCAGACATATCCTTTGCTGTGAGCAAGGTGAGCCAGTTAATGGAGCAGCCCAAAAAGGTTCATATGGATGCAATCTATATGACTTTGAAATATTTGAAGACTTTACCTGGTACTAGTCTTATATTCAACAGAGAGGTATGTCTCTTGAGGTGACAGCATGTGCAGATGCATATTATGTAGGATGCCTTCGAGACAGGAAGTCTACTTCTTGTTTTGCTATTTTTGTTGGGAGCTCTCTCGTGCCATGGAAAAATAAGAAGCAGACAATAGTTGCTAGATCCATTGCAGAATATGAGTACAGGGTCATGGCTCAGGGGAGAAAAGAGATGATGTGGGTTAGATCAATTTTGATTTATCGTGTTGTTGAGGTTCCTCATCCCATGCAGCATTTATGTGACAACAAAACAACTCTTTTTATTTCCAATAATGCTATATTTCATGAATGGACCAAGCATAGAGAGGTGGATTACCACTATACCAGAGACTTTATTCAGAAGGGTCTCATATCCACATCCCATGTTTCTACAAGAGACCAAACAACTATTGTTTTCAACAAGGCTCTTGCTAGATGTACTTTTCAGGGATATTCCAAGCTGCACATGATAGATATATATACTCCAGCATGAGGGAGAATATTGAGATATTTATATCTCTTTATATTTATTTCTTATTTATCTTTCTTTCATGTAGCTCTCATGTAATTTACCCATGCCTTTTCTCCTATATAAGGGATATCTAGGGTCTCAATAATGATATCTCAATTCCATTTTTTTCCAACATCGGTCAGTTGCTCATTTCTTTCAAGATATCTATAATCTAAGGCTACAGAAGTAGAACTATTTAGTCATTATTAAAACATCACACAGATCATTTTCTTAACACTTTATAAAAACATGTTGAGGTGGATCATCACTTTTTCTTGGAAAGTATCACTCATCAGTTCTTCCTTGTATTCAACAACTCGGGGGGGGGGGGGGGGGGGGGGGTGGATCTTGTGTAGATGGGTAAATGAGTTGTCTCTGTGTGCTAGGGCAACCCCTTTAGTAGTTTCTCCCTTCCACCAGGAGGGATGTTTCATTTGAATCCTTACATTTAGTGCATGGATTTTTTATTGTTTTTCTTTCCATTCATAATTTTATTCAATTTAGAATTTTTACTAGACATTTGTATAAGTCCAAGAAAAACTTAAGCACTTGTTTCATGATTTTGATACAAAAGGGTAATATCTGTTACATGTAATGGCATCAGAAAAGTAGCTATGGCTCTATTGTAGAGCTTTGGATGGACTTTCGAATTTGGTTTCAAAAAAGTAAAAATGATACCACCATTAATAAATAGAACCCTGGTACAAATGGATCAATATACCCGAATACATAAAGAACCATTAAAAAATAAAATCGTTAGAGGCGCTACCCCACACCCCCACACCATGCAGAGAGACCCCCGTCTTATTGAGGTATGACACAACAGGAGGGGGTGCATCTTACATTTCTTCAAATTGGGTCATGGGTTAGGAATAAAGACATGAACACAGTTTATAACGAGTGTGATCTTCATGAAGGGTAATATTTACGACTATTATTATTTTATGCAATATATTCTTTCGTTAGTACTATATGTCCCATTTTTTAACATTGAGGACAATGAGAAATCGAATAGAGCATCAATCATGCAACTTCTCTTATCACGAGAGATAGAATATCGTTAGGGGAAACAATGTCATTGCTAATGCTCCGCTAAAGAAGAGAAAATGAACTTGTGATTTGTCCTGACATACATACATACATATAGGGTTGATTCTGTGAGAGCCAAAAACTGTGAGAGCATGAGAGTAGTGAATCTGGACCACTAGATTCTACTCTTCTCTCTCCTCCTGCAATCGATAAGGAGAGAGATGACAGGGTCTAGTGTTTCAGAATCATTGCTCTCATGCTCTCACAATTTCTAATTCTCACATGATTAGTCCTATATATATATATATATATATATATATATATATATATATATATATATTAGTTTTCTTTGAGGGAAGTCCATATTTGTATTGGTTTTACATTTGTCCTGACTATTTTTTTCTAATGGATTGTTTGACAGTGTTCCCAACCCGAAAGCCGTTCACTTATCAAAAGCGGTGAGCGAGCCACCATTCTTTCTAGCTTCTTCTGTTTTCTTCGCCATCAAAGATGCTATCTTGACTGCAAGGGTCGAGGAAGGGTATAATGACTGGTTTGCACTCGACAACCCATAAACACTGGAGAGGATTAGGATGGCTTGCATAGATGTTTTCACGAGGCCATTCGCGGACTCCACCTATCGACCTAACCTTAGCATTTGATTCCATTGGTGAGGATGCCTACCTACTGTTGATATATAGAAAAAGGTTTCCACAAACCATATTTAGTTTTCACGGTATTTCGTAATCCTGTAAGAGTTCGTTTTAGGGAGTTCCAAGAGTTTTTTATGAAATTTCCTGAATATGTAAAACTCAAACAGAATGTAACCAATAAACAAGGAACGTACGGCCTCAATTTTATATCGACAATTATATAATTGACACAGTCATGATGTGCGAGTAGTGATATTGATATATACCAATAATTGATAGCGATACCCTGTCGGAAAGAAAAAGTAAAACCATTAGGCCCTGTTTGGTTGGAGAATAGTCTCTGGAATAAGGGGCTAATTCTCCTTCCGACACGGTTCCCAGTGGTACAACTATTCCCCGTTTCACTCTTATTCCTATCTTTATCCCACCTTACCTACCTTTATTTCACCTTATTCTCCTTATTTCTATCCTCCAGCTGAACGGAGAATATACCCTTATTCCCCTTATTCTCCATCCTTATTCCTTCTTATTCTCCTACCGAACGGACCCTAGTATATTTGCAACGATATACTTCAAGCATTGACAAGTGCCTCCTGTTCTCACTACAATGAAAAGGAAGCTATGCCACTATGAACAGTCTATAAAAAACAATATATTTCTCTATATATTGGGAAATTCAGACTAAGATCGAATAGCTACTTTTTCAATAAACTAATTACGTTGGCAAGATATTGTATAATTAGATTTATAACAGAATTTGGGAATATATCCATTACCACTGCGTAGGCTGTAGTAACAATAGTTAATATCAGTACATAAATAATTCTGCATCATATAATCTTAAAATCTCGTCGGTTGGCAACATCGTAATTAATTGGCAGAGGAAGATAAATATCGAGGGGAGGCATGATCGAAATAAAAAAAACTTGGAAAAGGAACATATGTGAGCAGATGGCATGCTGTTTCACAAAGAGAGATGAAGTCATTACTCTGCTATATATTTGACATTATTATTATTTTGTATGGATGCGTATATAGAAGTTGTTTATCGATCGTAACCTTGATATTTTTTTCCGAGTGCCATGCGATTTGTATAATCATGTTGAAATATACAGACGACATGCTAATCTGGAAGAACAATTGATCACAGAATAATAAATTGGATCCTCTGTTGTTATAACACATGCTGTAATGAAGGGGAGTCGCTCGATAAGGTTCGGGACGCGCACCAACCATACACAAACTAATCTGAGCACCATCTCGTCCTCATCGAGCGGCTCCCTTGCATTACATTAGGTGTTGTAACAACAGACAATCTGCTCCCAAAGAATAACAGCACGAAAGATCGTTCATCAATTAACCAATAGTTTTTTATTCAAGTCATTATCATAAATTAATTTTTATATGTAAATGGCTGCATTAGGTAGAAGAGTTTGTCAAAGATGAGAGGGCCCTATTCACCAAACCCCTTTGGTTTTTAACACGGAGGGGGTTCCCACAACCCCTATCCATTATATATAAAAGAGCATGCATCTCTTTTCTAGAGCAGTAAGGTGTGAGTGAAGTGTTCTCCAAAATCATGGGGAGTACCTCCCTCTTTCTCATTGTGGCGATAAGCCTGATTGCCACAGTTTCAGGAAGCCGACCATATGACTACAAATCACCTCCACCGCCTTCTCCTTCGCCACCAACTCCTTACTATTATCACTCTCCACCACCGCCTAAGGTGTACCCACCACCACCTTACTATTACCATTCTCCACCACCTCCTATAAAAGGACCTCCTCCTCGCTACTATTACCACTCGCCACCTCCTCCTAAGAAGTCACCTCCTCCGCCATACTACTACCACTCTCCGCCTCCTCCTCAGAAGTCACCTCCTCCACCGTACTACTACCACTCACCGCCTCCTCCGAAGAAGTCACCTCCTCCTCCCTATTACTACCACTCTTCGCCTCCCCCTAAGAAGTCACCTCCTCACTACTACTACAATTCCCCCCTCCCCCACATCACTATTAAGAGAAAGATGGTCATTGCAAGATATAAATATATAGCTCTCTCAATAAATATGGACTATAGTCTATTGCAGACGAAGGTTTGGACCATGCATAGTAGTGGATTTGTCTTGTATGTCTGTCTCTATATTGCACGATGAATGCTCTACTACACAGAAGAAATGTACTATTTCATATGACGCTAAATAATATTGTGAGTCAAAATTATATTGTCTTTGAGATGATGGCTATCCTTATTTGTCATTTGGAGAAGAATATTTTGTGTTTACTATTCATCTTTAAATACCGATAGTAAAAGATACAATGATAACAAAAAAAACTTTGGCAACGTTGTACTCAATAAGAGAGTGTGTGTGTGTATTGGGAAGGATTAGGCATTCTCTAATACGTTGTAGAGTAAATACAATCACTCAATATATTCAATACTTTTATTTTTAACTTGTTCGCTTTTTATATCGATAGGGTTGGTATACAATTCTCCCGAGGACATGTTTGCGGTTAAACTTTAATTTTTTTATTTTAGTCTAATCTTATTGTATTTTGCATATAGACCCTTAAAACTTCATATTTTTGTTCGAACTTTTTTAGGGCTTGAACCAAATAACCCTGTGGTGAATATTTTGTTTGAATATTATTTCATTTCTTTGTATTTTTATAATTAACGCTAGGTGCTTGTTACAACTGCAATAGTCGCAAGTGGTCTCAATGTAGTCGCAAGAATGAAGACATTATGATGTTGGGATTTGAAAATCCCATTGATTGTTGGGATTTGAAAATTCAATTGATATGGACATTAACAATTATCATTAGTGCATTTTGATTGCCAATTAATCAGAGAATAAAATCTCTTTATGATGGACAAAAGAGAAAGGTGAATTGGCAACCATTTTGGTTGTCTAGCCAAATATAATAAGGCCAAGGGTCCCCAATCGACATATGTTCTCTTCTTTATTGTTTTCCATCGACAAGAGAGAGCTTGAGAGGCATACGTTCGAGAGGAAGATCCGCGGTCGCTTCGTGGGTTGATCGACGGCTACGTCAAACATCATAGCAATGGCATCAGGTATTCCGTTACCCTTGAATTCAGATCGATTTCTAGTTTAACAAGTGGTATCAGAGCCAGCTCGATTCCGTTTCATAGGGTTTGCATGTGTACTATTGATATATGTTAATAAGTATCCATTCCTTGGTGTTTTGGTTTATATATCTTCGTGGCATGATCAACGGTCCGTACATATTTTTTTTGTCACAGCATCTATTGTTCTATCGGGATTCTATTGTCTATTTACCATCATCCTGATTTTGAGAGATTAAGTATCTTATTTTTATATATATAGTGCTTGATCATGATTTTTTTCACATCGGTTGTCGTTTTCTATGGGACAAAGGATTTACATAAATCTTGCTTGTTGTTTTGTTAAACAAATAGAACTCACAAACTGTTCGGATTACAAATGTCATATTAAATCCTCTTCAATTCATTTGTAGGCTTTGTTTCCCATTTATTAACGGCATTTTTTTCATGTTGTTTTTATGATTAAAAAATAATAATAAAGATACTCGTTGGAATTCTTTTTCCAAAGATACGTCATAATCTAGATTTCCAATTAAAAATATATACCAAGTTAATGTGGCTGCTGCTTTTGGGATATTTTCATGGAAATTTGATGACAACATGCGTCACTTAACAAAAAAAAGAAGGTGTCTTTATTTTTGATTTCAATTCCTGCCTGCGTAATCCTACCTTCAATTACGAATTAAGTTATAGCATTATTTTTGTTACTTTTTTTTATAAAGAGCACAATTGATTTCTTATGCAATTCACGTTAAATTACTAAAGAGAACAATTTCACAAATATGAAGTGAAACGATATTCCGTATCTTGGATTAAGTTCTCACAAACTGTGAGATTAAAAAAATGCAGCTTAATTCTATTCCAGACGTTGTAAGTTCTCACATATTCTTTCCAGACGTAATGTAAATTTAAAGAACGTTTATCATGATCAAGTACAATAATTTTGCATGATTCATCCTTGTTTATATTAGCTAGTTATAAATGATAAATTATTGGATCATCTCAATGACATCAGATGAACCGAATAACACGCGATGGTTGTGATTTTTTTCTTATAAATTGATAAACTGTTGATTTCGCATCAGCCATAAGACATAACTACAATATTTCTAATGATACAATTGAAGCGAATAAGCCGCCAAAGTGACCTCTATCGGCAAAAAATGTATTATTAGAAATATCTGGATGGATTTTGTATGCATTTTAAATATTATCTTTCCCAAAGGAGGGACAATATTTATTTAAGTATATTGCATACCTATGATGGTAATTGAGCAATGATATAAAGTTCCATGTGAGTAATGAGATACATCCAAAGATGGTCTCACTACTTGACAGGATTTATCATTGACGATTGATCATCACAACAAGAGTATCACTTACAACTAACATTATTGTCCAAAGACTTAATAGTTAGTGATGTGTTTGGTATCTTGCTTTTCTTGTGGCTGTATTTGCAAATTCACGTTCATGAACCATACATTAATTTTGTTTTCTTTGTTCTTCATTTTATAGCTTCCGCTTCCGCATATACTATCTCTGCCACTTTAAATTCCATTCCCGTGCTTCAGGGCACAAATTTCAAGGCATGGAAAGAGAGCATTATGATACTGCTTGGCTGCATGGATCTAGACCTTGCACTTCGGATAGAGACTCCTGCTCCTCTTACGGAAGGTAGTTCTTCTGATGAAAAGAAGAACTATGAGAGGTGGGAGCGCTCTAATCGCATGTGTCTCATGATCATAAAGCGCGGCATTCCGAAAACCCTTAGAGGGATTGCTGAAGAAAAAATAACTACAGCTAAAGAATACCTTGCTAAAATTGATAAGCGTTTTGCGAAAAACGATAAGGCGGAAACAAGCACTTATTTACAGCGCTTGATTTCCATGAAGTATACCGGCAAGGGAAACATGAGGGAGTACATTCTTGAAATGGCTCATATTGCTTCAAAATTGCAGGAATTAGAACTGGCAATATCTGATGATTTGCTAGTTCATTTGGTTCTTTTATCTCTTCCAACACAGTATAGTCAGTTTAGGGTCAGTTATAACTGCCAAAAGGAGAAGTGGACTCTTAACGAGCTCATTTCATACTGTGCTCAAGAGGAAGACAGGTTGAAGCAGGATAAGCCAGAGAGTGCTCATTTGGCTATGGCCTCTAAGGATAAGGGCAAGAAAAGGAAACAAATGAGTAATGTTGCTGTGACAGGTCTAATAAGGAAGAATAAGGATGCAATTAGTTGCTTCTTCTGCAAGAAATCTGGACATGTCAAGAAAGATTGTGCCAAATATCATGCATGACGCGTGAAGAAAGGTACAATTCATACTTTGGTTTGTTTTGAAGTTAATTTAGCTTCAGTTCAAAGAAACACTTGGTGGTTAGATTCCGGTGCCTCTACTCACATAAGTGTTTCAATGTAGGTTGCCCGAACTACCGAAGACCAACTGATGTTGAAAGATACATCTACATAGGTGACGGAAAGAAGGCAGAAGTCGAGGCAGTTGGATTTTTTAAGCTTTTATTAGGAACTGGTCATTATCTAGAGTTAAAAAATACTTTCGTTGTTCCATCTTTTAGACGAAATTTGGTTTCTGTTTCTGCATTGGACAATTTGGGTTATTTTCTAAATTTTGGAAATGGAAAATTTAGTCTTTCTTTTAACTCCGTTATGATTGGTACTGGTTCCTTAATTACTAGTGATAAGCTTTATTTGCTTGATACCATTGCCTCATATAATGAATCTATGGTTGTTGAATCGAGAGGCACTAAGCGAAAATCCGCCTCAAAAAATTCAGCATCAATTTGGCATAAGCGTTTGGGTCACATATCCAGATCTAGAATTGAACGACTTGTAGCTGATAACATCCTAGATTCATTAGATTTTACAGATTTAGATATATGTGTCAACTGCATTAAGGGAAAACAAATCAAATCAAGGAGATTAGGTGCCAATAGAGCTTCTAGTGTCTTAGAATTGATACATACTGATATATGTTGTCCATTCCCTACGACATCATGGAATGGTCAACAATATTTTGTATCATTCATAGATGACTATTCAAGATACGGTTACCTATATCTCATTCATGAAAAGTCACAAGCTCTAGACATGTTCAAATCATTCAAGGCCGAAGTTGAGCTCCAACTCAACAAAAGCATAAAGTGCATCAGATCTGATCGTGGTGGTGAATACTATGGCAGATATGATGGTTCAGGTGAACAACGTCCTGGTGCTTTTGCTTTATTCCTAGAAGAATGTGGAATTGTTCCTCAGTATACTATGCCAGGCTCTCCTAGCATGAATGGTGTGGCTGAGAGACGTAACAGGACTCTTAAGGATATGGTGAGGAGTATGATCAGTCATTCTTCCTTACCAGAGTCCCTCTGGGGAGAAGCATTAAAAACATCAGCTTACATTTTGAATAGAATACCAACAAAAGCGGTTGCAAAAACACCGTATGAGCTCTGGACTGGTAAAAGACCTAGTCTAAAGCATTTACGCGTATGGGGATGTCCAGTTGAGGTAAGGTCGTACAGGCCAAATGAGAAAAAATTGGACTCCAAAACGGTGAGCAGCTACTTTGTTGGTTACTCGGAGCGATCAAGGGGTTACAAATTTTATGATCCCACACTTAAGAAAATATTTGAAACGGGAACCGCAAATTTTTTTGAGGATGTTGATTTGGAGGGGAAGATGCATATTAGGGATATTGTCTTTGAGGAGGAATCAATCACGATTCCTGATGTTGTGATTGAAAATGCACAAGAGTGCATTCCAATCATTGGACAAGAAACAAATCAAGAACCTCAAGATGACAATATTCAACAATCCCTCATAGAGGATTTTGCTACACAAGATCAAAATCAACAACCTCAAAATTTAAGGAGATCCATTAGAGAATGAAGGAGTGCTATTCCGGATGACTATATAGTATTTCTTCAAGAACAAGATGGAATTAGGGAAGATGATCCAATCAACTTCCATCAAGCCTTGAAAGGTTCTAACTCTGCAAAATGGATTGAAGCCATGAATGAGGAATACAAATCGATGCAAGACAATCAAGTTTAAATGGTAATGTTGAAAGGTTTAAGGCACGTCTTGTAGCTAAAGGATTTACTCAAAGAGATGGAATTGATTACAAGGAAACATTTTCACATGTTTCTAGTAAGGATTCCTTTAGAATTATCATGCTATTAGTTGCACACTTTGATCTTGAGCTTCATCAAATGGATGTTAAGACCGCCTTTCTCAATGGAGACGTTGAGGAGGTGATCTATATGGTTCAACCGGAAAACTTTGTTCAGGGAGATGCAAAGAATATGGTTTGTAAATTAAAGAAATCCATTTATGGACTCAAGCAAGCATCCCGTCAATGGTATCACAAATTCCATCAGGTAATTATCTCATTTGATTTTGAGACTAATCCAGTGGATGATTGTGTATATCATAAGTTTTGTGGGAGTAAACACATTTTCTTGATTTTGTATGTGGATGACATACTGCTTGCTAGTAATGATCTGAATTTGTTGCATGAAACAAACAAATTTCTTTCAAAAAAATTTGAAATGAAAGATCTTGGAGATGCTTCTTTTGTATTAGGAATCCAGATACACCGAGATCGAACTCAAGGTGTACTTGGATTGTCACAAGAGAACTACATCCATAAGGTGCTTCAAAGATTTGGCATGCAGCTTTGCAAACCAATTGATACCCCAGTTGCTAAAGGAGACAAATTCAGCCTCAATCAATGCCCTAAGAATAACCTTGAAATTCAGGAAATGGGTAAGATCCCTTATGCATCTGCAATTGGGAGTCTTATGTATGCATAAGTGTGCACACGTCCGGATCTGGTATTTATTGTGGGCATGCTAGGCAGATACATGGCGAATCCAGGCATGGATCATTGGAGGGCTGCCAAACGTGTCATGAGATATCTTCAGAGAACAAAAGACTACAGACTTACATATCAAAGGTCGGATATACTGGAGATCATTGGATATTCCGACTCAGATTTTGCTGGATGCCAAGATAGTAGAAGATCCACTTCAGGCTATGTATTCCTAATGGCTGGAGGAGTCATATCGTGGAGGAGTGCTAAACAAACAATTGTAGCATCCTCCACTATGGCGGCTGAAATCATAGCATGTTATGAGGCATCAAATCATGGAATATGGCTAAAGAATTTTGTCAATGGGGTGCGTATTGTATGCAGCATCCAGAATCATTACCATTATTTTGTGACAATAATTCGGCAGTGCTTTATTCCAACAGCAACAGAAGCTCAACCAAGTCAAAGCATATTGACATAAAGTTTTTGGTTGTGAAAGAGAGAGTACAAAGTGGACAAATTTCCATAGAGCATATTGGGACAAATTCCATATGGTGGTGGATCCGCTAACTAAAGCAGTGACACCTAGTATATTTCATGAACATATGATTCGTATGGGTGTTGTAACAAATAAAGATATCCACTTCTAGTGGGAGTTTGTATTATTTTTGCTCAACCCTTTACATTTTTGAAACATTTAAAAGTTCAATAAATTTATGCGCAGAATAAAGTATTTGATGTTGATTCCACATTCTCTCACTAAAGGGTCTCCATTAAGAATATGGACCGTTCATTATAGATGCAACTTTGGATATAGATCCAAATTAATTCATTTATTTGGCATTGATCCATATCATTTGGTTGTGTTAATATTGGTGATCATTGATGGGTTTAATCGTGCTCAATACGATGAATACCTCCTTGATCCCATGTTATCATAACCAATGGATAAGATTGTTCAGTTATATCTCGATTGATGGCAATAATTCTGAGCTCATACAGTAAGCACATTACATGGTCATTATCAATGTCCAGTGGGAGATTGTTGGGATTTGAAAATCCCATTGATTGTTGGGATTTGAAAATTCAATTGATATGGACATTAACAATTACCATTAGTGCATTTTTGATTGCCAATTAATCAGAGAATAAAATCTCTTTATGATGGACAAAAGAGGAAGGTTAATTGGCAACCATTTTGGTTGTCTAGCCAAATATAATAAGGCCAAGCGTCCCCAATCGACATATGTTCTCTTCTCTATTGTTTTCCATCGACAAGAGAGAGCTTGAGAGGCATACGTTCGAGAGGAAGATCCGGGGTCGCTTCGTGGGTTGATCGACGGCTACGTCAAACATCATATCAATGGCATCAGGTATTCCGTTACCCTTGAATTCGGATCGATTTCTAGTTTAACATATGATACTTTCTTAGTCATTCTTAGGACTATGTTGCCTCTACTTTGCGACCATGTTCAATTATACGTGCATCTACTCTTGTGACCACAATATGATCGTTAGGATTTTGTGACTTGGTTTCTACACATTACACATCCTGATTAAAATCACATATTGTCGCAAGAGCTGTATACGACCACATTTCCACCAAATCGTGACAACATAGTGACGTTTATGGTCGCATAAATCACCTCTTTCTTGTAGTTATTTCTCGAAGTCGCATGTTAATGAAGTATTAACATGTGTGATGGCTTCACTTTAGCTAACACCCTTCGGGGGCGTTCGATTTGGGAATAAGCATGAATAAGGATTTGGTTCTCTGTTCGGCTGAAAAGATAGGAATGTGGAAAATAAGATGGAATAAGGTAAGGTACGATAGAATAAAGATAGGAATAAGAGTGGAATAAGGTGAAATATTGAGATGTAGATGAGAATAGTTGTACTCTTGAGAACCGTGTCGGGCGGGGAGTGACCCTTATTCCGGTGCTTATTCTCTAAACGAAGAGGGATAGACAACTAGTTTATCATACTAGAGTAAAGCTTTTCTATGTCAAAAAAATAAATAAAACTTTTCTGCTTTGAGTTCATTCATTTAGATGTGTAAGGTCCAATGTTGATTGAATCTTACGATTAATCAAGATGTATAGCATCTCGGGCTTAGGTCTCCGATTCGTTATCGAGGAAAACTGACTTTGATAACTTGCTGAGTACGGGACTAGTTGTACCCATTGACAGCTATCCAAAATGCTTGAACCCAAGTCGTAAGTAGTGTTCCCTATCTCTTATAACTTTAAAATTTCGTGAATTTTAGATGTAAGATTTTGTTTTGGTTGATGTGCTACATGATGCGTGCTTGTTCACTTAAGAATAGATGTGTAATCATGTCAAAATTTATTTAAAATCTCACACAACCAATTTGATGTTATGGCAAAGGTTTTACGCTCTAATAATGGTAATAAGTAATAGGCCATTTTGTGACATCTTCTCAAAAGTGCAAAATAAAAAAACTACACTATCAGAAAATAGCAAAATCTACAGGAAGGCTTTATTTCTATGTACCATAATACACAATTGAAGTGACAAAAAAAAGCAAAAAGAACACATTAATCGCAGAAGTGGGACAAGTGCACAATCAAATCATACAGTAATTACAAGACCATCAACCAACCTCTACATCTCTATAAAAAAACCCATTTTCAATCCAATGGTTATCATATATCTTGAATAGTTACCCTGTCTCACACGCATAACCCTCCGTTAATGTAAATCATTACCTAACCACACCATCAAGTTAATCTAACCCATCATCAATCCAATGGTTATTATATAAACTCAAAAAAAAAAAAGGAAAAGCAACCTCCAACCCTCCTCCTTCCTCCTCCAGCCCCCTTCTTCTCCATCCACACCCCCTTTCGACGCCCTCCTCCACCCCCCTTCTAGCTCCCATCCGTCACCGCCCACCAGCCTCTTATGACCCCTCCTACACCCCATCTGCCGCCCACCTCCATCCACATCCTCGACCCCCCTCCAGCCCACTTTGTCCCCTCTGCCGCCCACCTTCAGCCTCCTCCTTGACTCTCCAACATCTTCCTCTACTTCCTTGTCTTCTTCGGTTGCCTCACCTTGCCAGAGGAGAGCATTGGGACGGGGATAAACAATGATACATCGATGTTGATGCGGGCCTTGGAGACCTGGAAGCGCATGGTGGTGACGTCGTGGGTTCCGGCGGTCTCCTTAGCAGTGTCAAATGTGCCAAGCTAGTGGCAACACCACTCGATGCGATCAAGAATCTCGGACGACCAACGGCCCCAGGGGCGCTTCCTGACGCTGTGGTAGGTGACTCCGATGATGGGTATGCTGGAGGCGAATGTGGCAATGGTGGTGGAGGGATGTGGAAGCAGCACCACCACACTGTTTGCAGTGTTCGGAAGCAACACTTGGTTGGGAGCGACATACCACAATAGTGCTTAGGTGGAGTTGGAACGAGGAAGAGAATGAGGGGACATGATTCACAAATAAGAATGAGCATTAGAGGTAATTTTATCATTGTAAAAAAAATCATCAAATATAACAGACAAAACAAACGGAATATAACACACGGTTATGTCATGTAAGAGTTAAGCATTATTCGGAGTTTCGCATATAATTTGAATTATCGAGGGTTCCTGAGGTAATCATGAACCTCTCATGATTATAGGTGTAAATATTCCATTAAACTAATGCATGGTTATTCAGATAGGATGGAGTACTTATTAGCGGTTCTGGATGTAATTTCGATTAGACATGACTCTGGTGTAATTATAAAATAATTCATAGTTATGTGTGTAACTATCTCTAGTAAATTCGCAACAACATACTTAAGCATTGACTAGTGCACTTGTTTCGAACGAAAATGATACAAGGTGAAACATGAACATTAATACACCTACAAAGATCCACAAATTCCCTATTCACAATGAAAGTAATTACAAATTACTGCTTTTACAATAAACCTAACAACTTTTGTCAACGATTATATAAATCAAGCTTTTGGAAAATATAAGGAAATCTTTTTAATATTTTTTACACTTGTGTCCTTCCAAAATTTATAATTACAATTATACCCCTACCCTTATGTTATTACTATACTTTGTACTAATATATGAGCACATCTATTATCGCAAAAGAATATGGAGACACTTATAATTGCAAAATCTCGTACAAAAATAAAACCCTTTTTAATCATGTTAGAGAGAATACCGGTCGCCCTCGCCAACCGTAGAAACAATGGTATATGACAACCTATTAGTAGTTTCATATTATAAGATCCTAATTTTTTCTTAGGTAGAAAAGAGTGGTAATTAATTGGCGGAAAAAGATGGGGATTGTGAAGGAAGATATGATCATAATAATAAAAGTTGAAAAAGGAAGAGATGCGAAGCAGATGTGATGGTGTTTGACAAAGAGAGATGTTGCGAGAACAACACAACACCTAATCCCCCCACCGACTAAATCTGAAGTTAATGGGCAGTGAAGGAAGAATAATTCGCGAAGCATAATTCGACTAGTTTGATCTATTTTGAATTGGGAATTTTACATGTGTATCCCTTTGAGTAATTTTAATAATACATATACACACATTTTTTAATTACGTTTATAATCCCATATTCTTTGAAAATTTATTTCATCAGCGTAACATGTGTAGCAACTGAAGAGAACTACTGTTAAGTTTGAATTGATATCGTGATACAAGTGTAATTGCAAAATAATTGAAGGAAACATTTATGTTGGAAAACTCCAAAGAACATATGTTGATAATTAGATAATGGTGGTGAACGTGATGGGTGATCATTTGACCGAATATCTTTAACCCAAATGTACGGAAAAGTACATACCGAAATACATAGACTTTTTTCGTAAGGACGATCCTGTTATTTTTTTTAAAAAATAATTTGTAATTGGGTATATCTATTACATATCTATATAGAGACACATCTTATGTATTAAACCCACTAAATCTGAAATTTTGTAATGGATTAAACAAAATCGATCTTTTGTTTTTGTACAATCAACAAACATCTGGTAAAGCATAACTAGAGGAGCCAATGTATTAAGAATATTAACTTGTATCGACATCTGTATAAAAACAAAGAATAAAAGGGCCTTTGCTTGATATCTTATGTCTGCAATACATTGTTAAAGGAAGAATTAATATACTACTAGTCAACTGCAAAAATCTTGTAACCTTAGTGATCTTGCATTTTAGATATTATGATGAATGAATGGACCCTCGTTTTCTACCCAAAACATCTTTGTAAACCTTGATATATATTTTTTAATGTCATGTATTTCGTATTATCACGTTGAAATACAGATCACATGTCCATATGGATGAACCATTCATCAAAAATGGAATCATTCATCGATTAATTGATAATATATTGTTCGAGTCCTTATCGTAAATCAAATTTTGAAATGTAAATAAACTGCACCCAAAGTCCATGAAGTAGACAACTACATTAGCAGAAGAGAGTTTGTCAAAGATGAGAGGGCCCTATTCACCTAACCCCTTGGTATTCCAATATAGGGGAGCCTTCAATGATTCCCTTCGCATTCTATATAAAGGACATGCATCTCCTTACCAAAGCATCAAGTAAGTTGTGAGTGAAGTGTTCTTCAAAAGCATGGGGAATACCTCCCTTTTTCTCATTGTGGCGATATGCCTGATCGCTACTGTTTCAGCAAGCCGACCGTATGTCTACAGATCTCCTCCGCCACCTTCTCCTTCGCCACCACCTCATTATTATCATTCCCCATCGCCACCTAAGAAATATTCGCCTCCACCTTATTACTACCACTCTCCTCCTCCTCCTAAAAAGTCACCTCCTCCTCCTCCCTACTATTACCACTCTCCACCTCCTCCTAAGAAGTCACCTCCCCCTCCCTATTATTACCACTCTCCACCTCCTCCTAAGAAGTCGCCTCCTCTACCCTACTATTACCATTCTCCGCCTCCTCCTAAGAAGTCCCCTCCACATTACTACTACCATTCTCCTCCTCCACCACATCACTACTAGGGGAACTTTATACCAAGGCAAAGATGATCATCGGAAGATAATATATATATATGTGTGTGTGTGTGTGTGTGTGTGTGTGTGTGTGTGTGTGTGTGTGTGTGTGTGTGTGTGTGTGTGTGTGTGTGTGTGTGTGTGTGTGTGTGTGTGATTTCGTCGAATAAATGCGGGATATAAGTACCATCTACGTAAGTTCGAACTATTAGTATGTCTCTTGTATGTGTATCTATGCGAAGTCCTATTGCAAGATAAAAGCTCTTCTATGTGGAAAGAAATATCTCATGTGATTCTAAATAAGTTTTGAAATTAAGTTATATTATCTTAATATAAATGGTTATCCATATTCCTATTTCGATGGAAAATTTACGTATTTTTGATATTTTTCAGTAAATGTACTACTAAATGAAGATGCAATTACAATACAAAAGGTTGATTACGTTGTATTTCATAAGAATATACATATTAACAAGGACTAGATCTTCTCTGATATGCTCTAGAATAAATACAATTACTCATCTTGTCCAATGCTTTGATTCAACACTTGTGCCCACTTTATGCATTAATAAATGTAGATATCTTCTTATATAATGAATGATGATGAAGATGTACTCAAGGGAAGTTGACGATTTAATGATATCTCAGTTCAATGGTAGCGAGAATGAAGCAAAAAATACTTGTTAGAGATCCAAAGATGTTGTTCTAAGGCATGAATATAGTTCTCAATATAAACTCAACTAATATCTTCCCCTTGTGTGCTATCATTGAAGTTATCTTTCACATATATGACATGTTTTGTGACTTTTTCCACGTAGGAAAAGATAGAGAAGTCTGAGTTGAGGCATATAATCAAAGGTTTGATACACACCATAACTTGAGTATGTGCACGAGAGCTCGGCCATCAAGAGTTATAATAACACATTAAATTTTAACTTGATACAACTACCCAGCCAATAGCTTGCTTAAATTTGAATAAAACATTAACAAAAAAACTATATGATTTTGATATAATAATTTAATCTTTTAAACAACACATCGGAAGTTAAATTGAAAAGTCACTCATAAGAATTACATTTATCATATTAATTGGATATTTAATTAAAAGTGACTACCAATTTCGGTAGAAGAGATTCACTTTACCCAATTCGAGGCGCCTAGTCTAGATAAGCTAGAACAATTGGACATCGTTTATGAACCGACTAATCCTATCGATCAAATTAAATACAATCATTAACAACATAATATTTTACTATTCTTGTATGATACCTTAGCCCTGATCCCAAATCCTATAGGAGTCAATATGAGTAGGCATCACCAATTAATACAAATATATAGTCAATGGCTATTTGTATAGAATGTATAAACATATGGTTCAAATGAAATATGTATGATATGTGTTGTAAATACAACCACAAATCAATAAACATATGTTCTTATAAAGTACATAATGTAACACGAGACTCACACGCATTTGCGCGCACGCACACATAGATCACCAAATTGATGATAAAGTTCAATAACATGTGTTAGATCAAAAGTGAATGTATGAGATTAAAATCACCAAAATGTTATAAGTGGTCTTGAGGGTTATTGTTTGTTTCCTAAATTGGAGGATTCTAAATTGGAGGATTCTGCCACGTGAGTAATTAGGGATGAGTGATATTATTTGTTTTCCAAATTTTAGAGAGGTCTTTATTACATTTTTATAAGTATTGATGCCGGTGATATTTACATAGAAGACGTGGGTTAGCATTTTAGTTTTCAAGGAAATTGTATCAAAATATTTATACATATTTTGCATTTGATGACTCCGAAATGAATATATTTGATGATATCTTAAAAAAGTAAAGCATTATTTTACAAATATATTTCGTCAAATGACGAAGATACATTTCGATAGCATTTTTTAAGATTTTGATATTTCGTCAAATGATTTTGAATTAAACGTATTTACTATACAAAATAAGATATAAGATTGAAATCATTTGGTGATGGATGGAACAACAATTTGAATGGAGCACATCTAATTAAACAATGCCATATCTTACAACATTAAGTAGTTAAACAGTTAGGAATCATACAGTGTAATATTACACTTGAGATCTGGATAATGAAATTGAATTAAACATACACGTCACACAATAGAAGATATGATATTAAAAATATTTGATGATGGATATATGAAGAATAGAATTGAATGGATCAAGATTAGTATAAAAAAATGGAGTATTTGGAAGATGAACTTTCCACCAAATAAATGGAATGAAAAGAAGTTTATCCTATATGCTAGCTTATTATTCATTTCATGAAAAAGGAAAATGTGAAAGTGTTTAACCAGTTTCAAGAATTCAATTTTTATGGAAGGAATATTGATTTGACAACAAATTTTTTTTTGAGCAGCTTCATTAGTAGTTTTGTTGGATTTGAGTTGTTTATTAGTAGCATGTGATTGGAATATGACAATCCATATTGAAGGCCCATGATGATGGTGGTAAGACCCCATCTCATTTGAAGTATATATATGTATATGTATATCTATGTGTGCATGTGTGTAGGAGAAACATCAAATAAGGTGGAAGTTGACCATTCCCATGGTGATGTAAGCCATGATTTCAAAATTCTCACAATTATCCCATGAGCATATTCATGAGGCGTGGGAACCATTCAAAGATCTTTAGGAGAAGTACTCTAACGACGACATACCGAAGATCAGTTTGTTCCAAAATTTCTTCAGGGGGTTGAATCAGGACAACCAGAAGCCGATGGATGCCGCGTGTGGCGGCTCTCATTTTAACAAGGAAGATATGGTATGCTAAATATTCGAGGAAATGGTCAAATGTTCATCCATACTCTCTTCATCTCGTGCATTCCAAAGACATCGCAGATCATCCACAAGACCATAAACATGGCATCATTACATGAAGAGCACATATGTGAGACTTCCAACCTCAGCGTAACCAGATACTACCTGTCCAAAGTGGACATAATAGAGAAATGATCCCAGAATATCGAGAAACTCATTGTGATCGAATAGAGAATGAAGAGTCTGGAGAAACTTGACCAGATAACCAAGCAGGTGGAGCTCTTGATCAACTCAATTAACTCGTGTCAATTTACGAGTCTACTAGTTGAATCCTTTATCGCCGAACCAAAAAAATACCAACAACTACATAGTCAAGAGTAGCCACAATCAGTCCAACACGTGTATTACGTGCAGGAACCTGATCATGCATCATTGCAATCGCAAGAGACCAAATAATTGTTTATCATCCATAGACCCAACGAGCGATTTCCTACCTCCATCCCAAATTCATGAGGTGAACAACCTTTGGAGTAATGAAACATATTTGACGTCCTAGTGGACACCAACAAGGTCAATCCTCTACCATCAGGATGTACCACCAAGCTCAAGGTGGGAGAACCTTTCAGTACAACCATCCACCATACTAGTCTCATAACCAAGTCCACAATTCGAGACAAGGGTATCAGCAACCGACATATCAACAACATCAATTTCATCAGCAGCAACCAGATGCTCAATACTAGAATCAGTTCCCTCCTCCTCAATAGTACCGATAGTATGTTCCTCGTCTATTTTACCAGATTTACTACTTGCAGCCTCCATACCACTACCAGTCTCAGCGAGCTCTACACCTTGAACCATCCGAGGCTGCACCCGTGAACCCTACACTAAATTGCATGGCTCAACTGGTGAAGAACCTAACTAAGATGAGATAGAACCTCAACGACCTCACTACCACGAAAACCATCATTCTCACACAGGTTGAGGTGAATTCGAATAATTACTACAGAAGGACCAGATGTGTCCTCTATCCTCATAGAATCATATACAAATAATTCATTTATGTTATTTAATGTTGTGACTCTCAGGAGCAATAGGACCGTGCAGCTGTCAACCTCTGTGAAGGCAAAGAATAGAGCTTCAATGGGTGAATTGTCATCTTCTTTATCAGTCGATCTCGCAACATGTCCAGGTGAAGAAGAAGGAAGAGGAGTCACACCAGCGAAAAGACAAAAATGAAGAAAATCAAAAAGATCAAAAATAGAATAACAATTAAGGTCGAGCCTTGCATGCCAAGGAGAAACCATGTATCTACCGTCGACCCCATACTTGCCGATGAAGCAGAATTTCCAGCTTTTATTCCTTTCCCTATTTTGAATGAATGTAGCCTTATATTAATTTATTTGTAAAATATGATTATGATATAAATACAACTTTAGCTTTGGTGATGTAAATATTCCTTTTTCCGATGCAATAAAAAATACCAAAAAATCAGAAAATAAAAAAAACCATTGTTTGATTATGCCATTGTGGAAATATTATAGAATATCTTTGTAGATATGCCCCTCATGAAAGTCATAGAATACAAGCTTAGTGTGAAGAAATGATTGAAAGATGAATGTACATCTGATGAAGCCACATTTCATCATCTTTATTCTATCATTTTGGCACCTAAAAACCCTAGCAAATGCCTGTAAATAGCATTAAAACCATCATCTTAGCATCCATGCATGTGCATTCAGATTGTGTGTAAATCACTGTAATTAAGGCCAAAATTATAGAATAAATAAAGAAAAGAAAAAGAATAAAATATTGTAGATATTTTATGACCCAAAACTCCCGAGACCTAGGCATCTTGATGAATAGGTCGACAAGGAATAAAGTAGGGGGAGATAAGGTCAGAAACACAGATAAAACACCTATACTTTATATTCATTCTTTATTCATTTTGGGACCTATTTTTGGTTCCACTTTTTGTACATCAAATAAAGAAACTTTGTACATGAAAGTTGTAGATAATTTTATAAAGAAAAATACAAAATTGATTTCACAGAAAAATAATGTACAGACAAAAAGATATGGTCTGAATAAAAATCCAAAATCCCAACTTCCCAGACCCGTATCTCACCAATAAAAACTCCAAATGCAGCATACTCACCTTTGATTGTATATAGAGTAAAATAAACTATCCAATGGTGGTGGTTTCGCATTTGGCGGAGCTACGGTCTGAAAGTTGAGTTTTGAACCCACACTGTATACTTGTACTGAATAAAATAATCAATTTATTCTTTATTCATTATTTACTCATTTTTATACTTTTATGAAGTTGTAAATAATACTTATAATAATTATGTACATTAAAAGAAGAATAAAAACCTAAATAAAAACAAAAATAAAAATACTTGTATAGGTTCAATACATATATACATACCTATGTAAAATATACTTGTATTTTATTAAATACACAAAACATATCAGAAAAATAAAATAAAAATATATTTGTGTATATAAAAGTATTTTATAATCTTAGAAAATAATAAACAAAAATAAGTAAATTAAAAATACAAAATAAAAATAAAAGTATTAAAATACATAGGCAATATACCTATATAAGGCTAAAAAGTAAACTTGTAAAAATATGTATCATAAAAATAAATAAAAATCATAATAAAATACTACGTAAAATAACAAATAATTTTCATTTTATAACTTTAATTTAATTCGACTTATTTCTATTTTTAAATGAATTAATAAAACATTTTTTATTCTCTTTCTCCTGGTTGGTCCACGTGGACCAACCAGGAGCTTGCGACTGTTGACCGGCGGGTCAACAGTCTGTCCTCTTCCTCCCAACCCATAGCGCGCGTCGTTTTCCCCTTGTCTTCGCGCCTTTTTCGAGGCCACGCCGCTCATCCTCTGCGGCCGCCTCCTTCACAAAATCTCCTCCTCGATCCATCACCTCCATCGCCATCTCCTCAGATCTCCCCAGATCTGCTCGATCCGCTCGTGATCTTCCCTCGAAGTCACGCACTCCACCATCTACTTAACCAGACCCACCTCTTCCTCCCTCCGGTTGAACACCTTCGGTCCACCCTTCAGCGCCAATCCCGTGCTCCTGAGCTCCGTGGAGGTGACAGCTCCACCACCAGCCCTTCAGCCAAGGCGCGCGAAGTCGGAGGCGTCTCCACCACCTCCCGCAACTCCGGCGGTCGAGGTAAACTTCTTCCTCTGGCTCAGGCCATCGAGGGCATCATCCCGCTTATTTCTTTCTCGCATCGTATTCCTGTTAGCTTAATCTTCGAAAACCCCCAAAAAAATAGAAGCTCCATCGACTAAATCGCTCGATCAAGCACCTCGGCCGGAGTGCACCTCCGGCCGTGCATCCCCATCTCGTTCCACGCCTTCCCGCTACCATCCAAGGGTCCAGGCAGTTTACCCTGGACCCTTTGACCATTTTTGCAGGTCAACGCTGAAGCACACCGTCTGGAGCTCGAGTTTTGAGCTCGCCGGAGCCCAACGAAGCTGTACAGCTCCGCCCGGACCCCGCGAGCACCACGGCCTCCGCCGTGGTCTTTTGACGACTCCAGAGTCTAGAGGAGGACCTGAGGAGGCCGCAGCCCGAGTTTGAACCTCAAACGCCACCGGAGTCGGCCGGAGGAGCTCGAGGAATCTCGCCCAGCCGGGGCTCCGCCGCGTTCTTCCAGTCGCCGTCACCGCCGTTCGATCGAGGAGGCCCCTCCAGATATAACGTGGACCGTCAGATCATCGCGCCCATCCACCGTCAGATCGTAGCTGAGATCTAATCTCAGACGTCCACAGCGAAGCGTCGTCGGCCGTTCATCAAGCGCCACGTGTCTAAGTGGCATCTTCTCCGCCGTTCGATCGCGCGTCAAGGGTAATTTTGCGAGATACCCCCGCGCATTTTGTAATTTGTATTTAGTCCATGAACTTTAATCTGTAGTTTAAATATTTCTGTAATAATTGCAAGTAGACCCCTGTAGTTCTCTTATTTGCATTTCGGTCCAATCCACGTCACCTCACGTGCCCATGCGCGTGAGGGGACTGGGTATTTTGCAGGGACCTCCCTGGGGTTTAGTTATTTCGTTTTAGTCCTTGAACATTTCTGTTAAGTTGTAATATTTTGGAAAAATTGCATTGAACCCCCCTGAGCTTTGTAATATTGCAAAAATACCCCTCCCAGGCGCGTGCAAGTCACGCGTCCTGTGGGTAATTTGCACATATACCCTTGCGGGTTTGGATATTTGTGTTTAATCCTTAAAATGCAAGGTTCAGAGTAATATTTTGTGGGAAAATTGCGTACAAGCCCCTGGATGTTTTACTATTTGCATGTATGCCCTTGCCAGCACTGTTTGATGATTGGAGTCTTGTTCTAATTAATTAAAATATCCTTTTAACTCCAAAAATTCCACAAAAATAGGGTTAAGCTACTGGATGCATATACTTTGACGCCCTATATTTAGTTTTTGATTTTATTTTATTTTCTTATTTATTAAAAATCAAAAACTCCCTTTTTGTGTACTGTCTACCTTAGAAAATACCAAAAAAAAATATCAAAACACCTCCAAAAATTCCCAAAAATTCACATAGTGTCTATTTTATCCTATTTTAGTGTCAGTCCAAAAATCATTAAAAATTTCAAAAGAAAAACACTAAAAATTGAAAAACACTCCAAAACTTCAAAAAAATATAAAAAATAGTAGAAAAACCCAAAAATTGCAAACTCAGCTTCTGTTTCTTCCTTATTTTGTTACTTTTATTAGAAAAATAGTGTGAAACAATTTTGCTACTGGTTGTATTTTTAACTTGCATTTTTGTCACAGCCAGCCCTTATTTCCACTGTTTGCCTTATTTTAGACTTTAAAAATACCAAAAACATCTTGAAAAATCCCCAAAAATCATAAAAACAGTAGAAAACCTTAAAAATACCAAAAACATTTATTTTCTGAATTTTGGAAGCATTTTTGTGCATTTTTTATAAATATTTTACTTTGCCTTGTCTTATATTGCCTTTACTTTCCAACATTGAAAAAGAAAATTAAAAAAATATAAAATCTAAAATATAAAAATCAGAAAATCAAAAATCAAATACAAAATTAAAAATCAAATAAAACAAAAAAATTAAAAAAATTAAAAACCCACAAAAATTGTAGTTGCTTGCTTGCTTAGTGTAGACACTCACACACATACATTCACTTGTGCACAATTTTGGAATTACCCTGTTTGCTCCCTGTGTTCGAACTCTCTACGTACTTGCATCTATACATCTTTTATGTAGAGTTAAAAATAAATCTTAACTCACACCTGTTTTTCATCGCTTGATTTGCTTGTGGGATATTTGTTGATTTAGTCATTATTCGGTGTGGTCAACACACCGACTGTTGACTCGCCTTGTGAGTCAATACGACCGCACTCGATTTCGGCCGAATCAAATGGCGCCGTTGCCGGGGAGCAACAGCGAGTAGTTTATTTCTTTAGTGATTGTGTGTTGATTGTGTGTTGATTGTTTACTATAGCTGCATTTACCTCTCTTACACTCTTGATATATCTTGATTGAGCTTTCTGACCATTCTCTTTTCTTGTCTTCTTGCGAGGGACCGCGGAGCAAGGCGGATCGCCTAGGTGACCCGAAGCAACCTTGGGACGCGGAGCTGGCTATTCTTTAGCCAAGCCGGCAGTAGAGAGCAGGAGGAGTGAGATTGAGTGGTAGTCTAGCTTGCATTTATTTTTGTGAGAGAGAGACTATTAAATTGTAATAATACAGGTACCTTGGACTTAGACATTCGGGCCTAACTTCCGGGTGTTTGTTCACTCGGGGGCTCACCGCGGTTTTTATCGTGTTTTGACCGCTTGTCATTTTCCGGTTTTGTGTTTATTTTTCATTTTCTTTTGTGGATTGAGCTCCTAGATCTAGGTCCTGCTTGACTCGAGTAGAATAGGTCCAAACACTTAATTATCGTTGCATGCTCCTATAGTCACGTTTGGACTTAGACTAATTAAACAGTTGGCGAGTAGCTTCCAAATCCACGCGCCGCGAGCTCACACCCGAACAAGCGCTTTCTCCTACTCCAAATGTGTTGGGCAGAGGAGGGGTGAGCCAAGACCGGACACTCGGATTAAAAGTTATTAGCTAACTTGTGGTTCTTCACGCTAGCAGTTGCCTAATCTAGGACGATTTCCGTGTGCATATCGGCATATAGTATAGGTTTAAAAATTCTGCTTTGCATCCCGCATGGAGAGAGCTGGGATTCGCTGTAAGTCTTCTTACTTTGCACGCATCATTTAGGCACAAAGGTGAGATCTCCATCTTTGTGTCGACTTGCACGGCTTTTCCGACTCTATTCTCCCTCTGTTTTTGGACAAAGTAGGACCAAAAAGAAAATACAAAACCGTTAGGCGCTTGTTTGAATTTACTCAAAAGAAGCGATAACACCAAAAAAAATTAAAAAAGGGACTGCTAAGAAAACTTGACCAAAATAAAAAAAGGAAATTGGATTCATTGCTTGGGGTGAGTAATACCCTCACTTGTATTCAGGTTGCATGGGAAGGTCTCCTTCCAAGTGAGGTGAGCGCTTCGTAAGGATTAGAGCCAAAAACCCAGCTTGTGGCTGCCTTGTGTATCGCCTGGATTACCGAAGTATTGGCGCTTCTATCGTACGTAGACGAGTAGGGCTTGGTCAACATTGGTGACTCTCTATTGTGAGAGCATCGACCTTGTCCGAAGTATCGAGCATAGGCCACGCCTTCACGGGGGTGTCTGTCTCATCGTCTTGCGTCCGAGTAGGTTCTTGCACGCTCACGGGTGATTCCGTTGCGAGCGAGATCCGAAGTATCGGTTTCGCCTATTGGCTTCCTCTCTTATTCTTTGGCTGAGTAGGGATCCAGGAAGGGTTACAAGGACCTCAACTGCACAAGCTACAGGTTACACAGGAGGAGGACAAGTACGGGATACTTTTCCGGCAGTACTCTCTCTCCTATAGGCGTAGCGTTCTAAGGACTCGTTAAAAGATAAATATCTGAATCAAGTTAAAACTGAAAAGATAAAAGCCGAACCTTCACGGCTTCATGTGTTGAGTTGGTGAACTTACCCTTGCTTTGCGTTTGGTTGCTAGATTTGTTT
Organism: Ottelia alismoides; assembly: GCA_037367405.1. NCBI lineage: Eukaryota > Viridiplantae > Streptophyta > Magnoliopsida > Alismatales > Hydrocharitaceae > Ottelia > Ottelia alismoides. Next base: position 126,080 of record JAZKJV010002210.1, on the reverse strand, counting down.
AGGTCAAGATCAAAAACACAGCACAATCGTGCGCAATTTTGTTGCATCTTACTCTTCTTCTTCTCTTGCCTTTCCTCTACTCTTCTTAATAATCAAGATGATGGGACGGAGATCTCTTAGGCCGACCCTGTCGGCACCGCTATCCCGCACTCCCCCTTATTCATCTAGGACTACCTCGGAGAGTCCGCTCTCCGAGCCTGAGTATACATCCGCCCTGTTCCCCCTCGACCATTCTTCCCATTCTCCCTCTCTCAGTCCAATTATTTCAGATTTCAGTGCATCACAGAGTTCAGATCATTCTACAGCACCTGAGATGGCCTCTTTTGCTTTTACAGAAGATCCAGTCATGTCGGACAGAGGCGAGCATGAAGATGATCGAGAGCACCCTCCATTCGTATTTGATCAGGCAGCCATCAACAATTCGTTGTTAGCATCCCTGGAAACCATGCAGAGACAGATCCGAGACCAGGGAACATTTATGGGTGATCTCATGCGAGAGATAGCGCAGATGAGAGAAGACCGTGCTGGCGGAGAAGGTGGAGGAGGAGGAGGACCCGATGCAGGAGGAGACAATCCAGGCGGCGAGAGACCGCCACAGACTATCATGAGGGAATTGCACAACCCAGCTGCCTCCCTCACTCACCGATGGATTCGACTCCCACCCATCCACGGAGATTTCGAGCTTCGGCCCCACACTATCCAGCTGCTACCCAAATTCCATGGGTTGCCGACCGAAGAGCCGCACCTCCACCTCCAAGAATTTGAGATGATTTGCAGCACCATCCATGATCGGTTGACGACCGAGGACACAATCAAGATGATCGCCTTTCCATTCTCTTTGGTTGACAGAGCCGCCTATTGGCTCAAACATCTTGGGCGGTTCGTCGACACTTGGGCAGATCTCCGGACCGTATTCCTGAAGAAATACTATCCTCTCGGCCGGACCAATGCAGCTCGAGCAATGATCAGCAACTTCGTCATGATCCCGAATGAACAGTTCCATGAAGCCTGGGATCGATTCAGAGAGCTCATCGACCGGTGTCCCCACCACGACATCTCCAAGCCCAATCTCGTTCAGAGTTTCTTTTGCGGGCTGACACCGGAGCTGCAGGGGCTAGTGAACGCCTCTTGCGGTGGGTCTTATTTCTCCAAGGGAGAAGACGACGTCTGGGCCATCTACGAAGGTATGGCAGAAAACTCCACCGTGATGACCCAGGCTCGAGTCTATACACAGCAGAAGCCCCCGCAAGGAGCAGGATCATTTCAGAGGATCGCACGCATCGATGCCGGTCCCAATACATCGTCGGTAGCCGCAGCTCAAGCCGAATCAGCCGCAGCCGACATGGGCATCATCAGTGAGAAGCTGGACCGCATGGAGATCCTTGAGAAGAAACAAAATCAAGGCATGGCCCAGATGGACCAGATTGCCAAAACCATGTGTGACCTCAAAACTCAATTGTTGTGCATTCAGGAGGCCCAATCTCACTCCCAACAGCCCCCTAGGTCACAGGTTGCTTCCCGCAGCAGCAACCCCAACCAGGCCTCTGCCTCATACCGTCAGGTAAACCATATTCAGGCAGAGTCGGTTCCCTTGCTGCAGTACCATCCAGAGCAACCGCCATCTTCGGACACGCAGATGGTGGTCTATCAGCCGGAGCAACCACTGGCAGTTCTACCTCCACCCTCCTTTGAGCAGGAACCATTGATGGAAGTCAATGGGATTTGGTACGACCGATACCCTCAGCCCGCAATTCGTCGGGATCACCCCGGATTCCGTTGGGGCAACGGTGGATCCTCTTCCCAACAGCAGAACCCTGCCCAAGGATACCAGAACAGCCAGCCACAACAGCAACACCAGCAGCCCCAGTATGCCCAACCGCAGCAATATCACAGTGGTCCTCGTCCCAACTATCAGGGACAGCAGTGGAGGCAGCGCGAGCAGCCTCAGCGGTTTCAGAACCAGCCTCCCCAGTACCAGCAGCAGCAGCCTCGTTTCCAGCAGGGAAACTCATCCGGTTCTCAACACCACTCCTTTGAGAACCCCGCTCTTGATGATATTGCCCGCTTGCTTTCTGAACAGCAAGCCTCCTTCAGGCAAGAAATGGATGAATTCCGGCAGGAAATGAGGGAGATAATCAAAGGCAAAGCCGCCATACCAGCTCAGATCGAACCAAACCCTAATAATTTCAAAAGAAAGCCTGAGCAGGTAGAGTTTACAGAGGATACCCTTCCTAGTGACTATGAGAATGACATGACATATTTCTATTATGATGCTGATTTTGTTACTACTAGGAGCGGTAGGATACCCGCCGGCGGCGTCTCTTCTGAGCGACAACCGGATGCAGAACCAGGAGCGCCAGAGGAGCAGAGAAGCGGTGCTGATGCCGCTCATGATGATGTTGACGGCGGTGGTGATGCCGTCGTGATACCAGATGAAGACGGTGGTGCTGATGCCACCATTTTTGATGCAGAACATGAAAGCGGTGCTGATGCCGCAGAGACAGGTGCCAGTGGTGGTACTGAGGCCACCACATCTCCTTTTGTTGAAACTCCAGCTGTGGTGTCACCACGTTTTGTATTTTTGGACTGTGATCAAAACAAAAACAACAAAAATATGAATAAAGAAAAGGTTTCTGTTCAAATTACGGATCCATATGTATTGAATGATGATGTTGGTATGGATCCCCCTTCTTCACAGGGACAGGAACCGATTCCTAGACCTCCATCTGAGGAGGCCCCTACTATCCCCTTCCCAGAGGCACTTCGCCGGGCGAAGGGGAATAAAAAAGAAAATCCAAAAAAGAACCAGGAGGTAGAGTTCGGCAACCAGATAATCGACAGATTTCACATTCAGCTGACTCTACGAGAGGCATTTGAGCATATCCCTTTCTTCAAGAAGAATTTGAAAGAAACAACCACTGTCAGAAGAAAGCGGAGGCACAGAGATCAGATCCATATGCTCACGCATGATACTTGCTGCACCATTCAGAACAAGTTGCCAGCCAAGAGACCAGATGCAGGAGCTCCCTATGTCAGATGCGAGATTCAAGAGCAGCAATTTGATCGCACTCTATTAGACAGCGGCTCCTCAATCAATCTCCTCCCGGCAGCCTTACTCAAGCAATTTGAGTTCGGCACTCTTCATCGAAGCAGAACAGTCCTTCAGTTTGCTGATAGGTCGATAAAGAGGCCGAAGGGGTTGTTGAAAGACGTGGTCGTTACCATTCAGGGCTTGAAATTCCCCGTGGACTTCGTTGTGTTGGACATGGAGATCCCTGAGTCGGTAACCGATGCCCCCATCATACTCGGGCGCCCATTCTTGGCCACAGCCAAGGCAGTGACCGATCATGATTGTGGGAAGGTATGCTTTCGCGTAGAGGGCGAGACCATACAAATAGAGACGATCGAGGAAACCAGAGCCAGAGAGTTAGAATGCTCGGAGCAGTCAAGCGAAGCCGCATCAATGATAGAGGAAGAGCTAGACATCCACCAGGTTCGTGATTTCGAGATGACTGATGATGAATCTAACTGGAAAGACCCTGTAGCACCGACTCTCGCCTTGCCTACCGAATCATTGTACCTCAAGCTCATGGCAATCGAAAGTCGGGAGAGCACATTCCTGGATACGGATACACCTGAGGCTGACAGCATCGCGACGAGTGGTGCCGATGATTTCAATTCCTGTTCTTCTATTTCTGATCCCTCGTATTCAGACATTGATTGGGCCTATTTTGATGATCCGTTGTCTTGTCTGAATCATTCTGAACCAGCAACCATGACAGAGTGCGAGCCCGTACAAGACATTGATAATTCAGTCAGCCGCCTTTCGTCAGAAATTCATGCCGAGCGAGAGTTCTCCCATACAGACCTGGTAGCATTCACCCAGACATATCAGAAGCCAGATCTGCCACCTCCCAGTTGTCCTGAAAGAAAACCTCTGCCGCAATCAATGAAGTATAGATTCCTTGCGGGTGAGCCTGAAATGCACCCAGTCATTATCTCAGCAGATTTGACTGGAGAACAAGAATCTCGTCTGATGGAGGTTCTTGAAAGGAACCGCAAGGCAATCGGTTGGAATATAGCTGACCTCAAGGGGCTGAGCCCGAAGCTGTGCTCCCACCACATCTATCTCGAGGATGACGCTAAGCCATCGCGTGAGTTCCAGCGACGGCTGAACCCGAATCTTCGAGAGGTTGTCATGAAAGAAATCTCAAAGTGGTGGAGTGCTGATTTCATCTATCCCATCTCCGACTCAAAATGGGTAAGTCCGTTACACGTGGTGCCCAAGAAGACGGGTATCACAACAGTTGTCAACGAGTTCGGAGAGGAGGTCGCTACCAGAGTACCAACTTCTTGGAGGGTCTGTGTGGACTACAGACGATTAAATGAGGCCACCAAGAAGGATCACTTCCCGCTGCCCTTCCTTGATCAGATTATCGAGCGGTTAGCCGGGAAGAGCCATTACTGTTTTCTTGATGGGTACTCTGGATATAATCAAGTGGCCATTGCGCCCGAAGACCAAGAGAAAACGACCTTCACCTGTCCGTTTGGGACATATGCTTTCAGACGGATGCCCTTTGGTCTATGTAACGCTCCAGCGACATTCCAAAGGTGCATGTTGTCCATCTTCTCGGACATGGTGGGTAACTGTTTAGAGGTCTTCATGGATGACTTCTCGGTCTATGGCGACGGGTTTGATGCTTGTCTTGACTGCCTAGACCGTGTGCTGAAGCGCTGCATAGAGGTCAATCTAGTCTTATCCTGGGAGAAGAGTCATTTCATGATGACTCAAGGGACGGTCCTTGGGCATATCGTCTCCAACAGAGGCATGGAGGTCGATCCTGCCAAGGTGGATATCATCAGAAAACTCAATCCGCCGTCCAATTTGCGTCAGTTACGGTCTTTTCTGGGGCATGTCGGTTTCTACCGACGGTTTATTCAGGACTTCAGTCGAATTGCCCGACCGTTAACTGACTTGCTAACCAAAGACACCGAGTTTATTGTCAATGATAAGTGTCTTGAATCTTTTGAGACTCTCAAAAATATGGTCGTTTCAGCTCCTGTCCTTCAGCCACCCGATTGGTCTCTCCCATTCGAGATCATGACGGATGCTTCAGATTTTGCCGTTGGGGCTGTTCTTGGACAGAGGAGGGATGGTTTACCCTTTGCCATTCACTACGCCAGCCGGACCTTAGATGCCGCTCAAAGGAATTACACTGTGACTGAAAAAGAAATGCTGGCCGTAGTCTTCGCTCTTGATAAGTATAGATCATATATTCTCGGATCTAGAGTGACTGTGTACACCGATCATACCGCCATCCGGTACTTAATGGCCAAGAAGGATGCCAAAGCACGCCTTACCAGATGGATCCTTCTACTCCAGGAATTTGATATTGAGATTAAGGACAAGCCTGGAGTCAAGAATGTGGTGGCGGATCATCTCTCCAGATTGGAGGATCTTGAGGAATCTGAGCCCAGCGCACCTATATCAGAGACGTTTCCAGATGAGGCGATCTTGGCTGTCACCTCACTCCCGTGGTATGCTGACTTTGTAAACTATCTTGTTGCCAAGACAGTCCCTCAAGGTTGGCCCAGGCAGAAACTTGAGACCTTCCTAGCTAAGGCCAAGTTTTATCATTGGGAGGATCCCGTCCTTTATCATGAAGGAGGGGATAGCATCTGGAGAAGGTGCATTCCTCAGGAAGAGCAGCATAGCGTCCTCACATACTGCCACAAGCTTGAGGCAGGAGGACATCATTCTGGAAAAAGGACAGCACAAAAGGTGCTTCAATCCGGCCTATGGTGGCCTACTCTCTTCAAGGATTCTGATGAGTTCGTGAAGGGATGTACTGACTGTCAGAAAATGGGAACCTGCGGACAGAGAGACATGATGCCCATGCAACCTATTCACTTCTGTGAGGTTTTTGATGCATGGGGGATTGATTTCATGGGCCCATTTCCTAAGAGTCAGGGATTCGAGCATATTTTGCTCGCTGTAGATTATGTCAGTCGATGGGTTGAGGCCATCCCCGCCCGAGCCGCAGATGCTAAAACCGTTTGCAAATTCTTGAGGAAAAATATCATTTCACGGTTCGGGGTACCTAGAGTTTTGATTTCTGACGGGGGGTCTCATTTCATCAATGACAAAGTTAGGGCCCTTGCTGACGAGTTCGGTATTGACCATCGGGTTGCCACTCCTTATCACCCTCAGACTAATGGTCTTGCTGAAGTATCGAATCGGGAGATAAAGACTATCTTGCAGAAAGTTGTCCGCCCAGACCGAAAGGATTGGTCTCAGCTTTTGGACTCGGTCCTATGGGCCTATCGGACTTCTTTCAAAAATCCATTGGGGACATCTCCCTTTCGTCTCGTCTATGGCAAGCCGTGCCATTTGCCAGTGGAAATCAAGCATAAATCTTTTTGGGCAGTTACTGAGTTACTCTTAGATCCCGAGAGTATAGGAGACCAGAGAAGAGCAGAATTGGCAGCCCTGGAGGAATTGAGAGATACAGCCTTTTCGAACAGCCTACAGTACAAAGAAAAAGTGAAGACATGGCACGATTCGCATATCAGCCATAAACAGTTTGAGCCAGATCAGAGAGTATGGTTGTTTGATTCCAGGCTGAAATTATTCCCAGGGAAATTACAGAGCAAGTGGAAAGGACCGTATGTGGTCAGGAAGGTACATGACAATGGCAGCATCGACATATCCGAACCGTCATCTTCTTCTACCTTCCGCGTCAATGGTCAACGCTTGAAACTATATCTTGATCATGTTCCGCCAACCATTGACGTTGCCCCCATTTTTCTGGTATGAGATGTGTCCTTTGACTCTTATCATCTACATCTCATACATGGTGATCAAATTCCATCTTCCGCTGTACAGATCCATCTGTTAATATCACTTTGATTTATTTTCTTATTTTCTTCTTTTCTTCTTTTCCTTTTCTTTCCTCCTTATCTATCAAACAGGTGCCGCCCTTGTAGACAGTTTTCCATACTTAGGACGTACTTTGTCCTAAGTATAGGGGGGTGTGCACCCCGAGTATTTCTATTCTTTTCGATCCTCTCCATTGTCTCCTCTTCTTGTCTATACTTAGGGATATCTTACCCTAAGTATAGGGGGAGACAATCTGAGTACGATCTGTTCATTCCCACCCTTGACCCTCCCTGCGTTGTGTACAGTCTGCTATACTTAGGATTAATTGATCCTAAGTATAGGGGGGACGGTCAACTTCTGATTCATTGCTTCATTTATTTATTCCTTTATTCTTTAGACTTCTCTAGACTTAGTACGAGTTATGTCTTCTCTTTTCTCTCCGATCTATGAGGACATAGCTCAAGCTAAGTATAGGGGGGTCGTATATACGGTGTATATACTTTAGCCATAACTCGTACTTTCCTAATAAATATGGCTAAAAATTCTTTAAAATTCATTAAAAATCCTTAATAAAAAGATGTGGTTATTCCTCAAATTCTTTTTGTAGATACTGATTAATAAATCAGGTAAAAACGTTTCTGCAAAATGTTTGAAAAATAGTTTGAAAATCTTTGTGAAAAATCTATTGAAAACTATTTGGAAAATATTTTGCTACATGTTTTCAACCTTTGTAAAAATGTGTGGTTTGTAAAAATTTCTTTTCTTTGTGTGAAATAAAATGTTTGAAAAATGATTTGCAAATGGTTTGAAAAATGGTTGCAAAAATGATTTGAAAAACCTATATATACTGTTTTGAAAGCCTTTGCAAAATGAGTTTCAAATGTGTGTAAATGATTGTAAAAATTATTTTGGACTATAGTTTTCAAAAATTGTTTGAAAAACTTTGTGTCAAATAAGTTTGAGGAATATACACATCACACCAAAAATCCACTGTATATATATGTATAAAATTGACCACTTACCCTGTAAATTCTTGAAATCCACTTCTTGTATATATAAGAAGCACTCCCGTGTACATAGTTTTCACCTAGTTTTTAGCCAGAATCTTTTTGTTTCAAAAATTCCCAAAAACATTTGCAAAATTAAAATCCAAAAACATTTGAAAAATCTTCTTGAAAAAGACAAAAAAATGCATCTGCATATGCATCATCATCATCTTTTCAAAAATCCATAAAAAGTTCAAAATCCTTGAAAATTGCATCACAAAAATATTTTCTGCATTGCATTGCATAGCATTCGCATTTTTCGGATTGAGTTTGATGGTTGAACAAGTCTAAATAAAATCCGGAGATTGGAGCTTGATTGGACCTTAAAATCTACTTAATAACAGGAACCTTATAGGAACTGGGTTTGAGGTACTTCAGGTCTAGTTGACTTAATTCTTTGAGGATCATGGGACTTGGTTCAATGGATTCTTGACTGCCTAAATAGAGTGTTTCGGAGCACACGCACGACTCTTGTTGATAATGACCTAACTTGGACACCTGCACCTTTCACATAGCTCTCCATGGATGAGGTGGTGAGGAGGCAGTTTCCTTTGGCTTGGGGTAGCATATGAGGGTAGTACTTCTAGGCGGAACCTCTCTTCTTCTTATAGTGAAGGAAGTGCACCTCAACTTGGTCTAGTGGTAATGAAGTCTAAAGACAGAAGCCGTGGGTTGCAATAAAGCTTCAAAAGAGGGATAGTCTACTGGCTCAAGAGGAAAATTTCTTGTATATATGCTGCACCATGTAGATATGTTGTACAGATGCAATTGAAAAAAAAAATGCAAAAAGAACTCCAAAAAAGTGGTGGGTCGGATTGAAAATTTAATAATCCCACCGGAGTATGTATATAGTTCAATAAAGCACAAGCTTATGGTATCCATGTTACATCTCATGAAGCTTGCAGCGGGAGACTCAGCTACACTGGCTGAGCTTCCAAAAGTCTATACTTCCTCCCCCTCTTCTTGAGCCGGTTGCACTTGAACTTAGAAGGGAATACCCCGCTTCTCGAGGAAAGAGTTGCTAGACTGAGGCATTAGAGTTACCAGGTTGGGGGAGGTTGTTTCTTTGTCACTTCTGAGGTGGGGAGCTACATATCACTTACACTGTACGAGTCAGATTCATAGTCGTAAGAGTTTGCGTATGAGTTGAAGTATTTCTGACCTGGCTATTGAGGAGACTTGGACAGAGTTTTGGGATTCTCAAGGACTGTTGGATTTCAAACTTGGTTCTCATTAAGGTTCCGACCGCACTAAATTTCCAAAGGTCCGACTTAAGCTCCAAACTTTGATTTTACGAAGACAAGTTTGAAAATCAAATTAAATCCAATTTTCTTCTTTTTCTTTTCTTTCTTTTTCTTTCTGCACATATTGCATATGTGTTTGCTAGGGACTAGCAAAGGTAAAGTATAGGGGGATGATGAAGCCACATTTCATCATCTTTATTCTATCATTTTGGCACCTAAAAACCCTAGCAAATGCCTGTAAATAGCATTAAAACCATCATCTTAGCATCCATGCATGTGCATTCAGATTGTGTGTAAATCACTGTAATTAAGGCCAAAATTATAGAATAAATAAAGAAAAGAAAAAGAATAAAATATTGTAGATATTTTATGACCCAAAACTCCCGAGACCTAGGCATCTTGATGAATAGGTCAACAAGGAATAAAGTAGGGGGAGATAAGGTCAGAAACACAGATAAAACACCTATACTTTATATTCATTCTTTATTCATTTTGGGACCTATTTTTGGTTCCACTTTTTGTACATCAAATAAAGAAACTTTGTACATGAAAGTTGTAGATAATTTTATAAAGAAAAATACAAAATTGATTTCACAGAAAAATAATGTACAGACAAAAAGATATGGTCTGAATAAAAATCCAAAATCCCAACTTCCCAGACCCGTATCTCACCAATAAAAACTCCAAATGCAGCATACTCACCTTTGATTGTATATAGAGTAAAATAAACTATCCAATGGTGGTGGTTTCGCATTTGGCGGAGCTACGGTCTGAAAGTTGAGTTTTGAACCCACACTGTATACTTGTACTGAATAAAATAATCAATTTATTCTTTATTCATTATTTACTCATTTTTATACTTTTATGAAGTTGTAAATAATACTTATAATAATTATGTACATTAAAAGAAGAATAAAAACCTAAATAAAAACAAAAATAAAAATACTTGTATAGGTTCAATACATATATACATACCTATGTAAAATATACTTGTATTTTATTAAATACACAAAACATATCAGAAAAATAAAATAAAAATATATTTGTGTATATAAAAGTATTTTATAATCTTAGAAAATAATAAACAAAAATAAGTAAATTAAAAATACAAAATAAAAATAAAAGTATTAAAATACATAGGCAATATACCTATATAAGGCTAAAAAGTAAACTTGTAAAAATATGTATCATAAAAATAAATAAAAATCATAATAAAATACTACGTAAAATAACAAATAATTTTCATTTTATAACTTTAATTTAATTCGACTTATTTCTATTTTTAAATGAATTAATAAAACATTTTTTATTCTCTTTCTCCTGGTTGGTCCACGTGGACCAACCAGGAGCTTGCGACTGTTGACCGGCGGGTCAACAGTCTGTCCTCTTCCTCCCAACCCATAGCGCGCGTCGTTTTCCCCTTGTCTTCGCGCCTTTTTCGAGGCCACGCCGCTCATCCTCTGCGGCCGCCTCCTTCACAAAATCTCCTCCTCGATCCATCACCTCCATCGCCATCTCCTCAGATCTCCCCAGATCTGCTCGATCCGCTCGTGATCTTCCCTCGAAGTCACGCACTCCACCATCTACTTAACCAGACCCACCTCTTCCTCCCTCCGGTTGAACACCTTCGGTCCACCCTTCAGCGCCAATCCCGTGCTCCTGAGCTCCGTGGAGGTGACAGCTCCACCACCAGCCCTTCAGCCAAGGCGCGCGAAGTCGGAGGCGTCTCCACCACCTCCCGCAACTCCGGCGGTCGAGGTAAACTTCTTCCTCTGGCTCAGGCCATCGAGGGCATCATCCCGCTTATTTCTTTCTCGCATCGTATTCCTGTTAGCTTAATCTTCGAAAACCCCCAAAAAAATAGAAGCTCCATCGACTAAATCGCTCGATCAAGCACCTCGGCCGGAGTGCACCTCCGGCCGTGCATCCCCATCTCGTTCCACGCCTTCCCGCTACCATCCAAGGGTCCAGGCAGTTTACCCTGGACCCTTTGACCATTTTTGCAGGTCAACGCTGAAGCACACCGTCTGGAGCTCGAGTTTTGAGCTCGCCGGAGCCCAACGAAGCTGTACAGCTCCGCCCGGACCCCGCGAGCACCACGGCCTCCGCCGTGGTCTTTTGACGACTCCAGAGCCTAGAGGAGGACCTGAGGAGGCCGCAGCCCGAGTTTGAACCTCAAACGCCACCGGAGTCGGCCGGAGGAGCTCGAGGAATCTCGCCCAGCCGGGGCTCCGCCGCGTTCTTCCAGTCGCCGTCACCGCCGTTCGATCGAGGAGGCCCCTCCAGATATAACGTGGACCGTCAGATCATCGCGCCCATCCACCGTCAGATCGTAGCTGAGATCTAATCTCAGACGTCCACAGCGAAGCGTCGTCGGCCGTTCATCAAGCGCCACGTGTCTAAGTGGCATCTTCTCCGCCGTTCGATCGCGCGTCAAGGGTAATTTTGCGAGATACCCCCGCGCATTTTGTAATTTGTATTTAGTCCATGAACTTTAATCTGTAGTTTAAATATTTCTGTAATAATTGCAAGTAGACCCCTGTAGTTCTCTTATTTGCATTTCGGTCCAATCCACGTCACCTCACGTGTCCATGCGCGTGAGGGGACTGGGTATTTTGCAGGGACCTCCCTGGGGTTTAGTTATTTCGTTTTAGTCCTTGAACATTTCTGTTAAGTTGTAATATTTTGGAAAAATTGCATTGAACCCCCCTGAGCTTTGTAATATTGCAAAAATACCCCTCCCAGGCGCGTGCAAGTCACGCGTCCTGTGGGTAATTTGCACATATACCCTTGCGGGTTTGGATATTTGTGTTTAATCCTTAAAATGCAAGGTTCAGAGTAATATTTTGTGGGAAAATTGCGTACAAGCCCCTGGATGTTTTACTATTTGCATGTATGCCCTTGCCAGCACTGTTTGATGATTGGAGTCTTGTTCTAATTAATTAAAATATCCTTTTAACTCCAAAAATTCCACAAAAATAGGGTTAAGCTACTGGATGCATATACTTTGACGCCCTATATTTAGTTTTTGATTTTATTTTATTTTTCTTATTTATTAAAAATCAAAAACTCCCTTTTTGTGTACTGTCTACCTTAGAAAATACCAAAAAAAAATATCAAAACACCTCCAAAAATTCCCAAAAATTCACATAGTGTCTATTTTATCCTATTTTAGTGTCAGTCCAAAAATCATTAAAAATTTCAAAAGAAAAACACTAAAAATTGAAAAACACTCAAAACTTCAAAAAAATATAAAAAATAGTAGAAAAACCCAAAAATTGCAAACTCAGCTTCTGTTTCTTCCTTATTTTGTTACTTTTATTAGAAAAATAGTGTGAAACAATTTTGCTACTGGTTGTATTTTTAACTTGCATTTTTGTCACAGCCAGCCCTTATTTCCACTGTTTGCCTTATTTTAGACTTTAAAAATACCAAAAACATCTTGAAAAATCCCCAAAAATCATAAAAACAGTAGAAAACCTTAAAAATACCAAAAACATTTATTTTCTGAATTTTGGAAGCATTTTTGTGCATTTTTTATAAATATTTTACTTTGCCTTGTCTTATATTGCCTTTACTTTCCAACATTGAAAAAGAAAATTAAAAAAATATAAAATCTAAAATATAAAAATCAGAAAATCAAAAATCAAATACAAAATTAAAAATCAAATAAAACAAAAAAATTAAAAAAATTAAAAACCCACAAAATTGTAGTTGCTTGCTTGCTTAGTGTAGACACTCACACACATACATTCACTTGAGCACAATTTTGGAATTACCCTGTTTGCTCCCTGTGTTCGAACTCTCTACGTACTTGCATCTATACATCTTTTATGTAGAGTTAAAAATAAATCTTAACTCACACCTGTTTTTCATCGCTTGATTTGCTTGTGGGATATTTGTTGATTTAGTCATTATTCGGTGTGGTCAACACACCGACTGTTGACTCGCCTTGTGAGTCAATACGACCGCACTCGATTTCGGCCGAATCAACATCAAACACGAGTCCTGATTTCAAACTTCTCACAATTGTCCCATGATGACGTTAGCTTCTATTTAAACCATTCATAAATAATTGACAGATCATGGATTAAGAGATATCATTAATGAGACGAGGAGAGAAATAGATGAGAGAGACGTACGAGAGGGAAGACATGAGTAGGAGCGGAGCATTGTGGCACTAACCATGCACGATTCATACAACCATGTTTTAGGATAGACGGCCAATTGGATTCATGTTCTGGAGACTTAGAGGCATTTTGGGATGAAGCCGTAATTTCTTTCTCTACTTTCCATTTTTTTCATGGTTATGCTGTGGTGGAGCTCTTTGTACACCTCCAACAGTTTGATCGTATATTATAATGAGTCACTACTCCAACATGTTGTTGGAGTAGTGAAGACGGCATGTTTTCTCTTCAACATTATGGATAAGGGTCTCAATTGGTTGAATCATAGGAAGGGAAGTAACATCCTAGCCAAGTTGAGATCAACATTTTCGAACGAGTACTATCTGTTGGGATGTGTGAATCCCAACTTCGATCAGATTTTCCTAATTTCTTCGATTTCTCCCATGACTCGATCCATGATGCAAGTTAGTGATTCAAGATTTATGCACTCACAACCCCATTCAAAAGAATATTTTCATTGGACTTAAAAAAACTATGTCCATATAAAACCTTCAACATGAAAAAGATTGCTATACTTTGGTGGTATCTGTGGAAGAGAGATGCAAAAGCCCATTGAGGGGACGAAAGTCCGCTCCGCACCCGTGTTCTACAAGATAAATCATTTCCTTTGACTACATGTCTCAACATCATATATTCTTTTTTGTGTTTATTTGACTTCTCCAAGCTAAAAGATATATTAGTTTTCGGAAGAACCTTTATTCTGTATCTCGATAAATAAAGATCTTGGACATTTTGGGGAGGTGGTAGGGTTGTGAGATCAGCTTTTTTGATTACATCTAGTTGGAATCTAACACCCAGATGCATTTTGTTTTTCTGTGATGTATCATGCTCCATGCACGCGCAATAATGCGCCTTTTTATTTGAGTGAATGAAATTCTGATCTTTTCTTGAAAAAAAATTATTCCACCCACCAAATTCTCTCAACAATCTTATATCGTTCTGATTCAAATTAAAAGTTGGAAATATTGCAACTTATGAAAAAGGTCCTGGATCAAATTGCAGTTAAATTCTCCTCTACCCTCTTATTCGTTAATTAAACAGGCCTTGGGAAAATGGCCTTACATTCATAACATGGTTGGGCTGAAGTAAGCACATTTAAAGGGTTATTAATAGTTGCAACACTTTTACGAAGATTAGATGTTTGGAATCATACATATAACAACTATGATATAATATTTGTTATATCATGCTTGATATAATGCTTGATCCTTTTGAAGACAGTATTATCCGCCTTTCCAATCTTCTTCTTATTTTTAGGGGGCTTCTTACTACATGGGTCCGTAGACCCTTGGAGACCTTAATGTGACGATTCTTTGGTCGAGTATAAGAATTCCCCAGGGATTCCCTTAGTTGGATGGCATATGGTTATGCTCTCTGAGGATGACGATGGTTAGGGTGTCCTGGACCTGGATATGATGAATAAGGTACTCTTGGCAAAGTGGGTGACACGCATTTGGGGCAGTGGTTCTGATCTATTGTGTTCGTTAGTGTGAAAGATCTATGGGGTTTCAGACTCTCTCTCTCTCTCTCTCTCTCTCGTGGAGATCAAACAGGTAGTATGCCATCTAATTTCTGGAGGGGAATCTGCTCCATCCTCCCTCAGATCTCGTCATCTATGCAACCATGTCTTGCTGCTGGGGATGCCTTTTAGTTTTGGTTGGATGACTGGTCTGGCCTCAGGGTGAGAGAGAATGGGGGTTCCACGAAGAGTCTGGAGTCCCAGGGCCAGGAAAGGGTACTATATATTTGGGGCAGTCTGCATGGGGCTCTTTGTGATAGTTTTTCAAATTTCTTTGCTTTGACGGTGAACCGACACGAGTGAGTGAGTAGGTGAGACGTGGATTTGATGGTGCCTGGTCACCTAGGTTTCATTAGAGCTTTCTGGCCATCGGATGGTAGGACTCTTGAGAATGAGGGAGTTACCCATTCGGGTGGGGTCCTCCATCGGACAAGACCATTGGACTTGGAGATAGGGTCAGTTTTTGGTGAAGAAGGCATATGAAGTCCTTTATGCTTCATTTATTTTTGTTTCTGGCGTAGCTATGACAATCTTGGGGCAGAATTGAACTTGAAAGATTCCTCGTGGAGTCAAAGTATTCATGTGACTACTAGGTAGGGAGAGGATCATGACAGGACCACGAAAGGCCATATTATTCCCTGGGGTTAGTGATTCATGCCAACGTTGCACGGAAGGTATCAAGGACATTGATCATATATTTTTTATATGTTCAATGACAAGAGAGATTTGAGTGGAGCTTGCTTTCATCGAGATCGATGTGGAGAATTCTAGATCCTTTTGGGATTCAATTGGGACTTCCCACGATTTGCAGTCTTCTGTGAAATTCATGCAATGGCCAAATTGTGGGCAATTTCGCGTGCAAGAAATAATGTAGTCTTTCGAAGCGAGAGAATATATGTTGAGAATGTTTTTGATCATGCCAAGATTCTTCAGGACTCTAGGTAATTGTACTTATGATACATAACTTGTGAATATACAATTTTTGTATGCTTGCCTTTACGACTTTTCACCTTTTTTCAAAAAATATTATAATAATATTATTTATATATTTTTGTACTTGTTACCCACCAAGTTTTTTGCATATACATTTATGCTCTTATTTTTTGACAATAATACTTGTGCTCTTAAATTCTTATAAAACTTATATTATTGTTCTTCGTTATTATACTTATACTCAAATGTTATATTGATGGAAGGGTAATATTATGAAGTTTGTAAGAATACATGGCACACGTGTTACTACAAAAGGATAGGAGCACAAGCGCATTATAAGTGTATTTGCAAAACTCATATAAGTGCAAATGTAAAAATTCCTATTATTTATATGCTATAATATTTAAGTAGAAAAAGTTTTGATGTTGACTTTTTAAGGTCGGCTATGGTTACAAATATTATAGTAAATAAAATGTGAGAACTACATGGTAGGTATAGTAATGGGAGTAAGCAACAATCAAACATTGATCGCATCATAAGTAACATGTTTACCTCAAGATAAATTGGTAACCAAACAAGCTCATAGGGTTATCTAGCGCCTACAAGATAGCTCTGGAAGGAAGATGAAGGCAGCGAATCATTCATTTCTTGGGATAAAAATCTACTATGTCGTGATCGACTTCTTTATTTTTCACTTTGACCTTTGGTATGCATGGTTCTTGTTTCTTGCAAGTCTTTCCTCGACTTCTCAAAATGCAAGTGAGAAAGCATAAAGTAAGAAATTAATTTGCTCTTTTCTTGAATTAACGAAGAATTCTTAGAAAACATGGTTAAAAATTGTCAAGCGAAAACAATCATTGACATCTAAGATGGGAAAACATCAATCACATATTTCCTTGATCTGAAGTTACCGGTCAATTTCATGCAAGTTAGATCGAATTCTAGAAAACACATCTTCCTCGTCTCTTTTAAGATGAGGCTTTAATTTGCCCTTACTTTAACATGCAAGTTTTTCAAAGAGGCTTATCCTAACAATGGGCTGTTAGCATCGTTTCACCATAAAGAGACATGTAAAGTTGTATGCGTAACATTCTCGTTTATTTATACGGATAAGGTATACAAACTTCTCACAAAGCAAAATACAATGGAGCTCTCCAATCAACTACACAAGTTGCAAATCAGGAAAGAAGAGAAACCATTCACGTTGAAAGACGCATGTGTATATATTATGACATATACGACGAGTATACCCAGGGAGACATATAGTTGCTCGCGAAGATGGTGTGCTTCTAGTAATGTGGAGGAGGAGGAGGAGATGAGTAGTAGTATGGTGGAGGAGGAGATTTCACCGGGGGAGGTGGGGAGTGGTAGTAGTACGGGGGCGGAGGAGATTTCACTGGGGGTGGTGGGGAGTGGTAGTAGTACGGGGGAGGAGGAGATTTCACAGGAGGAGGTGGAGAGTGGTAGTAGTACGGGGGAGGAGGAGATTTCACCGGAGGAGGTGGGGAATGGTAGTAGTACGGGGGAGGAGGAGATTTTACCGGAGGAGGCGGGGAGTGGTAGTAGTATGGGGGTGGAGGAGATTTCACAGGCGGAGGTGGAGAGTGGTAGTAGTATGGGGGTGGGGGAGATTTCACCGGAGGAGGTGGGGAGTGGTAGTAGTACGGGGGAGGAGGAGATTTCACCGGAGGAGGTGGGGAGTGGTAGTAGTACGGGGGAGGAGGGGATTTCACTAGAGGAGGTGGGGAGTGGTAGTAGTATGGGGGAGGGGGAGATTTTACGGGAGGAGGTGGGGAGTGGTAGTAGTATGGGGGAGAAGGAGATTTCACCGGAGGTGGTGGGGAGTGGTAGTAGTACGGAGGAGGAGGAGATTTCACCGGAGGAGGTGGAGAGTGATAATAATAAGGTGGAGGAGGCGATTTCACTGGAGGGGGTGGAGAGTGGTAGTAATACGGTGGTGGAGGGGACTTCTTGGGAGGTGGTGGAGAATGATAGTAATAGGGAGGAGGAGGAGACTTCTCTGGAGGAGGAGGTGAGTGGTAGTAATAAGGTGGAGGTGGGGACTTCTCAGGTGGCGGCGGAGATTGATAATAATACGGAGGTGGAGGAGAGGGCGGTGGTGGGGGCGACGTGTAGTAATAAGGTCGACCTCCTGCAGAAGCCGTGGCTACTAGGCATATCACCACAACGAGAAAGAGGAAGGTCCTCCCCATGGTTGGAGCTCCTTCGGCTACAAACCTTGCTCAAACTCCAAAAAGGGAGTTGATGCCTTTGGAGGAGAGATGTGCTACCATTTATATAGGGATAGAATGGTGCTAATGGGGAAGCCCACGATGATTGGTGAGCACAAGTTTGGTGAGCAAGTGGTCCCATTAATCTTTGACAAACTCCAAATTTCCACAACAACTATTGTGTCTTTATTGTTATCACCATGGACTTTGGATGCCTTTTTTGTATCCAGCCGTAAAATAGGTGCTCGTGAACGCTAATAAAATATGCCAACGTTTCAATAATCTGAGGATGTATTTTGATATCGATAAATGCTTTTCGTTGATAACTAATTTAAATTGAAGCATTAAACATCATTTTTGTCTAAATTAACAAATAAAAGGAATATTATATATTATTTAAATGAACCATGTAGAAGAAAGCTCAAGGGGAGAGAGCAATATGATGTTATCCTTTTCTCCGCGTTCAGTGTGGACATCAGAAATAGCTGGTTGAGTTTGATTTGACATCTTCCTTTTGTTCTAAGTTGCTCGACCCATTCAATGCTTGCATGTGATTAATTTATAGCTTGAATAATAATAATCATATACTTTTTAACGAATAATTCAGTTTTTACAATCTACAATCAAATTATTGAGGTGGAAATCATGCAGCCAGACTGCTCAGTTTGTTGATTCAGTTGAATGACTTCTCATTATGTCTACCAAGGGATCATAAATTAAAAAGTTTGCAGCATCTTTTTGCATTCCTCTGGAAATTTGTTGATGAACTTTGAAAAGAGGAAGTAATGTTTCAATCAGATGTTACATCATAATTAGGACACCACGAGGTTTTGTCTGCCATTAATGAGTAGCTACTACAGATAATATACAGCTCAACCCTCTAGAACTATTTGAAGAGTGCTCGTCCCTTCCACAGGAACTCTCTTTTTTAAGCTATGCCCCTCCGAAGTAGATAGATAAACTACTTGATCGGCAAAAGTCTACTGAGCAAACTACTTAGAAAATACATTTCTTCCGGCATGGGCTGGGGTCGGGCCAAGAGATTTTATAAATAGACCAGTCCAATCCGCTTTTTGGCCCACCCGTCAACTGGGCGAGCCGTGGATATGTATCACAAAATTCGACCTCGTCCAGTCCAGACATGTAAAAATATAGATTTAAAAATTACATTTAGATACATTTAATATACTATACTTCAAGTTTTTGTTTTACATTATCAATATTACATCATATTTTATAGTTTACATGCCAGGTAATACCTATTATGGTTACTTAGATTTAAAAGGATTAGATGATGCTAAAAATCTTAATTATTTCTATAAATTAGATTAAAAATTTGACAAAAAAACTTTACATTCAGTCCATGGGTCGGGCTTGGGCTTTGGAGTATGGCCTATGGGATGGCTCAAACCTTGCAGAGCGGGTTTTAGAACCCGACCTGTTTGGCCCGGCCCATGGCCCAACCCAGCATGTACTTTGGTCAGGTCTAATCAGATCGAGTACGTTGTTACAAAATAGCATGCTAAAACAAGATCAATCACGCAAATACGGACATACACAGATTAAGGCTCACCCATAACTGGGCTGTCCTTTGGCGGTGGTAATCGATTTGTACTATGTGGAGAAGAAGAAAATACACAGGCTACCGAGAGCCCTAACCCTAGTTTATATATACTTGTTCTGTACCGATGGATCCCAGAAACAAACGGATCCATGTACCAGAGTACAAATAGAATCATTCATAAAAATTCATCGACAATGTTTCCCCTACCCTGTAAGGAGGGGGCGCAACTCCCCCCCCCCCTCCCCCCCACCCCAAAGCTCACTGACTGGGTAGCAAAACCCCCGATTTATTGGGGTACGGTATGGCATGAGGAGGTGCATATGATGATTTTTCAACTTGGAACATATGTTTATGATTCAAGACATATCAACAATTTGCACCTTGAATTGAATCCTCAGAGAAGTTTCAACCTATAAATACTATAAATCACTTCTTTAGATGAGACCAATGTTTGATGTTCCTCTCAGATAGTGGAAAATTCGCTTGATTACATGTCAATGCTCATTCCTTGGGTTTCCCATGAATCTGCTAACAGTGCTCACAACATGAGCCATATCAGATCTTGTGCATACCATGGCATATACAAGACTCCCAAGTGTGTTGGCATAGGGAACATGTGACTTGTGTTCTTTCTTTTTGTCTGACTGAGGTGTGAAAGAAACTAACATGTGAATATTCGTAATGGTGGAGTATCTAAAATCTTGGGGTGTAGATATCCCAAATCTCATTAGAACTTTCTCAATAGAGTTATTCTGAGATAAAGAAATCTTCTTATCTACTTGATCCCTAATGATCTCCATCACCAAAAATCTTCTTTACTACACCAAGGTCATTCATGCCAAACCTAAACTAAAAATCTTATTCAAATCGTATATGGTACTCTTCTTCCTGCCAGCAATCCACATGTCATCGATGTAGATAGATGAAGGAGCCATCCTCCATCATGTTGTAACAAAGATAACAATCGTATGGGTTCCTATTGAACCCATGATTAATCATAAAGTTGTCAAACTTCTTGTACCATTTCCTGGGAGATCATTGATAAATCTCCATTTCATCACCTTTATTCTATCATTTTGGCCTTAAAAATACTACCTAAATGCATGTAAATAGTATCCATTTATTGTATATAAAATATAGTTTTTAATACCAAAATTATATAATAAAGAAAAGAAAAGAAAAAAAAGAATAAAATGTCAAAGGTATTTTATGACCCCAAAACCCGAGTCCTGGCATCTTGATGACTAGGTCAACAAGGAATAAAGCAGGGGGAGATGAGGTTAAAAAACACAATAAAATTTCCATTTATTTAGCCAAATAATTCATTTTTTAGATCCATTTTATTTTTTATTCTTTATACCTCAAATAAAGAAACTCTGTACATGAAAGTTGTACATAAAAATATATAAAAAAATATAAAATTGATTTCACACATAAATAATACATAGCGTATGTTTTATACTAAGAATAAAAAGCCAAACCACAAACTTTCTAGACCCATTCTCCATATGAACTCAAAATGCACCAAAGTCACTTTAATTGTATACAACTTTTAATAATCAATTAAAAGAAGGTAGTTTCATTTAATTTGGAGTTAAGATGTAAAAGTTAGGTTTTAGACTCTTGTTGTACTATATACCTGAATAAAATATTCATTTTATTTATTCTTCATAATTTTTATAAACATATAACTTTTTATAATTTTGTAAAGATTATTTATACTATATATACGTATTTACAATAAAATCATAGAGAAAATAACAAAATAATATAAAAAATACATAGATGAGTATGCAATACTTATGCTTATATAATTAATATCCTTATGTATTTAAATGTACAAAATACATCAGAAAAAATACAATAAAATTATTTAAATAAGTTATAAACATATAAATTGCTTATATAAAATAATAAAATATGAAACAAAAATAAAAAATACATAATACATAGGTTAATATACCTATAAATACACCCTTAAAAGTAACTAGTAATAAATAAATCCATAAAAATAAATAAAAATCGTATTAAAATGCTACATAAAATAATAAATATTTTTTATAGTTTAACAACAAATTAAAATTATTTACTATTTTAAACTTAATTAATAAATGTTTTAATTTATTTTTTATCCTTAATAGCTATCGTGGACCAATCAAGGCTCAGCCCTAATTGACCCAGGTCAACTGCCCTTTCTCCTTGGTTCTGTGGTTGTCAGAGCCTTTGAGCTATTTTCCTTGGATTTTTCATGGTTGATTCTTGGATCCATTTAGCTCGATGGCTTCTTGATTTTTACTCATGTCGACCCTTCTTATTTATACAAGAGCCTTTGTATCGAGCCCCATCGTCCGATAATGACCCCCTGTATATAATATCGCCTCTAACCTCCCTTAAAATTTTGATCCTTCTTCTGCCCATAAACACTAGATTTAAGCTTCGATTCCCTTTCTTGGTGACAATAGGATACTGATTACATCTTAGGGGTCTCACTGGGCATCGAATCAAGGCGATCCAATTCAATGGAGCTCCTCCATCAGAAGCTAGCTCCAGGTGTGCTCCGGATGAGCATTTTTCTTCTTTCTTCATTCTTTATCACTCGTAGCATATCTATAGTATAGAACCGACCTTTGTTTCATTTGATTTGTTTAATTTTTCGTAAAATCAAGAAAATCCCCTCGTCCTAGCTCCGTCTTCACCACCTTTTTCCACTGTACTCAACTGTTCTCTGTTCGTTAAAACCCCCTCATACCTCATTTTCTGATCACCCCACACACCTTCACTCAACTAGATTGTGCACGGATTCAGATATCTGGTCTCCCATATGCACCATTCACTTAAGACCATTGCTCGAGCACCTTGCGCCTTGCCTCCACCTCTTGAAGCTCCCTAGAGCTTCCACTTTTTTCCACTAACACCCCCCGTACAGAAAATGAAGCAAGAATACACTTGTGTAGGAGACCTCGAGGATAGTTTAGCAGCTCCTAGACTTAACTACCATCGACCATTGTCGGAGCCCTTCGAACCATTCTGAGATCTTCGGCTGACACAAAGGAGCCTTGGCATCATTTTGGACCATCTGGGAACCGCTCAAGTGATCGGAGTTGCCAAGGAGACAAGATCAAAGATCACTGGGACGTACATTCTTCCATTTTCGTACAAGCCTCTTCACAACCATCCTATCATCCTTCGTCGCCCAAGTGTATTCGACCGTTTGATCGACCAAGACCTAATCATAGATCCCATTTGAGAGATCTGATCTCAACTGTCGATGCTGAACCGTCATCGCGAGCTGCGGATGTGCAATATATCCAAGTGAGAAACCCATCACCGTCCAATCGTGCCGCAGTGGACGTAAATTCTGGAACACCCCCATCTTTTTGTCTTTATATTTTAGTCATGCACAATAGTTTGTACATTTAATATTTTTGTAAAAGTTGCAAATAATACCCTACTTTTATTTAATATTGCTTTTGGGTCCATGCCAGGTCACCTCACGTGTTGACCCATGTGAGGTAGCCATTTTGCACTCGACCCCCTATGGGTTTTGTAATTTTGATTTAAATTGTAACATTTAAATATTAGTTGTAATATTTTGGTTTATTTAAATAGTTGCCCATGATTTTTTATTTTAATTGCATAAATACCTTTTCGAGTTCATTAGTTTTTGTGTGTGTTCTTCATTTATTAAAAATATCATCCATGCTCCAACAATTATGAAAAATTAGGTCTAAGTACTTGCTATCGTACACATTCATGTTAATTTTTAGATTTTCATATTAGTCATTTTGAATTTTTAGTAAAAATAAAAAGAACACAATTTACTTTTATTTGAATTAAAAATTACCAAAAAATAAAACCTTTTGAAAAATTCTTAAAAGTTTATATTTTATTTTTTTAACATCTTGTAATTCCTTACATAAAATCCCTAAAAATAAAAAAAGAAAAAGACTAAAAATTAAAAAGCTCAAAGATCCTTTAAAAAAATATAAAAATTCATCAAAAATTCCAAAATAATTTATTATGATTTTCAATTTTTCTCTATATTATTATCTATGTATTAAAGTTGATTTGAAGAATTTTCGACTCTTTTTGGTATTTTTAATCTTCAAATCAATTCAACCTATTTATTTAATTCATGTTTTAGGATATGTTTTTTACTTTAAAAGTATAAAAAATTATCAAAATTATCTAAAAATAAGAAAAATAGTAGAAAATTTTATAAAATATAAAAACATTTTATTTCATGTTTTTTTATCATTTTTAATAGTATTTATAACTATATTACCTTGTTTTACATATATAATTATATATTCTTATATTATTTAACTAAAAAAGGAAAATAAATTTAAAATAAAAAATATTTAAAAAAAGAAACAAAAATTATAAAATTTAAAACAATAAAAAAATAAGTTAAAATCCATAAAAATATAAAATTAAAACCCAATAAGAATTATAAATACCATGAAATGCCTAAAATTATTTATTATCTTTCTTTGCCAAATTTTGGTTGTCTATCCTCCATTATTTCATGTATTCGACTCTTAGTTTTACTTATCCACTATACATTTCATTATAGGGTATAATAAATTTTGATTCATACATTGTGTGGGTTAATTGTTGATTGATCACGTGGTCTTATGAGTGGTCACCTCAACAACATTTTATCTTCGCATTCCGTGAGGATATTATTTTAGAACCTCACAAAAGCCATCATCAATTACTTAAGCCCATTCAAGGATTTCTTCAACTTGTACACATGATCTTCTTTTCCCCGAAAAACAAACCTCTCTAATTGGCTCATTAGAATGACTTCTTCATGCAAGAAAGTTGTAGTCAAATTTAATTTCTCTAACTCCATCCGATGTGTTATAAGAGCTAGTAGCACCCTTATTGATGTATGTATTTTACTAGGAATGAACATCTCATTATAATGTAAGACTGTTGTTTAACCCAAAAATCGAGCGGTCTTAAGTTCCACTCAAGGCGGGAACTCAGTCGTTGAATTGGCCACATGAAATCCAGATTAAAACAACAATTAACCCACAACAAAGATCAAGTAATGAAAAACGATATGTGGAGTTAAAATTTATTATAACTCTACAAAAGATGTGTATAACGTAAGTAGTGTAGAGTATCTAACATAGGAAGAAAGCAGGTAGATCGGGGCAATAAATGCTCAAAAGTGAATGTGATCAATTTGTCTATATGTGCTATTTTTTTGTGTTTTTAATTTTATATTTTTATTTAATTTTTAATTTTGTATTTTTATATTTTGAATTTTAATTTTTTGATTTTGTATTTTCTTTTTATATGTTATATTTTTATATTTTCTTTTTTTCTTTTAAAAGGAAATAAAACTATACAGGATATATAAATACAAGAGAGATGAGAGAGAGATAAAAATAGGTAAAAATAGCCAAACTACATGAAATAAAATATTTTTGTGCTTTTCATATTTTTTATGTTTTTGTGATTTTTCTATATTTTTTCTATTTTTTTTGGTATTTTAAAATCACAAATACTCAAAACAGTGAATAAAATTAATAGATGAAATTAAAATGGAGACGAAAAATATTTAACGGTGACAAAAATTCTCCAAATTAATTTTAAAGTATAGATAATACAATAAAGAAAATTCAGGAACACTAATTGTATTTTTAAGATTTTTTGAGTTTTTTTATATTTTTATAAAGATTTTAGGGGCTTTGTAATTTTTATGAGTTTTTCTTTGTGTTTTTTAGTGTTTTTTGGTCTGAAGTTAAAATATGCAAAATAAAACAATATATAATTTTTTGGAATTTTTCAAAAATGTTTTATAATGTTTATGTGTTTTCTAATGCAAACAGTGATAAAAATGCATGTTTTTTAATTTTTGTAAATAATAAAATGATGCAAAAATGTAAAATAAATATATGACTGATGAATCCCCATTCATCACTCTTTATTCCTTTATTTTAGCTAGAAACCTTAGCCAAATACCATGTAAATATGTGTAAATATCATAAATTGCCAAAACACATGCATCATGTAAATATGCATAATTAGCTTGTTTTTGTGTGAAAATAAAGGAATAAAGAAACACAAGAAATAGAGGGAAATATTTAGAATAAATATTGAGTGACCTAATCCCAAGGGAGGGCTCAACATGGGCCTGACCGCAAAAGAACCCAAGTAGAGGGAGATAAGGTCAATCATGTGTGTATATAATCCTATGTATTTAAATAAATTTATTTTCCTCAAAATAAAAATTAAAAAGTGTTTCTCATATTTTGTACATATTTACAAAAATAAAATAAAAATCAGAAAAATAAAAATAAAAATAAAAAAATCATTTTCAACCTTGTATATATACCATGTACATATGTATATAAACCTATTTATTTAACCCATATAAATAAATCACAAAAATAAAATAAAAATACCTTTTTATTCCAAATTTTATGTTGAAAATAAAAAAAAAAATGAAATTGAAATAATTGTACAAAAATAAACAATTAAAAATAAAACTAAAAAATACATGTATTTATATACCTATATATAATATAATATAATATATTATATTATTTATTTTTCAAAAAAATAAATAAAAATCACTAAAAAATAATTTGAAAAATAATAAACATTTTTCATGTTTAAACTTTTTTGAAATAAAATTATTTTCTATTTTTAATTGAATTTACAAATAATTAATAATCGGAATTATATGATTGGTCCACGGGGGATGTTGACCCCCGATCAACTCCCCCCGAACCACTTTCTACTCGGATCCGACTCTCGACCCGACTTCGCCCATTTTTTTCGAGTCGCTCCGATCACCTCTCATCTAAACCCCGGGCTCCGATTATACTCGATCCATCCCTGATCCACGCCCGGTGATCATTTCTAGGGATCCGAGCTCCGATTTGCTTGTTCGGCTCCATCTTCTCGGATCCCAAGCAGTATAAAGCCTCGCCTCCAGCCGACTTTTCACGCCATCTTTGTCCTTCTCCCTCGTCGCTTGTGAGCTCCTTGATAATCACAAATTATCGCGGGTCTAAGAAGTATGTCTCACACAAGGCGGAGACAACCGATGTCGATGCGGCGACCCACAATAAAGTGTAACTAATCAACAATTAACCCACACTAAAGATCAATGAATTAGAAATAATGTGGAGTTAAAATTTATTTTTAACTCTGCACAAAATGTACAACAAGCAAGTATGCAGAGAGTTCGAACACAGGGAGCAAACAGGGTAATTCAAAAAGATGTGCGTGAGTGAATGTGAAATGTGTCTACACTGAGTAAGCAAACAATGAAATTTTTGTGGGTTTTTAATTTTTATTTTTTTTTAATTTTAATTTAATTTTTAATTTCATATTTTGATTTTTAATTTTCTGATTTTTATAATTTTATATTTTATATAATTTTTTTTAATTTTCTTTTTGGATATTGGAAAATGAGGACAAGGTAATAAAAGACAAGCTAAAATATTTATAAAAATATGCAAAAATAACCAAAAATTCAGAAATAATTTTTTTGGTATTTTTAAGATTTTTTACTGTTTTTGTGATTTTTGGGAATTTTTCAAAGTGTTTTTGGCATTTTTAAATACTGAAATAAGAGAAAAGAGTGACAAAGTTGCTGGCTGGGGGTAAAACTGGAATAAAAAATAACAAACAGCAACCAAAATTTTTCAAACTAATTTTAAAATAAAGAGGATAAAATCTAGAACAAACAGGAGCTGAGTTTGCTATTTTTGGAGTTTTCCTTGATTTTATAGATTTTTTCGAAGTTTTTATGTATTTTCTAATTTTTAGGTTTTTTCTTTTGAGATTTTTAGTGATTTTTGGACTGTCACTAACATATGGTAAAATAGACACTAGGGAATGTTAGTGGAATTTTTCGGTAGGTTTTAATATTTTTTTGGCATTTTCTAAACTAGACAGTGCATAAAAAGCAAGTTTTTGATTTTTAATAAATAAAAAATAAAAGAAAATCAAAAAATGAAATGATAGCGTGGAAGCACGAGTAATCAGGAGCTTAAGTTCAAATTTTTAGAATTTTTGGAATTAAGATGATACCCTAATTAATTCATGCAAGCACACAAAAAATCACAGCCAAGCAAGGACTAGTTTGCAAATAAGCAGACTTCCAGGGGGTTTTACGCAAATTTCACACAAAATTAATACTGAATAAAATATTTTCAGGACCAACTAGCAATCACAAAATTCGCAAGGGCTGTTTGGCAAAATTCCAACCCACGCGCGTGCAATGCACGCGCCTGGGGAGGATCTACTTGCAATATTACAAAATCCGGGGGGGGGGGGGGGCTGGATGCAAATTACCCTAAAAATATACAACGTGACAAAATATTTACTGGAATAAAAGCTAAAACCCAAAACTACAAGGGCCTTGTCGCAAAATACCCACGCGCACGTGCCCTTGCACGTGCGCTTGGCTGGCAAGGATCACAATGTAACAACAGACATGTGCGGGGGGTTCTTAGCAATTATTACAAAAGTTGTACACGGCATATAAAAGTTTTAGCATAAATAGTTAAATGCAAAATTGCTTAGGGTGTACCACTGCAAAATCCCCAAAGGCTTGGCGCAATCGAACGGAGGCGGGCCTCCTACTTAACACGTGGCGCGATCCTAGTAGGCGATACCCCTTGGCAGCGAACGGTCTTGATTAGATCGTGGAAGGAAGATCAACGGCCAAGAGGGGCCCAAGATCCGACGGAGGCTGTGCTTCTTGGAGAGGCTGGGAGATCAGACGGCGCGGAGAGGGGTTGGAGGAACAGCTCAAGAACTCGGCTGGGCCGGGTTTCAAACTCTCCCCCTTCACCGCTCCGACCACCTGGGCACGAAAGCTCGAGGGCAAAATGGATCTGGAGCTCCTCCTCTTCAGGGTATGGCCTCCAAAGGACGCCTGGAGCGCCGGTGTCGTCGGGCGGAGCCGGAGGAGAGGGGGCACTCCAGGTGCTTCAGTCCTTTCAAAATCGACCCCCAGATGGGGTCTTCAGCCTCCTGCGACCTGCAAAAAATGTTAGGGAGGGCTCGGGCAAAATGCCGAGCCCCTCCAGGTGGCAAAAACGGTTGAAACGATGAGAGTTAATGGCTCGGAGATCGGCGGTGGTCGGAGATGCCTCCGGCGATGGTCGATTGAGCGAATCGACGCACGGATAGAATGGATAAGCGGGGGGAAATGAAGTGCTAAGTGCCAGGAACAAAATGCGAACGAAACTACGGGGATTAAAACTGCCTCGAGCCCAGGTAGGGCGAGGGAGGGGTACCTCGACGGAGGAAGCCACTGGAGGTAGGGGAACACCCAGACCTTGCCCTGGATCGTCTCCGATGACGCGGGCGAGGCGCTGCCACCACCCGCCGGTCAGAGATTCAGAGAGAGGGGGGATTTCAGTCGCAAATGGGGTTCAAAATTTCAAATCCGATCAAGGGTTGGTTATAAGGGGTTGACGAAGGTGGCTCCTTGATCGAGGAAGAACGGGCGATTCAACGATCCTCTGCCCGAGATAATTGCTGGGCAAGATAGAAGGATCATAGGTGAACAACTTCTCAGAAGGAATCATCCTCAAATGGTGAAAGGATAGCCCGCGAAAAAACCAAGAAAAAGGGCACTCGCACATGTCCAGAAGGCCAAGACCTGGGGTCAGGAAGTTGACCCCCGGTCAACGGATGGCGTGGCCTGATTGGGCAACGTCATCCGCAAAAAGACAAAAATTAAATAAAACTTTGTAAATTAAATTAAAAATAGTAAATGATTTAATTAATTTTAGGTTATTTAATGAAAAGTGTTTATTTTTTTATAAATTATTTTATGGCGATTTTTAATTATTTTTATGAGGCTTATTTTTACAAATTACTTTTATAGCCCTATATAGGTATATTATCTATATACTTCATTGCTTTATTTTATTTTGTGTATTTAATTTTATTATTTTTATTTATTATTTTCTAAAATTATAAGATACTTTTATGTACACAAATATATTTTTATTTTATTTTTTGATTTATTTTGTATATTTAATAAAATGTAAGAGTGTTTTGTACAAGTATAGGTATAGGCAGTATACCTATGTATTCTTTATACAAGTATTTTTATTTTGTATTTTCTTTGCATTTTCATTCTGATTTTAATGCACATATATATTATAAGTAATATTTACAAAATTATAAAAATATAAAATTATAAAAATAATAAATAAATAATAAATTGAATATTTTAATCTGTACAAGTATACAATATGGGTCCAAAACTCAACTTTCAAACCGTAGCTCCGCCAAATGCGAAACCACCGCCATTAAATAGCTTATTTTTTCTATATACAATTAAAGGTGAGTATGCTGCATTTGGAGTTGTCGTTTGTGAGATACAGGTCTGGAAAGTTAGGATTCTGGAATTTTATTCAGACCATAACTTTTTATCTGTACATTACTTTTCTGTGAAATCAATTTTGTATTTTTCTTTATAAAATTATCTACAACTTTCATGTACAAAGTTTCTTTATTTGATGTACAAAAAGTGGAACCAAAAATAGGTCCCAAAATGAATAAAGAATGAACAGGAAGTATAAGTATTTACACTGTATTTTTGACCTTATCTCCCCCTACTTTATTCCTTGTCGACCTATTCATCAAGATGCCTAGGTCTCGGGGTTTCGGGTCATAAAATATTTGCAATATTTTTTTCTTTTTCTTTTCTTTATTTATTCTATAATTTTGGCCTTAATTACAGTATTTTATACACTAATATGATGCACATGCATGAATGCTAAGATGATGATATTAATGATGTTTACAGGCATTTGCTAGGGTTTTTGATGCCAAAATGATAGAATAAAGATGATGAAATGTGGATTCATCATCCCCCTATACTTTACCTTTGCTAGTCCCTAGCAAACACTTATGCAATAAGTGCAAAAAGAAAAAGAAAGAAAAGAAAAAGAAGAACTTGGATTTAATTTGATCATTAAACTTGTCTTCATAAAATCAAAGTTTGGAGCTTAAGTCGGACCTTAGGAATTTTAGTGCGGTCGGAACCTTAATGAGAACCAAATTTGAAATCCAACAGTCCTTGAGAATCCCAAAACTCTGTCCAAGTCTCCTCAATAGCCAGGTCAGAAATACTTCAACTCATACGCAAACTCTTACGACTATGAGTCTGACTCGTACAGTGTGAGTGATATGTAGCTCCCCACCTCAGAAGTAACAAAGAAACAACCTCCCCCAACCTGGTAACTCTAATGCCTCGGTCTAGAAACTCTTTCCTCGAGAAGCGGGGTATTCCCTTCTAAGTTCAAGTGCAACCGGCTCAAGAAGAGGGGGAATAAGAGGTATAGAATTTTGGGAGCTCAACCAGTGTAGCTAAGTCTCCCGCTGCAAGCTTCATGAGATGTAACATGGATACCATAAGCTTTTGCTTTATTGGACTATATACACTCCGGTGGGGTTATTAAATTTTCAATCCGACCCACCACTTTTTTGGAGTTCCTTCTTCTTCTTCTTTTTTTTCAAATGCATCTGTACAGCATATCTACATGGTGCAGCATAAATACAAGAAATTTCTTCTTGAGC
Organism: Ottelia alismoides; assembly: GCA_037367405.1. NCBI lineage: Eukaryota > Viridiplantae > Streptophyta > Magnoliopsida > Alismatales > Hydrocharitaceae > Ottelia > Ottelia alismoides. The sequence continues at coordinate 94,902 of JAZKJV010002210.1, read as the reverse complement.
CAGTAGACTATCCCTCTTTTGAAGCTTTATTGCAACCCACGGCTTCTGTCTTTAGCCTTTATCACCACTAGACCAAGTTGAGGCGCACTTCCTTCACTAGAAGAAGAAGAGAGGTTCCGCCTAGAAGTACTACCCTCATATGCTACCCCAAGCCAAAGGAAACTGCCTCCTCACCACCTCATCCTGGAGAGCTATGTGAAAGGTGCAGGTGTCCAAGTTAGGTCATTATCAACAAGAGTCGTGCGTGTGCTCCGAATTACTCTACTTAGGCAGTCAAGAATCCATTGAACCAAGTCCCATGATCCTCAAAGAATTAAGTCAACTAGACCTGAAGTACCTCAAACCCAGTTCCTATAAGGTTCCTGTTATTAGGTATATTTTAAGGTCCAATCAAGCTCCAATCTCCGGATTTTACTTAGACTTGTTCAACTATCAGACTCAATCAGAAAAATGCGAATGCTATGCAATGCAGAAAATATTTTTGTGATGCAATTTTCAAAGATTTTGAACTTTTTATGGATTTTTGAAAAGATGATGATGATGCATATGCATTTTTTGTATTTTTCAAAAAGATTTTTCAGATGTTTTTTGGATTTTAATTTTGCAAATGTTTTTGGGATTTTTGAAAAGAAAAAGTTTTGGCTAAAAACTAGGTGAAAAATATGTACACGGGAGTGCTTCTTATATATACAAGAAGTGGATTTTTAAGGGCTCGTTTGGTTGCAGGGTTGGGCAGGGTTGGCTTGGTCCACCCCGGGTTGGCCCTGCAACCAAACAGGGTTCTCCTCCTCACAGTTTACTATTCACAGGGGTACCCCTGCCCAACCCAACCCTGTCCAACCCTGCAACCAAACGGACCCTAAGAATTTACAAGGGTAAGTGATCAATTTTATAAGTACATATAGTGGATTTTGGTGTGATGTAGGTATTCCTCAAACTTATTTGACACAAGGTTTTTCAAACAATTTTTGAAAACTATAGTTCAAAATATTTTTACAAACATTTTACAAACATGTACACACATTTGAAAATCATTTTGCAAAGGTTTTCAAAACAGTATAGATAGATTTTTCAACATATTTTTGCAACCATTTTTCAAACCATTTGCAGATCATTTTTCAAATATTTTATTTCACACAAAGAAAAGAAATTTTACAAACCACACATTTTTACACAGGTTGAAAACTTGTAACTAAACATTTTCAAAATAGTTTTCAATAGATGTTCACAAAGATTTTCCAACTATTTTTCAAACATTTTGCAAAAAACATTATCACCTGATTTATTAATCAGTAATTACAAAAAGAATTTGAGGAATAAAACACCTTTTTATTAAGGAATTTTAATGAATTTTAAAGAATTATTAGCCATATTTATTAAGAAAATACGAAAGTACGAGTTATGACTAAAGTATATACACAATATATACGACCCCCCTATACTTAGCTTGAGCTATGTCCTCATAGATCGGAGAGAAAAGAGAAGACATAACTCGTACTAAGTATAGGCAAGTCTAAAGAATAAAGAAAGAAATGAATGAATGAACCAATGACAAGTTGACCGTCCCCCCTATACTTAGGATCAAATAATCCTAAGTATAGCATGCTGTACACAAAGCAGGGAGGGTCAAGGGTGGGAATGAACAGATCGTACTCAGATTGTCTCCCCCTATACTTAGGGTAAGATATCCCTAAGTATAGACAAGAAGAGGAGACAATGGAGAGGATCGAAATGAAAATGACAGAACTCGAGGTGCTCGCCCCCCTATACTTAGGACAAAGTACGTCCTAAGTGTGGAAAACTATCTACAAGGGCGGCACCTTTTTGATAGATGAAGAAGGTAGAAGAGGAAAAGAAGAAAATAAATCATCAGATGAAAGTGATACGAACAGATGGATCTGTACAGCGGAAGATGAAATTGATCACCATGTACGAGATGCAGATGATGAGAGTCAAAGGACACATCTCATACCAGAAGAATGGGGGCAACGTCAATGGTCGGCGGATCATGATCAAGATATAGTTTCAGGCGTTGACCATTGACGCGGAAGGTAGAGGAAGATGACGGTTCAGATATGTCGATGCTACCATTGTCATGTACCTTCCTAACCACATAAAGACCTTTCCACTTGCTCTGCAACTTCCCTGGGAATAATTTCAGCCTGGAATCAAACAACCATACTCTCTGATCTGGCGCAAACTGTTTATGCCTGATATGCGAATCGTGCCATGTCTTCACTTTCTCCTTGTACTGTAGGCTGTTGGAAAAGGCTGTGTCTCTCAGTTCTTCCAGGGCTGCCAATTCTGATCTTCTCTGTTCTCCTATACTCTCGGGATCTAACAGCAACTTAGTGACTGCCCAAAAATATTTGTGCTTGATCTCCACTGGCAGATGGCAAGGCTTGCCATAGACGAGACGAAAGGGAGATGTCCCCAATGGATTCTTGAAAGAAGTTCGATAGGCCCATAAGACCGAGTCCAAAAGCTGTGACCAATCCTTTCTGTTTGGGCGGACAACTTTCTGCAATATAGTCTTTATCTCCCGATTCGATACTTCGGCAAGACCATTAGTCTGAGGGTGATATGGAGTGGCAACCCGATGGTCAATGCCGAACTCGTCTGCAAGGGCCCTAACCTTGTCATTGATGAAGTGAGACCCCCCGTCTGAAATCAAGACTCTAGGTACCACAAACCATGAAATGATATTTTTCCTCTAGAACTTGCAAACGGTTTTAGCATCTGCGGCTCGGGCGGGGATGGCCTCAACCCATCGGCTGACATAATCCACAGCGAGCAAAATATGCTCGAATCCCTGACTCTTAGGAAATGGGCCCATGAAATCAATCCCCCATGCATCAAAAACCTCACAAAAGTGAATGGGTTGCATGGGCATCATGTCTCTCTGTCCGCAGGTTCCCATTTTCTGACAGTCAGTACATCTCTTCACGAACTCATCAGAATCCTTAAAGAGAGTAGGCCACCATAGGCCGGATTGAAGCACCTTCTGTGCTGTCCTTTTTCCAGAATGATGTCCTCCTGCCTCGAGCTTGTGGCAATATGTGAGGACGCTCTGCTTCTCTTCTTGAGGAATGCTCCTCCTCCAGATACTGTCCCCTCCTTCGTGATAAAGAACGGGATCCTCCCAATGGTAAAACTTGGCCTTCGCCAGGAAGGTCTCGAGTTTCTGCCTGGGCCAACCTTGTGGGACCGTCTTGGCGACAAGATAGTTCACAATGTCGGCATACCACGGGAGCGAGGCGACAGCCAAGATCGCCTCATCTGGAAATGTCTTTGTGATAGGTGCGCTGGGCTCAGATTCCTCAAGATTCTCCAGTCTGGGGAGATGATCTGCCACCACATTCTTGACTCCAGGCTTATCCTTAATCTCAATGTCAAATTCCTGGAGTAGAAGGATCCATCTGGTGAGACGTGCTTTGGCATCCTTCTTAGACATTAGGTACCAGATGGCGGTGTGATAAGTGTAGATTGTCACTCTAGATCCGAGAATATACGATTGATACTTATCAAGAGCGAAGACTACGGCCATCATCTCTTTCTCAGTCACAGTATAATTCCGCTGAGCGGCATCCAAAGTACGGCTGGAGTAGTGAATGGCAAAAGGTAAACCATCCCTCCTCTGTCCAAGCACAACCCCAACGGCAAAATCTGTAGCATCCGTCATGATCTCGAATGGGAGAGACCAATCGGGTGGCTGAAGGACAGGAGCTGAAACAACCATATTCTTGAGAGTCTCAAACGATTCAAGACACTTATCATTGACAATAAACTCGGTGTCTTTTGTCAGCAAGTCAGTAAGCGATCGGGCAATACGACTGAAGTCCTGAATGAACCGTCGGTAGAAACCGACATGCCCCAGAAAAGACCGCAACTGACGCAAGTTGGACGGTAGATTGAGTTTTCTGATGATATCCACCTTAGCCAGATCGACCTCCATGCCCCTGTTGTAGACGATATGACCAAGGACCGTCCCTTGAGTCACCATAAAGTGGCTCTTCTCCCAAGATAAAACAAGGTTGACCTCAATGCAGCGCTTGAGCACACGGTCTAGGCAGTCAAGACAAGCGTCGAACCCGTCGCCATAGATCGAGAAGTCATCCATGAAGACCTCTAAACAGTCACCCACCATGTCCGAGAAGATGGACAACATGCACCTTTGGAATGTCGACGGAGTGTTACATAGACCAAAGGGCATCCGTCTGAAAGCATACGTCCCAAACGGACAGGTGAATGTCGTTTTCTCCTGGTCTTCGGGCGCGATGGCCACTTGATTGTATCCAGAGTACCCGTCAAGGAAACAATAATGACTCTTCCCAGCTAGTCGCTCGATAATATGATCAATGAAGGGTAGCGGGAAGTGATCCTTCTTGGTGGCCTCATTCAATCGTCTGTAGTCCACACAGACCCTCCAAGAAGTTGGTACTCTGGTAGCGATCTCCTCTCTAGACTCATTGACAACTGTAGTGATACCCGTCTTCTTGGGTACCACATGTAGCGGACTGACCCATTTGGAGTCGGAGATGGGATAGATGAAATCGGCGCTCCACCACCTTGAAATTTCTTTCATAACTATGTCTCGAAGATTCGGGTTCAGCCATCGTTGGAACTCACGCAATGGCTTAGCGTTATCCTCAAGATAGATGTGGTGAGAGCAAAGATTTGGGCTCATCTCCTTTAGATTAGCTATACTCCAACCGATTGCCTTGCGGTTTCTTTCAAGAACCTCCATCAGACGAGATTCTTGTTCTCCAGTCAAATCTGCTGAGATAATGACTGGGTACATTTATGGCTCACCCGCAAGGAATCTGTATGTCATCGACTGCGGCAGAGGTTTCCGTTCTGGACAACTGGGAGGTGGCAGATCTGGCTTCTGATGTCTGTGTAAATGCTACCAGGTCTGCATGGGAGAACTCTCACTTTGCGTGAATTTCTGACGAAGGTCGGGCTGCTGAATCATCAATAAACTGCACTGGCTCGCACTCTGTCATGGCTGTTGGCTTAGAAGGAATCAGACAAGGCACATAATCATCAAAGTCATCCCAATCAATGTCTGAATCCGAGGGATCAGAAGAAGATGAACATGATTGAAATTCATCAGTACCACTCATCACAACACTGTCAGCTTCAGATATATCCTCATCCAGGGATGTGCTCTCCCGGCTCTCGACTGCTATGAGCTTGAGATACAGTGAATCTGTAGGCAAGGCGAGAGTCGGTGCTACTGGATCTTTCCAGTTGGATTCATCATCAGTTATCTCAAAATCACAAACCTGGTGGATGTCTAGCTCTTCCTCCGTCATCTGCTCGGCTTCGCTGGATTGCTCTGAGCATGCCAACTCTCTGGCTCTGGTCTGGTCGATCGTATCTATTTGTATGCTTTCGCCCTCTACGCGAAAACATTCCGTCCCACTATCATGATCGGATACCGCCTTGGTAGTGGCCAAGAATGGGCGTCCAAGTATGATGGGGGCATCGGTTACCGACTCAGGGATCTCCATGTCCAATACAACAAAGTCCCCTGGGAATTTCAGGCCCTGAATGGTAACGACCACGTCCTTCAACAACCCCTTCGCCTCTTAATCGACCTGTTAGCAAACTGAAGGACTGTTCTGCTTCAAAGAAGAGGGCCAAACTCGAATCGCTTGAGTAAGGCTGCCGGAAGGAGGTTGATCGAAGACCCGTTGTCTAATAGAGTACGATCGAACTGCTGCTCCTGGATCTCGCATCTGACATAGGAAGCTCCTGTATCGGGTCTCTTAGCTGGCAATGTGTTCTGAATGGCGCAGCAAGTGTCATGAGTGAGCATATGGATTTGATCTCTGTGCCTCTTCTTCCTTCGGACAGTAGTTGTCTCTTTCAGGTTCTTTTTGAAGAAGGGGATATGCTCAAATGCTTCCCGTAGAGTCAGCTGAATGTGAAATCTGTCTATCATCTTATTGTCGAACTATACCTATTGCTCTTTTTTGGGATTTTCTCGTTTATTCCCCTTCGCTCGGCGGAGTGCCTCAGGGAAGGGGATGGTAGGGGCCTCCTTAGATGGAGGACTAGGAATCGGTCCCTATGCCTGTGAAGAAGGAGAATCCATACAATAATCATCATTCACACATATGGATCCGCAATTTGAACAGAAACCTTTCCTTTATTCATATTTTTGTTTTTCTTTTTGTTCCCACAGTCCTTAGGTACAAAATGTGGCAACATCGCAGATGGTGGCTCAACAAAAGTAGATGTGGTGGCCTCAGCACCACCACTAGCACCGGTCTTCGCAGCATCAGCACCACGCTCTGGTTCATCATCCAAAATGGTGGCATCCACCGTCTGCATCTGGTCTCCCGATGGCATCAGCACCGTCGTCTGGATCTCCATCATTGGTGGCATCAGCACCACCGTCAACATCATCATGAGCGGCATCAGCACCGCTCCTCTGCTCCTCTGGCGCTCCTGATCCTGCATCTGGTTGTCGCTCAGAAGAGGCGCCGCCGGCTGGCATCCTACCCTCCTAGTAGTAACAAAATCAGCATCATGATAGGAATAAGACATGTCACTCAAATAATCACTAGGAGAGGTATCCTCTATAAACTCTACCTGCTCAGACTTTCTTTTCAGATTGTTCGGGTTAGGTTCAATCTGAGCGGGTATGGCGACCTTCCCTTTTATAATCTCCCTCATCTCCTACCGGAATTCATCCATTTCTTGCCTGAAGGTGCTCGTTGTTCGGAGAGCAAGCGGGCAAGATCATCGAGAGCTGGGTTCTCAAAAGCGGGACCCTGAGAACCGGATGGTTGTCCCTGCTGGAAATGGGCTGTTGCTGCTGCTGTTGTTGATACTGGGAGTGATGGGAATAAGACTGCTGAGGCTGCTGTCGCTGCCTCCACTGCTGTCCCTGATAGGCGGGACGAGGGCCACTCTGATATTGCTGCTGCTGGGCATACTGGGGCTGCTGGTGTTGCTGTTGCTGGTTGTTCTGATGTCCTTGAGCATGGTTCTGCTGCTGGGAGGAGGAGCCACCGTTGCGCCAACGGAATCCGGGATGATCACGACGAATCCCGGGCTGAGGGTACCGGTCGTACCATATCCCAATAACTTCCATCAGTGGGTCCTGCTCGAAGGAGGGTGGAGGAAGAACTGCCAGTGGCTGCTCCGGCTGATAGACCACCATCTGCGTGTCCGAAGATGGCGGCTGCGATGGATAGTACGGTAACAATGGAACCGGCTCTGCCTGGATATGGTTCACCTGACGGTACGAGGTAGAGGGCTGGTTGGCATTACTACTGCTCGGATCAACACGTGATCTGGGAGGCTGTTGTGACTGAGTTTGTGCCTCCTGGACGCACAAGATCTGCGTCTTCAGATCACTCATCGTCTTGGCAATTTGGTCCATCTGGGCCATGCCTTGCATCTGCTTCTTCTCGAGGATCTCGAGGCGGTCCAGCTTCTCACTAATGATGCCCATGTCGGCTGTGGCTGATTCAGCTTGGGCTGCGGCAGCTGACACTGTGTTGGGACCGGCATCGATGCGGGCGATCCTTTGAAATGATCCCGCTCCTTGCGGGGGCTTCTGCTGTGTGTAGACTCGGGCTTGGGCCATTACTGTGGAATTTTCTGCCATGCCTTCGTAGATGGCCCAGACGTCGTCTTCTCCCTTGGAGAAATAAGACCCACCGCAAGAGGCGTTCACTAGCCCTTGCAGCTCCGGTGTTAGCCCACAGAAGAAACTCTGCACGAGATTGGGCTTGGAAATGTCATGATGTGGACACCGGTCGATGAGCTCTCGAAAGCGATCCCAAGCTTCATGGAACTGTTCATTCGGGATCATGATAAAGTTACTGATCATGGCTCTGGCTGCATTGGTCCGGCCGAGAGGGTAGTACTTCTTCAAGTATGCGGTCCGGAGATCTGCCCATGTGTCGACGAATCGCCCCAGATGTTTGAGCCAGTATGCGGCTCTATCAACCAAAGAGAATGGAAAGGCGATCATCTTTATGGTGTCCTCGGTCATCAACCGATCATGGATGGTGCTGCATATCATCTCGAATTCTTGGAGGTGAAGGTGCGGCTCTTCGGTCGGCAACCCATGGAACTTGGGTAGAAGCTGGATAGTGTAGGGCCGAAGCTCGAAATCTCCGTGAATGGGCGGGAGTCTGATCCAGCAGTGCGTGAGGGATGCAACTGGGTTGTGCAATTCCCTCATAATGGTCTGTGGCGGTCTCTCAGCATCTAGATCGCCTCCTCCTGCATCAGGTCCTCCTCCTCCTCCACCGCCACCACCCCCAGGTCAGTTCTCTCTCATCTGTGCTATCTCTCTCATCAGATCACCCATGAATGTTCCCTGGTCACAGATCTGTCTCTGCATGGTCTCCAGGGACGCTAACAAGGAGTTGTTGATGGCTACCTGACCAATTATGAACGGAGGGTGATCATAGTCATCTGGGTGCTCGCCTCTGTCTGCCATTACTAGATTTTCTGAAAAAGCAAAAGAGGCCATCTCAGGTGCTGTCGAATGATCTGAACTCTGTGAAGCATTGAATTCTGAAACTCTTGGACTGATGGAAGGAGAATGGGAAGGGTGGTCGAGGGGGAACAGGGTGGATGTAAACTCAGGCTCGGAGAGCGGACTCTCCGAGGTAGTCCTAGATGAATAAGGAGGAGTGCTGGATAGCGGTGCTGACAAAGTCGGCCTAAGAGATCTCCGTCCCATCATCTTGATTATTGGCAAGAGCAGAGGGAATGCAGAAGAAGAAAGAAGTGAGAAGCAAAATTGCGCACAATTGTGCTGCGTTTTTGATCTTGACCTTAGATAAAACTAGCAATCAAACACAAGACAGGGGTGAATTCACCAACTCAACCCATGAAGCCGTGAGGGGTTCAGCTTTTATCTTTTCGGTTTTAGCTTGTATTCAAGAATTAATATTTTCACGAGTCCTTAGAGCGCGCCTAAAGGAGAGAGTACTGCCGGAAGAGTATCCCGTACTTGTCCTCCTCCTGTGTAACCTGTAGCTTGCACTTTTTGAGGTCCTTGTAACCCTTCCTGGATCCCTACTCAGACAAAGAATAAGAGAGGAAGCCAATAGGCGAAACCGATACTTCGGAACTCGCTCGCAATGGAATCACCCGTGAGCGTGCAAGAACCTACTCGGACGCGAGACGATGAGACAGACACCCCCGTGAAGGCGTGGCCTAGGCTCTATACTTCGGACAAGGTCGATGCTCTGCACAATAGAGAGTCACCAATGTTGACCAAGCCCTACTCGTCCGCGTACGATAGAAGCGCCAATACTTCGGAAATCCAGGCGATACACAAGGCAGTCACAAGCTGGGATTTTGGCTCTAATCCTTACGAAACACTCACCTCACTTGGAAGGAAACCTTCCCATGCAACCTGAATACAAGTGAGGGTGTTACTCTACCCAATCAATGAATCCAATTACGAATTTTATTTTTGCTCAAGGTTTTCTTAGCAGTCCCTTTTTTAATTGGTGTTATCGCTTCTTTTGAGTAGATTCAAACAAGTGCCTAACGATTTTTGTGTTTTCTTGATCCTACTTTGTCCAAAAACAGAGGGAGAATATAGTCGGAAAAGCCGTGCAAGTCGACACAAAGATGGAAATCTCACCTTTGTGCCTAAATGATGGATGCAAAGTAACAAGACTTACAGTGAATCCCAGCTCTCTCCATGCGGGATGCAAAGCAGAATTTTATAAACCTAGTCTATATGCTGATATGCAATGCGGAAATCGTCCTAAGATAGGCAACTGCTAGCGTGAAGAACCACAAGTCAACCACCTACCGTCGATCCTAAGAGTCCGGTCTAGACCCTCCCCTCCTCTTCTCGACACATCGAGTTCAGGAGTAGCGCTTGATGGAGAGGGTTCGGGGCACGGCGGATCTAAGAAAGGGGGCTAACTGTTTAATTTTTAACTAAGTCCAAATACGAGCTATAGGTACATGCAAAGGTTATTAGTGTGTTTGGACCTAATTTAATCGATCAAGCATGCCTAAATCTAAGGGCTCAATCCACAAAAGAAAGTGAAAATGAAATCAAAACCGGCAAATGACAGCGGTGAAAACTCGGTAAAAACCGCGGTGAGCCCCCGGGTGAACAAACACCCGGAAATTAGGCACGGAGTGTCCAAGAGTCCAAGTACCTGTATTATTACAAATTATCAAAGTCACTCTCTCACGAAAATAAAATGCAACTAATCTAAGCACTCTCTCTCACTCCTCCTGCTCTCTCCTGCCGGCTTGACCTAAGAAGGCCGGCTCCGCTTCCCAAGGTTGCTTCGGGTCACCTAGGCGATCCGCCTTGCTCCGCGGTCCCTCGCAAGAAGACAAGAAAGGATGGTCAGAATAGCTCAATCAATATATGTATCAAAAGTGCAAGAGAGATATCTGAAGCTATTGTAGACAACAATCACAAGCAAACAAAAATGTAAACTACTCGTTGTTGCTCCCCGGCAACGGCGCCATTTGATAATCACAAATTATCGCAGGTCTAAGAAGTATGTCTCACACAAGGCGGAGACAACCGATGTCGATGCGGCGACCCACAATAAAGTGTAACTAATCAACAATTAACCCACACTAAAGATCAATGAATTAGAAATAATGTGGAGTTAAAATTTATTTTTAACTCTGCACAAAATGTACAGCAAGCAAGTATGCAGAGAGTTCGAACACAGGGAGCAAACAGGGTAATTCAAAAAGATGTGCGTGAGTGAATGTGAAATGTGTCTACATTGAGCAAGCAAACAATGAAATTTTTGTGGGTTTTTAATTTTTATTTTTTTTAATTTTAATTTAATTTTTAATTTTGTATTTTGATTTTTAATTTTCTGATTTTTATAATTTTATATTTTATATATTTTTTTTAATTTTCTTTTTGGATATTGGAAAATGAGGACAAGGTAATAAAAGACAAGATAAAGTATTTATAAAAATATGCAAAAATAACCAAAAATTCAGAAATATTTTTTTTTGGTATTTTTAAGATTTTTTACTGTTTTGTGATTTTTAAGAATTTTTCAAAGTGTTTTTGGTATTTTTAAATAATGAAATAAGAGAAAACAGTGACAAAGTTGCTGGCTGGGGGTAAACCTGGAATCAAAAATAACAAACAGCAACCAAAATTTTTTAAACTAATTTTAAAAAAATAGGATAAAATCTAGAACAAACAGGAACTGAGTTTGCTATTTTTGGAGTTTTCCTTGATTTTATAGATTTTTTCGAAGTTTTTATGTATTTTCTAATTTTTAGGTTTTTTCTTTTGAGATTTTTAGTGATTTTTGGACTGACACTAAAATATGGTATAATAGATACTAGGGAATTTTTGTGGAATTTTTCGGTAGGTTTTAATATTTTTTTGGCATTTTCTAAGCTAGACAGTGCATAAAAAGCAAGTTTTTGATTTTTAATAAATATAAAAATAAAAGCAAATCAAAAACTGAAATCATAGCGTGGAAGCACGAATAATCAGGAGCTTAAGTTCAAATTTTTAGATTTTTTGGAATTAAGATGATACCCTAATTAATTCATGCAAGCACACAAAAAATCACAGCCAAGCAAGGACTAGTTTGCAAATAAACAGACTTCCAGGGGGTTTTACGCAATTTTCACACAAAATTAATACTGAATAAAATATTTTCAGGACCAACTAGCAATCACAAAATTCGCAAGGGCTGTTTGGCAAAATTCCAACCCACGCGCGTGCAATGCACACACCTGGGGAGGATCTACTTGCAATATTACAAAATACGGGGGGGGGGGGGGCTGGATGCAAATTACACTAAAAATATACAACGTGACAAAATATTTACTGGAATAAAAGCTAAAACCCAAAACTACAAGGGCCTTGTCGCAAAATACCCACGCGCACGTGCCCTTGCACGTGCGCTTGGCTGGCAAGGTTCACAATGTAACAACAGACATGTGCGGGGGGTTCTTAGCAATTATTACAAAAGTTGTACACGGCATATAAAAGTTTTAGCATAAATAGTTAAATGCAAAATTGCTCAGGGTGTACCACTGCAAAATCCCCAAAGGCTTGGCGCAATCGAACGGAGGCGGGCCTCCCACTTAACACGTGGCGCGATCCTGGTAGGCGATACCCCTTGGCAATGAACGGTCTTGATTAGATCGTGGAAGGAAGATCAACGGCCAAGAGGGGCCCAAGATCCGACGGAGGCTGTGCTTCTTGGAGAGGCTGGGAGATCAGACGGCGCGGAGAGGGGTTGGAGGAACAGCTCAAGAACTCGGCTGGGCCGGGTTTCAAACTCTCCCCCTTCACCGCTCCGACCACCTGGGCACGAAAGATCGAGGGCAAAATGGAGCTGGAGCTCCTCCTCTTCAGGAGATGGCCTCCAAAGGACGCCTGGAGCGTCGGTGTCGTCGGGCGGAGCCGGAGGAGATGGGGCACTCCAGGTGCTTCAGTCCTTTCAAAATCGACCCCCAGATGGGGTCTTCGGCCTCCTGCGACCTGCAAAAAATGTTAGGGAGGGCTCGGGCAAAATGCCGAGCCCCTCCAGGTGGCAAAAATGGTCGAAACGATGAGACTTAATGGCTCGGAGAACGACGGTGGCCGGAGATGCCTCCGGCGATGGTCGATTGAGCGAATCGACGCACAGATAAAATGGATAAGCGGGGGGAAATGAAGTGCTAAGTGCCAGGAACAAAATGCGAACGAAACTATGGGGATTAAAACTGCCTCGAGCCCAGGTAGGGCGAGGGAGGGGTACCTCGACGGAGGAAGCCACCGGAGGTAGGGGAACACCCAGACCTTGCCCTGGATCGTCTCTGATGACGCGGGCGAGGCGCTGTCACCACCCGCCGGTCAGAGATTCAGAGAGAGGGGGGATTACAGTCGCAAATGGGGTTAAAAATTTCAAATCCGGTCAAGGGTTGGTTATAAGGGGTTGACGAAGGTGGCTCCTTGATCGAGGAAGAACGGGCGATTCAACGATCCTCTGCCCGAGATAATTGCTGGGCAAGATAGAAGGATCAAAGGTGAACAACTTCTCAGAAGGAATCATCCTCAAATGGTGAAAGGATAGCCCGCGAGAAAACCAAGAAAAAGGGCACTCGCACATGTCCAGAAGGCCAAGACCTGGGGTCAGGAAGTTGATCCCCGGTCAACGGATGGCGTGGCCTGATTGGGCCACGTCATCCGCAAAAAGACAAAAATTAAATAAAACTTTGTAAATTAAATTAAAAATAGTAAATGATTTAATTAATTTTAGCTTATTTAATGAAAAGTTTTTATTTTTTTATAAATTATTTTATGGTGATTTTTAATTATTTTTATGAGGCTTATTTTTACAAATTACTTTTATAGCCCTATATAGGTATATAATCTATATACTTCATTGCTTTATTTTATTTTGTGTATTTTAATTTTGTTATTTTTATTTATTATTTTCTAAAATTATAAGATACTTTTATGTACACAAATATATTTTTATTTTTTTTTTGATTTATTTTGTATATTTAATAAAATGTAAGAGTGTTTTGTACAGGTATAGGTATAGGTAGTATACCTATGTATTCTTTATACAAGTATTTTTATTTTGTATTTTCTTTGCATTTTTATTCTGATTTTAATGCACATATATATTATAAGTAATATTACAAAATTATAAAAATATAAAATTATAAAAATAATAAATAAATAATAAATTGAATATTTTAATCTGTACAAGTATACAATATGTGTCCAAAACTCAACTTTCAAACCGTAGCTCCGCCAAATGTGAAACCACCGCCATTAAATAGCTTATTTTCTTCTATATACAATTAAAGGTGAATATGCTGCATTTGGAGTTGTCGTTTATGAGATACGGGTCTGGAAAGTTGGGATTCTGGAATTTTATTCAGACCATAACTTTTTATCTGTACATTACTTTTCTGTGAAATCAATTTTGTATTTTTCTTTATAAAATTATCTACAAATTTCATGTACAAAGTTTCTTTATTTAATGTACAAAAAGTGGAACCAAAAATAGGTCCCAAAACGAATAAAGAATGAACAGGAAGTATAGGTATTTACACTGTATTTTTAACCTTATCTCCCCCTACTTTATTCCTTGTCGACCTATTCATCAAGATGCCTAGATCTTGGGGTTTCGGGTTATAAAATATTTGCAATATTTTTTCTTTTTCTTTTCTTTATTTATTCTATAATTTTGGCCTTAATTACAGTATTTTATACACTAATATGATGCACATGCATGAATGCTAAGATGATGATATTAATGATGTTTACAGGCATTTGCTAGGGTTTTTGATGCCAAAATGATAGAATAAAGATGATGAAATGTGGATTCATCACTCCTCTCCCTCGCCTGAGTGATAGTCGTGCGAGAGAGGGTCGAAGCGAGGTAGGAGAAGCCGGGAACCACTAATCCGGCGGCTACACCACTGTGCTCCGCCGCGAGGTGAGCTAAAGCCTCTGAACCATCGACCCATCGAGGCGAACACCCCTGGAGGTCCCTGACCTCCAGCATAGACGCCTTCCTCCGCTAGGTAGCGTAGATCACTCGTAGTTTAGGTTAGATTCTAATTTTTAGATTTTAGCTCGTTTCGCTCCGCCGCCATCGCCCGCCATCTCCGATCATCCATTCGCCCTTCTGACTGCCCTACCACCTCCATCAGACTTCCCTCCACCTGCCCATTCAACTCGGTTCACCCAGGAACTGGGAGTTCGGTCCTCCTCCTCCGCCGCTCGCCGGAGGACTACGTCGCGACCCATTTCTTCACCCCCGTCGCCCGTTGACGGGTCAAGGCACTTTTCCCTCGACCCAGGTTTTCTTCTGTGCACTTTGCAAGTCAAAGAGACCCCATATGGGGGTCCAACTGGTTCGGGCACCGAAGCTCCGAGCTTCCTCGTCGCCGGAGCGTCTCCGACGTCTCTGGCCCCATCTGAGAATGCCATTAGCTGCGGACGATGTTGAGCATCATTTCCCCTCTCAGAGCAGCACCGGAGGAGGTCTTCAGCGCGCGTATTGGGCCGGCGAAGCTCGCCGGCGAGCTGTTCTTCGAGGACCTCCAGCCACCGTCCGATCGCACCCCCTCGCCCAGTTCAGATCTCGATCGTCCACTTGCGAGGAGCTAGCAGCCATCGGATCGTCATCAGGAGCTCATCTGGAGCATCCATCAACAAAGAGGCATGCCCCTTCAGCCACCGTCAGATCTACACGTGGCACGCTCTCGACCGTCGATCTTAAATAAAAGGGGTAATATCACTTAGGCCCCTCTGTTTATTGCATTTATAGTTTAGTCCTGTAAATACTTAGCCTAGTTGTCTTTATTTTGGATATTTTGCATTTTGGACCTTGTGTTTATTTTATTTGCATTTTAGTCCCGTCTACGTGGAACACGTACATCGACACGTGAGGATTTGGGTTATTTGCACTTTTTATCTTGTGTTTCCTGTGTGTTCTGGATTGATCTTTTATAAATAGGAATGACATCCATACCCCTCCGTGTCTGATTCACGTGCCTCGCTCGTGCTTTTGCAGACTTTTTGCATAAGGGCCCCTGAACTTTCTATTTTAGTTACTGTTTGGCCCTTGGAGCTATGTTTTCTTACATTTAGGTCCTTGTGAGCTGTGTGCCTTGTTTTTATCGAATAAAATATCAAATTAAATCCAAATTAGGTGAAATTTGGAGACGTGGTTCCTACTACTGTTTAAAAATTTCCCTAATTTTTTAGAACATTTTTGAAGCTTTTTACTATTTTTTAAAAATCAAAAATACGTATTTTTGTTACTGTGTGAATTGAAAAATCAAAGAAAATATAAAAACTCATTTACATAATTCTCTGGCAAATTTTTGTGACATTTGCATTTATAAAACCCCTAAAAATTGTAAAACCCTAAAATTCTTATAAACTATAAAATTAAAAAAAATACAAACTCTTTTTCTGTAGTTTAATTTTTATATATACTTTTCATAAAGATTGCCTCCAGACTTTTAGAGATCAATTTTATATTTTTAATTGATCTTTCTAGTCTGGCTGCACAGTAATCCTTATTTTTCCTCTTTCTTAATTTTTATAAAATCAAATAAAATTGAAAAATTCTGAAAAATTCATCAAAAATACTTAAAAATCTAAAAAATATAAAAAATTTTTATTGGAATTTTATGTGTATTTTTGATTGTTTTTAATAATTGTTGAAGTTGCTTATTATTATATTTTCTTATAAAATCAAAAACACAAAAACATTTAAAAATCATTAAAATCCACCAAAAACATTTTCCCCTTATTTTTCGATTCTGACTACTTCGTAGGCCGCCTCGACCATCCCGTGCTCCTTGAGTCCGACCCTGGTCGCTATAACAGGTTAATAAAAGCAGGGATCGCCATATCGCGATATATCGTCGATATATCAGCGATATATCGGTATCGACAGGTCACCGATATATCGCCGATATGGACGATATCTGATATCGACAGGAGAAAATGCCTTGGTGGATACCGGGTTTCAGCGATATGCGTCGATATATCGCCGATATATCGGCAATATAGTATCGACATTGTATCGAAACGATATCGATACCGATATTTCCTTCCTTGAATAAAAGTAGTGAGGACCGCTCTTGATTTCATTGATTTACACATCTGTTTGGTGGTTCTTATCTGATTTTCTTGATTGATCGAGCCGCAAGATCTGGGTCGCAACGACCCTTGTTTTTACCTTTACTTAGATTTTGTGGGATTTTTCGGTCATTAGAATGGCACCGTTGCCGGGGAGCACGGCTTAGTAGTCATTTTCGATTTTCCCACGGCTTCTTCTTTTTCGCGACTTTTTGTAGATATTTGTATATAATTTATCTGACTTGTTTATATATATATTTTTATGGTCTGACACTTTGGTTTTTGTTTCTTGCGAGGGCCCGAGGACCGAGACGACTTTTTCGGAAGTCGGAGCAATTACGGGAGACGGAGGCGGCTTCTTTCTCTACGAAGCCATAGGAGAGCACGAGGAGGAGGAGGAGCCGAAGTTCGGGAGCCGCGGAATAGCCGTAAAATAACTGTAGTTTAGTTTAGAGTAGATTAGTTTATTTTTCTGTAGATTTATTAATTTGTAATAATTACAGGGACAGACTTGTACACTTGGTATATTTCGGGGTCTGTTTCGCCGAGCATCGGTGTGCTCGGGGGACCTCACCGAGATTTTCGTGACATTTTGCAGTTTTTAGTTTTTTGACTGTTTATTTAATACTCATTTGATTTACGTGGTTTTAGCCCTAGCTTAGGAGTTTTATTTTATTGTGACGTAATTAATTAAGGCCAAATACTTAATTATCTGCATGTTCCTATAGACCAATAATTGGACTTAATTAATTAAATCACAAAGAAAAAACCGGTTTATTTGAGCTCTAGTCCACGTGCCTTGAGGAGTCACATACAACGCGCGCATGATCTGTTGTGGCAGACACCGAGTGGCTCCCAAGATAGGACTCCGGACTTAGGCTCGAGTACCCGGCTACTGTTCTTCACGAGTAGAACTGCAATGCTAGGACCGGATTTTCGCGTGCATCATATAGGTAGTTTATATTTTGTCTTTTATTTTATGCATGGATCACCCTGCATGTAGACTGTTGGAGTCAGGTATGCATTTCTTACTCTGCACGCATCATTGATTCCCGCGCATCGGTTTTTTCATCTTCTCCCCCTGTTTTGGACTTGAAATAATCAGGAGAATCGAAAAACTCATTAGGCATTGTTTGATTTGAAAAATATCTAAAAACAAAAACTATAGAATTGGGACTGTTAACCAAACTTGATCTTAAAAGACATTGACCTAATAATTTGTCTTGGGAGAGTAATACCCTCATTATCTAGTTTGGATGAGCGAGAGAGTGACCCACATCCTAGGCTAGAGCCATATCCAATTTCTTGACATACTACCGGCTTTTTAGTCGGGACAGTCTGTTAAGAGTATTGGATCCCTATCAGCTCTCTTAATCGCTCTGGAAGACTGTTTGATCACCTAATAAAATAGACAAGATAATTGACCGATCTCTTACGGTCATCAGCTTTGGGTGCGTAGGTGAATTTGGGGTATTGCTTGACCGATCTTGTTTGTGTTTTCAGATCCCATCCGTTCTCTTCTTCCTCTATCTTCTTCTCCAGTCATCTATCTTTCTCCCTCCTACCCTCCCTTCAGTTCTCTTCCTTTTCTGTATCCCTGGATGATGGACCCCCCTCACTTCTTGCTGACTCTTGCGGCTTCTCCGTCTTCTTCCCATCAGTCCAGTCCACCTTCGAGGGAGGCGGATCTCCGACCAACCTCCCGTTCCCTCCCTCTCATCCCTTTCATTACTCTGGGCATGCTGTGCTAGACGTCCGCAGAGATCAGATTGAGTAGATGCGAGGCCCGGACGATGCCATTGCTGAGTTGAGAGTGCACTTCGCACACGATCATAGAGAGCAGATGTGAGTATCAGATGCCTCCCATGCCAGCATGATGGATGAGCAGATAGGACAGGGAGCTCAGTCAGCTTCGACATTAGGTCCATTCATTCTGGATTTGGAGCTTATTCAGAAACTACCGACATTTTCAGGAGAGGTGCACGAGGAGCCATATCTTCACCTGTACGAGTTCGAGGAGTTTTGCAGGACACGGATGTATTTAGATATCACTGCAGAGGAGATGATGTTGAAGACCTTCCCATTCACACTTCAGGATAGAGCCATGAGATGGCACCGACGGTTGGGAAGGAGATTCACTACGTGGGGAGACTTACGGTTTGAGTTTCTACAGAGATACTTTCCCCAGCGTAGAGCAGAGATGATGCGATCCTTGATCACAGAGTTTTCAGTAGACCCCCAGGAGCCACTGCATGAGGCATGGCCGAGGTTTCTTGACCTTTTGAGGAGTTTCCCGAGCATGGACTTTCACCGATCAATCTTATCGAAATCTCCATGAGGGGGATGACCGTAGATCAGATAGCACTGGTGATTACCTCATGTGGTGGTTCACACCATAGTTCCGACATTGACTTACTGGATACCGTCTCGTGGTTACTTTCAGAGAGACCACCTTCACGAGTACCAGTAGGGTGTGTCACACTACATGAGGATATAGTTTCTACACACCAGCCCGAGGATTTGGATTCTGCAGCACCACAGAGTATAGAGGACATGACCACTACAGTGGAGGTTCTGACCCAGAGTCTACTCGAGTTCTCGTTGGTGTTCCAGCTAGAGTTCGAGTCAGCCCCAGAATTTTCAGTTGACGATTCTTGGATATCAGATTTTCTGATATTCCAGGAGACGGAGGAGCCCCTGCTACTACAGCCATTGATCCAGCCATTTCAGAGCCCAGTCCCGGATGATTCAGCTTCTTTTCTGCAGAGACACTTCTCGGTCAGACAGATATCATGACTCAGCCCAGCAGACACATCTCGATATAGGACACCACTTTGAGAGGCTAGACATAGAGAGTCCCGTATTCGAGCCTTTTGTCCTCAAACTTTGATGACACATATACATTTTCTGAGGACCAGATGCCAGCTAGCATTGCCCCAGAGCGAGTATCAGCCGCAGTCACCTTACCAGCCTCCGCGATGATGACCAGTACCTTCTCCTGATTCTAGATTTCCGAGAGCCAGATTTCAGATGATGACGCAACATGGTGCACAGAGTGGGTGCTTGACAGCAGCGCAGATGCCCTTATAGATCCTGATCCTCTACTCCTCACTGATGATCTTGCATTTCTCCCCGAGGGTTATCTGCGGGAGAATGACGTACATGATGAGTACTCGGTTTCACCTTCCAAGAGTGTATCCGATCTGGCAGATCACAAAACCGAGTCTTCCGATCACTCTGATTCTGAGTCTTCTCACCTCGACGACCCTCGCGAGGATGAGCCGATCCTTGAGATATTCGATGATCTGTCTAATTTGTCTCCATTTTATGCATCAGATATCAGTTTTCTTAGAGAGTCCCCTGATCTTCACTTTCCACACCTTTTTGAGACACTGATTGACGTGGAAGATTCCATGACTGATCCATCCTTCTCCATGTTTGATTTCTTCGGCTCTTCACTTCCACTCCAGTCTGAGCCTGAGCCGATGATTTCTTTTGTGTCACCGGATCCCGAATCATTATTCCCATATCCTAGTCCGATAGTAGACACCCGCCTGATTGCCTACCTGGGTGTCATTTCTTACATTATTGGGTTCGTCATAGTTCATCCACCATGACTACGACAACAGTATGGTATTCGCCTTACCGATGTCGTCCTGAACCTTGACACAGCTTTGTCCTAACCTTTGTGCCCAGCTAGGGGCGTAAAATCTAGAGCTTGTTGAGAGGCACCTCAACATTGTACCCTTTTGTATATACGTGTTTCGTCTTGGTTTGATCATTCTCTCTTCCGTATTTGTTTTCACCCTAGGTCTCGTATAGGTGATGAATCTCGCATTCCTCATGCTAAAAGATGCTTATTAAAATCCCTGCTTAAACAAACCAATAAAAATCACCTCTAATTCTTTGATTTTATCATGTATTATATTGTGTATAATTAACCCTTAATTATTTGTATTTAATTTCCCTTATTTTTATTGTAATTATTTTAGCCTCAAAAACCCCTAAAAATTAGATAGATAACTTGTCTATAAATCACTAACCCTTAAAAAGATAAAAAAATACAAAAAGATCTCAAAACCGCAAACCTGGTATTTTTATTCCCTTAAAAATACCCCCAAAAATACGTTTTGTATAAATGACCTCTTTTGGCTTGTTGACCAACATGAAAGTTATAGATCTCATCGAGACGAACAACTTTCATGTTTTGACTTTTTCCAAATTCGGCTTCTAACTATTTCTTTTATATTTTTCTTTGTTTTTATTTCTGAATTAATCTGATTGGGCCACGTGGCGCCCTCTGGGCCGCCCACGTGGCCCGCTCTCCTTCCCGCCACCTGGCGCCCAATCTGGGCCGTTAGATCCCCTTCCCCTGCTTCCATCCTCACCGTTTATCACGCATCATCCCTCAGCCGCCCGATCTGACCTCCAGATCAAATCTAAGCCACACATTGACGCCTCAACGCCAGCCCTCAGATCCACTCTCATCCCTCGGCCGTCAATACGCCACGTCTCCACTCACCGCAACCCTCCAATCACCTTATTATCCCACAGTCGATAGCACGCCACGTCACCCTTTCATCTGAGCCCTTCAGTCATTACCATCTCAGCCGTTGGATCAAGAGATCCAACGGCTACCGTTCGTCTCCTACCTCCAGACGCCCCATACCCAACCATTACATCACATGAAACCCCCGCCCCCTTCCTATTTTGGAAGGTGACTCCTGCTACCTCTCCTCCTCAAAATGCCACCCCATGTAGCCCATTGAACCACCATCCTCGCGTAACCTCTAAACCTCCGCGCCATTACACCCAACCATCAGTATCTCGATTCGAAAATGCCTTCTTCCCTCTGTAACGTCAGCCTCCGCCTCCTATAAATCTCCTTCTTCCGCCACCGTCGTTGGTCATCCACCAATCTTGGGGCTTCGGCCTAGTCTCCGGCCCTCCGATGACAACGGAGGAGCCCCTTGAATGGAGGCGAAGTCGGCCGAAGCCTCGGTGAGATCCGTGGCCTCCGGCCACGTAGCGGTCGCCATCTGGCACCACCGAGCACCTCGCATTGGCTGAGCGAGTCGTGCGAGGACCGGAGCCCCGCCTAGGAGCTCAGCCCAAGCCTCTCCTCCACCGGTCCCCCTCTCCGACGAGGTCCCTCCTTCCTTCTTCTTTTCTTCGAATTTTCCTGCAATCTCATGTCATCTCCACCTTCATCAGACCATCCAATTACCTTCGCCACACCACCACCATTCACGCCGACCACCCTACCTTTCTCCAGAACCTCCTCCGCTTCAATCCCCTTCTCTTCCGCTTCGCCGGAGAAGAAGCATCAGACCGCCGCCTCTCGACGCATCCACGGTCTCCATACACCTCACCTCGCTCACAGTCACAACACGCTTCGGCTATCTAACCTTTGCAGGAGCTTCCATCTTCAATGGCCGAAGTGCTGAACGGAGCCCCTTCGAGCTTTTCTCCTCCGGCGATGCTGCACCGTCTGTCACCTCCGATCATCCATGGAGCATCACCGCATCATAACTTTCTTCGCCAGGTCCCCAGCTTGCTCCTCCATTCATCATAGGACTTGCCGGAGCACGGAGGAGCAATCCGCGTGTCACCGGAGCCCCGCCTTCTCCGGTGGCTCGCGGCGGAAGGAGATGCTACAGGTGACGTTTGATCGAATGGATCGAACGGCTGTGATGACGCCACGTGGTGGACCCGAGCCTTCTTCCAAGCCTATAGGCTCGGGTCCTCCAAGCCTAACGCCGAACCACCCGCTACCACCACGTGTGCCCGAAGCTGATGCGCATCCCGAGCCTGGGCCTTCACGTGCCTCGTACGTGAGGCCTGGGCAAATTGTAGTGAAGACCCCAGAAGTTTACATATTTGCATTTTGGTCCCCAGGCACGTGTCTCACGTGCGTGCCTGGGTAAATTTCAGGGAGACGCTCCATAGTTTAGGAAATCGCAAAAAGGTCCCTACGCGCAATTGGGAAAATTACAACCGAGCCCAGGCAGTTTTTTGTATTTGCATTTAGGTCCCTCCAGGGACCTAAATGCAATATTTATCCCTTTATTTCATTGCATTTTTATTACAATTATGCCCTTGCACTGTTTTTAGCATAACTTGAGCATCGTAGGTCCAAATTGCATGATTTTAGTGTCGTGTTGATCCTTGTTTTGTCCTCTTCATCTTGGCGTACTTATTTGTCTCATTTGCTCCTGTTTTAAATGAAGTGAATTTTCATGTGCAAATATTGGGACCCTACTCTCCTTGTCTGGCTTTGATCCGATGACCACTTTTTTTAATGTTATGATTAATATGACACTGATTTCATTTCTATGTTGTTGCTCATAATTTTTAGGGTATAATTGTAGGCTTTATTATTCTCTTGCATTCTTATTTTATGCATCACTTTATATTTGCATAAAAACCAATAAAAATACATGCATCATAACATCACTTTGCATTGCCTTGAAAATATCATAGTGCATCATAATTTGCATATGGACCTGAAAGTGAGATTAAATCGCAGTGAACTTCATGAATCAAAATTCAATACTCAGATTAGGCTGCCGTATCCCTGTGTTCGACCTTGGTACACTTACCAAGTATAAATATTCCACAACATTCAAAGACTGTGGTTTTTGCTGAACAAAATTCGCCTCCAGTACTACGACTTATTTATTTTTATTAAAGAGGCGAATTTCACGCTCATCAAATGGCGCCGTTGCCGGGGATACGGCTTTGCTTAATTTTTGGATTTTGATTTTTTTAAAAATTATTTCAAAAATTTGGTCCTCATCTCATGCATCATTTCTTTGCATATTATTTGCTGATTTAGTTTCTCTGAGATTCTAACTTTTCTCTTTTGTGGCAGGGCCCATGATGACCGGGGACGCTTGATCCTCATGGAGGCGTGAAGTCGGGAGCTTCCGCTGAAGAGGCCGCAAAGGAAGCCGTGAAGAAATTCTAAGATTTTTATCAGTCAAGTTGCATTGCATGTTGTAAAAAAAAATATTGCATATGCATATTTATTTTCAGTCTTGCATATTGTAATCAAAACCCCCCCCCCCTCACTCACACACACACCTACACTGCACATGCACATACTCACCCCCAACCCCCTGTATATTTCATTCTCTCTCTATCTCTATCTCTCTCTCTCTTTCTGTGTATCTATTCTTCACGAACCCCCTCCCCCTCACCCTTGTATCATAGAACCCCCCCCCTAACGCAGATCTTACTTAGGCTATTTGTAGCCTAAGTATAGGGGGGACCTGCCTATTCATCCCTCCCTCATTCTGTCTTCTTATGCTTAGGCCGATTTTGACCTAAGTATAGGGGGACTCTCCTCCTCAGTTCTGCTATATCACCCTATACTTGAATCGAGCCTTGGCTTCATGGCACTTATGCTATGAGGACATAGCAAATTTTAAGTATAGGGGGGTATACCGTTTATTATTGTATATTATTTTAGCCTTAGCTCGCATTTTTAAAACTTTTTAAAATTTTATTTTTTCGGGCTGGGTTTTGGTAAAACTGTGAACCGAGTTTTGTAAAAACCTTGTAAAAAAAGTTTTCTTAAAAATTGAGGGATTAATCTTTGTAAATAACCCTTTTTCAAAAAAAATGAAAAATTAAAAATGTTTCTCGAAATTTGACTCTGTCTACTAGGCTTAGTAGACATTTTCAGTGAGGGAACCTCGGTCTCCCTTAGCAGAGTGGGTGGTTTAAAGGACACTGCATATGGCACCGTCCTTAAGGATCACGGGTCTCGACCCGCACTTACACCCATACTGGCTGAGAGTGGATACTTTTATTTATTTGAGCCTGGGTCAGTCATTGTCTCTCCCAAAAAAAATATTAAAACCCATAAAAAATTGCAAAAGATAAAAATCAAACAAAAATTCTTTAACCCAAGTAGTTGGTGTATTCCTGACACATTCACACTCACGCAAGGCTTGAGGATTTCGAGGACACTGGATCTCTGAAATCTTGAGAGTCTGAGTTAACATGCCTTAGTCATTAGGGTTTTTCATGACTTAAATATCCACACTCCTCTGATTTGAAAGATTTGAGTGCTATATTGCACTCTTCATCTCTACCTTCAAGAAAATATGATCAGCACAGTCACTTCCACAACTGCATGATTGATGAGCTGAGATGAAATATCACTTGAGGAACTAGGACCAGAGAAACGAGTTTAGACCCGATCTAATGATATTCGAGGATGGGATAAAGTTAATGAAGGCTTCAGAAAACCTGAGTGTCAGCAAAACCCTAGAAAGTATGTGAACAAGATTCATATGCTATCTCTTTGATATTTACCTAGAAGTGCCAGGGTGTGATGAAACCTAAAGGAATTTGTTGATCAGTGTGCGCCAATCTCTTGGTAAAAGCAGTGGAGCTAGCCAACAAAAGAAATGAAATGTCAAAGAAAAGCTCTAAATCTAAAGTCAAATTCCAAATGAGCTTCCACCAATGGCGAGCGCTCCCAAACTTTTTTTAAAAGTGTCCACTTGGACCAAGCGCTAATTAGGACCAGGAGTCGGGCTGACACCGAAAAAGGGCTATGCATCCTAAATGCTACAAGTCTGGGTGTCGAAGGTATCTTAGATACTCAAAAGAGACACACCCCGGTGTATTCCTAGAAAAACAAGTGCAGACGACTCCAACTCTCTTGACGGACACATTGATCAACAAAATAATAATATACATGTGTTGAGTAAAAGGCACTCGAGAGGCCCCTTGTTCCCATGTGAGGGTGAGAAAAATAGACACAATCCCATGTCCTTCCATCATCTGGCCGTCCATCCACACTTTCAAGTCTGACAAACTATAGAGACGGTTGACTGAAGCAAGAATAGACTTATTCCCTAGTATTGAGGATTAGGTCTAGAGGAAGATCTTTGGGACTGGAACTTTGGGTGATGCATCAGCTCGGCTCTCATGAAATGCAGTACACTAAATGTCATATCCTTATATTATATGTACAAAAAGAGAGTCTGATAATCAGAGAAGTTGGATTCCTTCTGACTAAGTCTTGGATAAACCCAGAATTTTAGGATCACTTAGGTCAAGGGTCTTCGAAAGATCAAGCCTTGAATTTTTCACACACACTGTCAGGGATTAATCCGACTCCTTCATTCTTTAGATGCTCGAGGACGAGCATAGTTTAAGTATAGGGGTAAGATGAATCTCGCATTCATCATGCTAAAAGACGCTTATTAAAATCCCTGCTTAAACAAACCAATAAAAATCACCTCTAATTCTTTGATTTTATCATGTATTATATTGTGTATAATTAACCCTTAATTATTTGTATTTAATTTCCCTTATTTTTCTTGTAATTATTTTAGCCTCAAAAACCCCTAAAAATTAGATAGATAACTTGTCTATAAATCACTAACCCTTAAAAAGATAAAAAAATACAAAAAGATCTCACAACCGCAAACCTGGTATTTTTATTCCCTTAAAAATACCCCCAAAAATATGTTTTGTATAAATGACCTCTTTTGGCTTGTTGACCAACATGAAAGTTGTAGATCTCATCGAGACGAACAACTTTCATGTTTTGACTTTTTCCAAATTCGGCCTCTAACTATTTATTTTATATTTTTCTTTGTTTTTATTTCTGAATTAATCTGATTGGGCCACGTGGCGCCCTCTGGGCCGCCCACGTGGCCCGCTCTCCTTCCCGCCACATGGCGCCCAATCTGGGCCGTTAGACCCCTTCCCCTGCTTCCATCCTCACCGTTTATCACGCATCATCCCTCAGCCGCCCGATCTGACCTCCAGATCAAATCTAAGCCACACATTGACGCCTCAACGCCAGCCCTCAGATCCACTCTCATCCCTCGGCCGTCAACACGCCACGTCTCCACTCACCGCAACCCTCCGATCACCTTATTATCCCACGGTCGATAGCGCGCCACGTCACCCTTTCATCTGAGCCCTTCAGTCATTACCATCTCAGCCGTTCGATCAAGAGATCCAACGGCTACCGTTCGTCTCCTACCTCCAGACGCCCCTTACCCAGCCATTACATCACATGAAACCCCCGCCCCCTTCCTATTTTGGAAGGTGACTCCTGCTACCTCTCCTCCTCAAAACGCCACCCCATGTAGCCCGTTGAACCACCATCCTCTCATAACCTCTAAACCTCCGCGCCATTACACCCAACCATCAGTATCTCCATTCGAAAACGCCTTCTTCCCTCTGTAACGTCAGCCTCCGCCTCCTATAAATCTCCTTCTTCCGCTACCGTCGTTGGTCATCCACCAATCTTGGGGCTTCAGCCCAGTCTCCAGCCCTCCGGTGACAGCGGAGGAGCCCCTTGAATGGAGGCGAAGTCGGCCGAAGCCTCGGTGAGATCCGTGGCCTCCGGCCTCGTAGAGGTCGCCATCTGGCACCGCCGAGCACCTCGCATTGGCTGAGCGAGTCGTGCGACGATCGGAGCCCCGCCTAGGAGCTCAGCCCAAGCCTCTCCTCCACCGGTCCCCCTCTCCGACGAGGTCCCTCCTTCCTTCTTCTTTTCTTCGAATTTTCCTGTAATCTCATTTCATCTCCACCTTCATTAGACCATCCAATTACCTTCGCCACACCACCACCATTCACGCCGACCACCCTACCTTTCTCCAGAACCTCCTCCGCTTCAATCCCCTTCTCCTCCGCTTCGTCGGAGAAGAAGCATCAGACCACCGCCTCTCGACGCATCCACGGTCTCCATACGCCTCACCTCTCTCACAGTCACAACACGCTTCGGCTATCTAACCTTTGGAGGAGCTTCCATCTTCAGTGGCCGAAGTGCTGAATGGAGCCCCTTCGAGCTTTTCTCCTCCGGCGATGCTGCACCGTCTGTCACCTCCGATCATCCATGGAGCATCGCCGCATCATAACTTTCTTCGCCAGGTCCCCAGCTTGCTCCTCCATTCATCAGAGGACTTGGCGGAGCACGGAGGAGCAATCCGCGTGTCACCGGAGCCCTGCCTTCTCCGGTGGCTCGCGGCGGAAGGAGATGCTACAGGTGACGTTCAATCGAATGGATCGAACGGCTGTGATGACGCCACGTGGTGGACCCGAGCCTTCTTCCAAGCCTATAGGCTCGGGTCCTCCAAGCCTAACGCCGAACCGCCCGCTACCACCACGTGTGCCCGAAGCTGACGTGCCTCCCGAGCCTGGGCCTTCACGTGCCTTGCACGTGAGGCCTGGGCAAATTGCAGTGAAGACCCCAGAAGTTTACATATTTGCATTTTGGTCCCCAGGTACGTGTCTCACGTACGTGTCTGGGTAAATTTCAGGGAGACGCTCCATAGTTTAGGAAATCGCAAAAAGTTCCCTACGTGCAATTGGGAAAATTACAACCGGGCCCAGGCAGTTTTTGGTATTTGCATTTAGGTCCCTCCAGGGACCTAAATGCAATATTTATCCCTTTATTTCATTGCATTTTTATTACAATTATGCCCTTGCACTGCTTTTAGCATAACTTGAGCATCGTAGGTCCAAATTGCATGTATTTAGTGTCGTTTTGATCCTTGTTTTGTCCTCTTCATCTTGGCGTACTTATTTGTCTCATTTGCTCCTGTTTTAAATGAAGTGAATTTTCATGTGCAAATATTGGGACCCTACTCTCCTTGTCTGGCTTTGATCCGATGACCGCTTTTTTAATGTTATGATTAATATGACACTGATTTCATTTCTATGTTGTTGCTCATAATTTTTAGGGTATAATTGTAGGCTTTATTATTCTCTTGCATTCTTATTTCATGCATCACTTTATATTTGCATAAAACCAATAAAAATACATGCATCATAACATCACTTTGCATTGCCTTGAAAATATCATAGTGCATCATAATTTGCATGTGGACCTGAAAGTGAGATTAAATCGCAGTGAACTTCATGAATCAAAATTCAATACTCAGATTAGGCTGTCGTATCCCTGTGTTCGACCTTGGTACACTTACCAAGTATAAATATTCCACAACATTCAAAGACTGTGGTTTTTGCTGAACAAAATTCGCCGCCAGTACTACGACTTATTTATTTTTATTAAAGAGGTGAATTTCACGCTCATCAATAGGATTATCTTTGCTATACTTAGGATATACCTCATCCTAAGTATAGGGGGGGTGGAAACACCGAGTTGTTCATATCGTTCTGTTGCATCACTCCTGTCGTTGCCTATACTTAAGGATTCTTCACCTTAAGTATAGGGGGAGTGATGCCCTCCCATCTTGTATATAGTTGTCTTCTTCGTCTCTTTCTACCCTTGTTTTGTTGCCTATACTTAGGGATATTTCGCCTTAAGTATAGGGGGTAGACCCTATACATCCTCCCACTCGGATTTCCCTTCATGTACAACTTGCTATACTTAGGATTACTTGATCCTAAGTATAGGGGGGAACACCGAGTCCTCTTCATTCTATTCTTTGATTCGTCTTTGTATATGCCATTCTTTTCACTTCCCTATACTAAGCACGAGTTATGTATTCTTCATCGTTCTTGATCACTCTGAGGACATTGTTTGAGCTAAGTATAGGGGGGTGTGTATATATTTCATATATACTTTAGCCATAACTCATATTTTGTGTGAGTGTGTTTATAAATCAGAATGACTAATAACCCATAAAAATTTAAAAATTTTCCCTTGCTTATAAAATTCATCTTGCACATAACTATTTATGTATAAAAATTATTTTTGTAAATGATTGTAAAATATTTTTGTGTAAATAGCTTGTAAATATTTTCATATCAAAATTTATGTATATAGTACAAAATTTTTGTAAAATGTTTGAAAAACAAAAAGTTTGCAAAAACCTTGTGTAAATTTTTGTAAATATTTTTCAAAACTTCGCATTCATGCATACATCCATGTTTTCAAACATTTTTCAAAAATTTTGCACATGTGTAAATACTTATAAATAGCATCTTCGTAAATACTTGGACAGTTTTTCTAGATCATAGTTGACATTTAAACTGGCCTGAAATTAAATTGACAAATAGATCTTGGTTAAGACCTTAATCCACCTAATGATAAGAGGAACCTTAGAGGGCTTAGGATTGAGACTTTTCAGGTCCATTGGGACTTAATTCTTTGAGTCCACTAGGTTATGAGCATATGTCATCTTGATGAGCCTAAGTAGAGCACTTAACAACACACGCATGACTCTCAGAGACAATGGCTTTACTTGCACCAACACTTTACGCATAGTTCTCCACGGATGAGGTGGTGAGGAGGCAGTTTCCTTTGGTTTGGGGTAGCATATGAGGGTAGTACTTCTAGGCGGAACCTCTCTTCTTCTTCTAGTGAAGGAAGTGCGTCTCTACTTGGTCTTGTGGTTATGAAGTCTAAAGACATAAGCTGTGGGTTGCAATAAAGCTTCAAAAGAGGGATAGTCTACTGGCTCAAGAGGAAAAACTCCTTGTATATATGCTGCACCATGTAGATATGTTGTACAGATGTACAAAAAAATGTGCAAAAAGAAAAGAACTCCAAAAAAGTGGTGGGTCAGATTGAAAATTTAATAATCCCACCGGAGTGTATATAGTCAAATAAAGCAAAACCTTATGTTATCCATGTTCCATCTCATGAAGCTTGCAGCGGGAAACTCAGCTACACTGGTTAGAGCTCCCAAGGATATATGGCTACACTAGCCATGGTCCATTCTCTTCTTCCCCCTCTTCTTGAGCCGGTTGTACTTGAACTTAGAAGGGAATACCCCGCTTCTCGAGGAAAGAGTTGCTAGACCAAGGCATTAGAGTTATCGGGTTGAGGGAGGTTGTTTCTTTATTACTTCTGAGGTGGGGAGCTACATATCACTTACACCGTACAAGGAAAGATTCATGGTCATTAGAGTTTGTGTATGTAGACTTGTTCTGATCTGGTTTATTGAGGAGTCTTGACCATAAATTGGTGGAACTTAGAGGCTGTTAAGTTTTAAGCTTAAGTCCAATTAAGGTTCCGACAAATTAATAATCCAATGGTCTGATTGAGCTCCATATTTCAATTTAATGAAGGAAAGTTTCATAATCAACCTTGATTTCCTCTCTTTTTCTTTTTCTTTCTCTTTTGCACTTCTTTTTCAAATAAGTGTTTGCTAAGGGACTAGCAAGAGTAAAGTATGGGGGGGGGGTAATGAATTCATCACTCTTTATTCCTTTATTTTCGCTAGAAAATCTTAGCCAAATACCGTGTAAATATGTGTAAATATCATAAATTGCGAAAACACATGTGTAAATATGCATAATTAGCATGTTTTTGTGTTAAAATAAAGGAATAAAGAAACACAAGAAAAAGAGGGAAATACTAAGAATAAATATTGAGTGACCTCATCCCAAGGGAGGGCTCAGCATGGGCCTGACCTCAAAAGAACCCAAGTAGAGGGAGATAAGGTCAATCATGTGTGTATATAATCCTATGTATTTAAATAAATTTATTTTCCACAAAATAAAAATTAAAAAGTGTTTCTCATATTTTGTACATATTTAAAAAAATAAAATAAAAATCATAATAATAAAAATAAAAATAAAATAATAAAAATCATTTTCAACGTTGTATATATACCATGTACATATGTATATAAACCTATTTATTTAACCCAAATAAGTAAATCACAAAAATAAAATAAAAATACCTTTTTATTCCAAATTTTATGTTGAAAATAAATAAAATATGAAATTAGAATACTTATACAAAAAAACAATTAAAAATCAAAATAAAAAATACATGTATGTATATACCTATATATAATAATAATATAATGTAAATACGTTATTTATTTTTCAAAAAAATAAATAAAAATCACTAAAAATTTTGAAAAATAATAAACATTTTTCATGTTTAAACTTTTTCGAATAAAATCATTTTCTATTTTTAATTGAATTTACAAATAATTAATAATCAGAATTATCTGATTGGTCCACAGGGGATGTTGACCCCCGATCAATTCCCCCCATGGACCACTTTCTACTCGGATCCGACTCTCGACCCGACTTCACCCATTTTTCCCGAGTCGCTCCGATCACCTCTCATCCAAACCCCGGGCTCCGATTATACTCGATCCATCCCTGATCCACGCCCGATGATCATTCCTAGGGATCCAAGCTTCGATTTGCTTGTTCGACCCCATCTTCTCGGATCCCTAGAAGTATAAAGCCTTGGCTCCGGCCGACTTTTCACGCCATCTTTGGCCTTTCCCCCTCGTCGCCCGTGAGCTCCTCTCCCTCGCCTGAGTGACAGCCGTGCGAGAGAGGGTCGAAGCGAGGCACGGGAAGCCGGGAACCACTGATCCGACGGTTACACCGCCATGCTCCGCCGCGAGGTGAGCTAAAGCCTCTCGACCGCCGATCCATCGAGGCGAAGACCCTCAGAGGTCCCTGACCTCGAGCATTGATGCCTTCCTCCTCCAGGTAGCTGATGAATCCACATTTCATCATCTTTATTCTATCATTTTGGCCACAAAAACCCTAGCAAATGCGTGTAAATACCCTTAATTCCCGCATCTTAGCATTCATGCATGTGCATGTAAATAGTGTATAAAATACTGTAATTAAAGCCAAAATTATAGAATAAATAAAAGAAAAGAAAAATAATAAAATATTGTAAATATTTTATGACCCGAAACCCCGAGACCTAGGCATCTCGATGAATAGGTCGACAAGGAATAAAGTAGGAGGAGATAAGGGCCAAAATACAATACAAATTCCTTTTATTTTATTCATTCCTTATTCATTTTGGGACCTATTTTTGGTTACATTTTTTATACCTCAAAGAAAGAAACTTTCTACATGAAAGTTCTATATAATTAAATGAAGAAAAATACAAAATTGATTTCACTGAAAAATAATGTACAGATAAAAAGTTATGATCTAAATAAAATTCCCGAATCCCAACTTTCCAGACCTATATCTCGCAAATAAAAACTCGAAATGTACAAACTCACCTTTTATTGTATATAGTTTAAAATAAGCTATTTAATGGATGTGGTTTCGT
Source organism: Ottelia alismoides (assembly GCA_037367405.1). Taxonomy (NCBI): domain Eukaryota; kingdom Viridiplantae; phylum Streptophyta; class Magnoliopsida; order Alismatales; family Hydrocharitaceae; genus Ottelia; species Ottelia alismoides. The sequence continues at coordinate 62,305 of JAZKJV010002210.1, read as the reverse complement.
ATTTGTCTGAGTTACGGTTTGAAAGTTGAGTTTTGGACCCCTATTGTATACTTGTACAGATTACAATATTCATTTTATTATTTATTCATTATTTTTATATTTTTATATTTTTTATAATTTTTTAAATATTATTTATAATATATATGTGGATTAAAATCAGAATAAAAACTCAAAAGAAACACAAAATAAAATACATGTATATATAATACATAGGTATAATACCTGTATACATACCTACATAGAATCTATTCCTATTTTATTAAATGTACAAAACACTTCATAAAAATAAAATAAAAATATATTCAAGTCTATAAATATATTATATAAATATATAAAATAATAAACAAAAATAAATAAATTAAATTCATAAAAAAATAAAGCAATAAAATATATAGATAAATATACCTATAAAGGCTAAAATAGGTAACTTTAATTATTAACCTCGAAAAAATAAATACAAATCACCATAAAATAATTCATAAAATAATGAATATTTTTTATTTAATAACCTAAAAATGATAATATCATTTACTATTTTAAAATGATTTTACACGCCTAGCCTTCACCTCATGGAATGGATCAGCGATTCCAAGATATGCATCGATCTTTGGAGCCTCCCAGCCATTTGTACAAAAAACCCCTTTCTTCCATTTTCAAATTTTGAACCCTCTTCAACCTTCGTTTGGGCCCTAGTTGGTGAGCTCTGGATCGAACTTGGTGACAGCAAGTTCTCCAGCCCGTGCACGAGCTCAGATGAGGCGTTGAAAGGCGTTCCAAACCCCATCTCCGGCCTTGGCCGTCGAGGTTTTACTTCTTGGTTTTTACAACCAATCGAGGTTGTGTTTGTGCTTTTTTTCTTGCTGTTTAGCTAGACGTAGTGTTATATTTTATTTAGTGCATTTAATTTGTCCTCTAATCACGTCATTAGTTTACGTCCACAATCAAACACCTTGTTGGAGCCCTCGAGCTCCGGCCACCACCACTTTCCTATTCTTCCGTACCATCCGCGCTTCTCCCGCACCTAAAGGGACCTGGGATCTTTTTACTGTTGGTCGTTGTGCTTTCTTGCAGGTCCCAGGCCCCAAAGGACCCCATTTGGGTCGTTTTATTGATGCATGCCGAACCTCCTGGAGTCGTCCCCTTCTTCATCGCCGTGGTGGCGCTCCGGCGGTCCATCCGCTTTTTGAAGCAGCCATCCAATCAGGGAAGCTCCCAGGAAGCTCGGGCAGCCATTGGACGTGACCCTTCCGCTCAGGGTATCGAGATTTTGCTCCTCCAAACTCGCCCCGGCCGTGTTCTTCGAACGTTCCTCCTCCATGCCCCTGAGCCGTTGATCCTCCTCCGTTCTTCCAAAGGAGCAGCAGCCATCGGATCTGCTGCAGCCCCAACCGTCCGGTCGTCACGTGCGTTCTAATCTGGGTTGTCCGCTCACGAAGGGGTATCGGGGCGTCTGGTAGCGCCACGTGTATAAGTGACAAATCCACGCCGTCTGCCAACGCCCAAGGCGTGGGTAATTTTGCTTCCTACTCCGCCAAAATTTGTATTTAAATATTAGTGCACAATCTTTCATAGGCCGTTCACTTTATTTTGTATAATTTGCATTTAAGCCCCTCGTAATTTTGTTTATTACATTTCAATCCTCCCCATGCGCGTGCATCACACGCGCGTGGGTGGGCTTTTTACAGCAACGCCCTTGCGGCTTTGGGTATTTATGATTGGACCTAAAAAGTTTTTTGTTAAGTTATAATTTTTGTGTGGAAATTGCAGGCGTGCCCTGGATATTTTACCTAATTACATTTATGCCCTTGCCTACACGTAGTTTCTCTTTGTTGTTTTAATTTATTGCATGCATCTATAAATCTCTAAAAATCCAAAAAAATCAACTTAGGTTCCTGTTGCATTCTAGTATCACGGCATATTTTTATTTTGCATAATTATTGCATTTTATTATTTATAAAAATTCAAAAACACGTATTTTCAGCACTGTTTGCATTATAAAATCCATAAAAATATAAAAACACCATAGAATTCCCAAAAAAATACATTTTCTGTCTTTTAGTGTCTTTTAGCTCCAAACCAAAAATCACTAAAAAATACAAAAGAAAACGCCTAAAAATTTTAAAACCCCAAAAAGCTTCTTAAAAATATTAAAAATTCTACAAAAATTCTAAAAATACAAACTTTATTTCTAAATTTTCTTTGTTCTATTTTCTTTTATTTAAAATCAATTTGGAGATTTTTTGTTACTGTTTGATATTTTATTTCTCCATTTTAGTTTCAGATTTGTATTTTCTTCATTGTTTTCAGTATTTTTTTAATTTAAAAATATCAAAAAAAATTAAAAAAATCTGGAAAAATCACGAAAACATTAGAAAAATATAAAAAAGACAAAAATATTTTATTTACTAATTTTTGAGTATTTTTACTTATTTTTATAAATACCTATCCGTCTCTTTCCTGATTTTGTATATATACTTTATATTCTATTTAAAGAAAAAGTAAATATAAAAATATAAAATATAAAAAAAATATAAAATCAGAAAATTAAAAACCAAAATACAAAATTAAAAATTAAAAATAAAATTAAAAATATAAAATTAAAAACCCACAAAAAATTACATACTTGTAGACACTTAATCACATTCACATTTTTGCACTTGCTTGATCTATCCTGCCTTGCTTCCTGAGTTCGACACTCTACATACTTGCACTATATACATTTCTTGTAGAGTTAAAATAAATTTGACTCCACATTTGTTTTTCATTGCTTGATTTATAATATTGTGGGTTCATTGTTGACTTTGATCAGGATTCATTGAGGGTCGCCACAGCGACTGTTGTCTCCGCCTTGTGTGAGACACATTTAGACCCGTGGATCTAGGTTAAATCAAATGGCGCCGTTGCCGGGGAGCAACAATGTTTAGATCATATTTTTGTCTCATTGTGATTATTTGCTTACATTATTGCTCCATTTATCTCTCTTGTATTTGATTCACATTTTTGAGCTATCTAACCATTGTCTTTCTTATCTTCTTGCAAGGGACCACAGATCGAGGAGGATCGCTTAGGGGATCTGGGACAACCTTGGGAAGCGGAGTCGGCTATTCTAGCCTAGCCGGCAGGAGAGAGCAGGAGGAGTGAGAGAGAGGATAGTTGGTAGTTTTTACTTTTAGTGAGAGAGAGAGAGAGAGACATTCATTATTAATTTGTAATAATACAAGTACTTGGGCACATGGACACTCGGGCCCAATTTCCAAGCGATTGTTCACTTGGGGGCTCACCGCGGCTTTTTACGATTTTCTTCGCATTTTTTATTTTGTTTTCCGATTTTGTTTTCCTTATTTTGTGTGATTGAGCCCTTAGATTTAGGATTGCTTGCGATAGACTAAGGCCAAACACTTAATATCTTGCATGTACCTATAGTGCGCTTTGGACTTAGTTCAATTATTTAAACAGTTGCCTCATCATCTTCAAGCCTACGTGCCGCGAGCCCGCCCTGTCAAGCGCTACTCCTGAACTCGATGTGTCGAAAAAAGGAGGGGTGAGCCTAGACCTGACTCCTGGATTGAAGATCGGTTACCGACTTGTGGTGCTTCACGCTAATAGCAATTTCTAAACTTAGGGCGATTTCATCGGCTTTGCATTTGCATATAGATAGGTTTCAATTCAGCTGAGCATCTTTGCATGTAGAGTGCTGGAGGCAAGGTGAGCATTTCTCTTTATCATTCATCATCGTTCGCCGCTTGCATTGCTTTTCCGACTCTCCCTCTGATTTTGATCACCTAGGTGCTTAAAGGAATTGACTCCCTGATAGGATCGTGCATTTCTCATTAAAAATCTAAAAAAGTGATAATCAAATAAAATTGGGACTGCTAACATTACTCGACCTTAAAAACGATTAAAAAGAAAAATTTTGTTTGGGGGCGAGTAATCCCCTCATTGTCTTCGCTTTTACTTGCTCGCGCACACACTAAGGATTAGTGCCAACATCCCATTCAGCCTCCTAAGTGTTTGTGCAACTTTTGACTTCTCACCTAACTCTAAAACAGACAAGATAAAAAGACCGCATTTTACGATCTCTACCGAGTTGAGTAGGTGAATTGAGGGTTTGTCTTGTGTGAGTTTGTTTGTGCTTGCTTGTGTGTATTCTAGCTCGCCTCTGCGTATTTGCGCCTTTCTCCACACTTCTCTTGAATTGAACTTCGTGCTCTTTCGGATCATTTTTTCTCTTGTTTAGAGATGGACCCCTGGAGCGTCTTTTATCCGAACTTTCCGGATCCTTCGTTCACTCCAGGCGGTCCACCTCCTTTTTTCCAGGAGGACTTTGAACCTGATTTTTGTACATATCCGCCTCAGCCGCAATATCAGACCTCGGACTTCTACCCACCTCCACCTGTATATTATCCACCTCCACCTTCACATCCACCCGAGTATGACCTACTGGAGTCACCTCCCTCGATCTCCATGAGTGACTTGTTGATCCTGATGATAGAGCACACTAATTTGATGAAAGATTATCTTGCCATTTTGAGAGAATATCAGACTAGTGCTCCTTTCGTCGAGGTTCCTGATATCCTTGTGGGTGATCATGGGAGCTTGCAATCTCCAAAAATACAAAAGAAATGAGAAAAATTTAAAAACACAAAAAGAGTTCCGGAGACACTTGGTTGATTCAGATTGTAGGGAGAGGGTCCATTTGCCAGATCATTCACCCACACATCCATTCACATCCTGTCGCACCTTTGACCCCGAGGATGGTGTTGTATAGACTGCTCTTGGCATGCCTCGTGTAGATGCTGATTCCGACTTCCTCCCTTGTATGGAGGATGTCCAAAAATACAAAAAATGTTGACTGAACCCGAAGTGGTGGCCACTATTCATGAGATCATCCAAGCCCCACTCCAACAGACCATGAACCATATATCTGCTCCTCTTCCCAAGAAGAGAAAGCGGAGGAGCAGATCTGAGCATCATATTCTGACCATGGTCACTGCCCACACCATTACACACCGTCCCATTCCTAGAAAGAAGAACACAGCTACACCTTTCATCACCTGCACCATCTCTTACCATATTTGTGATCACACTCTCCTCGACGACGGTGTGTCTATTAGCATATGACCCTACTCGCTGGTACAGTCTCTTCACTTTAGGCCTCTAAAGAAAACCAGGATGATCGTTTAGTTTGCCGATGGATCTATCAAGAGGCCGAAGGGTATCCTTGAAAACACCGTCATCTCAATTCTGGGCACGAGCTACCATCTTGACTTTGTCGTGTTGCCCATGGAGACCTCCACAAGGGAGCCATCTCCAATCATCTTGGGACGACCATTCCTCTCCTCTGCGAGGGTCGTTATTGATTATGGATCAGAAGAGATTTAGTTCCGTCTTGTTGATGAAACCAAAGCGTTGATCACCACACCTACAGTTGACCAGAGACCTGCACCTGATGCACCTTCACCGATTCTAACTGACTCCAAGGCTTGTGACCGATCTGATGAGATTAGAGATGTTTGCTTAGAGACCGCTGATAAGACCCGAGGAATCCTCTGAAAGGAGAGGAAATCGGAAAGCATAGACCTCACAGTTCCTCCTTCTGGTGTGTGGCGATGTGTTGATGAAATCCAAGGAATTTACATGATTGATCCGATTGAGCAGAGGCAGACACCAAGATTAGATAGGACGGACCTGGTTTGACTACTTCCACTGATAAGTCCATTCCTGGTCACTCAAAAGTAAAGATGATTGAGGTCGGTTATGATGCTGGCCATTATTTTGATAGATTCGGCTATTTTGATGAAGATAATGATTCAGGTGAAACTCTTGAGGACGAACAGACTTCGGATACTTCCCTAGATGATTTCGTTCCTTTTGGTTTTGACCTGGACGAGACCTCGCAGGATGACTCCGATTACACCTCTGCCGATGAAGATGAGTACGTCCCATTCCACTTTGATATCAGCGAGACCCCCAAGGCCAGACCTGTCCATACTTCTTCCACTCACACGTCTACGCCTTCACACCATAGGACCACTAAGGGCGAACCTAGACATACTACTTCCATTGACCAGTTCGTGCCCTTTCGATTTGACTCCACTGAGGGACTTCACCCAGTCGACCCTGATCGGCTTCCGTCCACTATGGACCCTGATGTCGACTTGCACCACACTAGATCTATCCCTCAGCGGTCTCGCAAGAAGGTTTGTTTTCTGACTTCTTGATCATGTGTACATCCATCTATGTTGTATATTCACTCTTGTTCATCTTCGCCTATCTCCCGTATTGCTAGTCCACCCATTCCCATGTTTTCCGTGCTTAGGACGTACTTTGTCCTAAGTATAGGGGGGTGGACGAGCCGAGTGTTCATTAGTCGTTCCGCTTCATCACTCCTGTTGTTGCCTATACTTAGGGCTTCTTTTACCCTAGTATAGGGAGCCATCTGTTGATATCTTTTCTTCTTTTCTTCTTTTCCTCTTCTATCTTCTGTATCTATCAAAAAGGTGTCGCCCCTTATAGATAGTTTTCTATACTTAGGGCGTACTTTGTCCTAAGTATAGGGGGGTGTGCACCCGAGTGATTCTATTCTTTGATCCTCTCCATTGTCTTCTCTTCTTGTCTATACTTAGGGATATCTTACCCTAAGTATAGGGGGAGACAGTCTGAGTACGATCTGTTCATTCCCACCCTTGACCCTCCCTGCGTTGTGTACAGTCTGCTATACTTAGGATTATTTGATCCTAAGTATAGGGGGGACGGTCAACTTCTCATTCGTTTATTTATCTTATTCCTTTATTCTTTAGACTTTTCTATACTTAGTACAAGTTATGTCTTCTCTTTTCTCTCCGATCTATGAGGACATAGCTCAAGCTAAGTATAGGGGGGTCGTATATACTGCGTATATACTTTAGCCATAACTCGTACTTTCGTATTTTTACTAATAACTATGGCTAAGTATACTAAAAATCTTAATAAAAAGATGTTACCATTCTTCAAATTCTTTTTATATCTACTGATTGATAAATCAGATGAAAATATTTTTTGCAAAATGTTTGAAAAATAGTTTGAAAATCTTCGTGAAAAATCTTTTGAAAACTATTTTGGAAAACATTTTGTTACATGTTTTTAACCTTTGTAAAAACATTTTGATTGTAAAATTATTTTCTTTGTGTGAAATAAAATGTTTGAAAAATGATTTGCAAATGGTTTGAAAAATGGTTGCAGAAATATGTGAAAATCTATATATACTATTTGGAAAACCTTTGCAAAATGATTTTTAAATGTGTGTACATGTTTGTAAAAACTGGTTGTGAAAATTATTTTGGACTATAGTTTTCAAAATGGATTGAAAAACATTTGTCAAATAACTTTGAGGAATACATACATCTCACCAAAATTCACTATATGTATATTTATAAAATTGACCACTTAACCTGTAAATCCTTAAAATCCACTTCTTGTATATATAAGAAGCATCCCTGTGTAAATATTTTTAACCCAGCTTTTAACCAAAATCTTTTGTTTTCAAAAATCCCAAAAACATTTGCAAAAATTAAAATCCAAAAACATTTAAAAAACTTTTTCAAAAACTAAAAAATGCATATGCATCATCTTTTCAAAAATCCATAAAAAGTTCAAAATCTTTGAAAATTGCATCACAAAAATATTTTCTGCATAGCATTTGCATGGCATTCGCATTTTTCGGATCGAGTTTGATTGTTGAACAAGTCTAAGTAAAATCTGAAGATTGGAGCTTGGTTGGACCTATAATCTACCTAATAAACAGGAACCTTATAGGAACTGGGATTGAGGTACTTCAGGTCTAGTTGACTTAATTCTTTCAGGATCACATGACTTGGTTCAATGGATTCTTGACTGCCTAAGTAAAGTATTTCGTAGCACACGCACGACTCTTGTTGATAATGACCTAACTTGGACACCTGCACCTTTCACATGGATTGGGGAATCATTCGGTTGTCATATTGGATAAGTCAGTCTCTTTGTCATTCTAGTTGGGGAGAGCCACCATCACTTACACTGTACGAGTCAGATACATAGTCATAAGGGTTTGCGTACGAGTTGAGATATTTCTGACCTGGCTATTGAGGAGACATGGGCAGAGTTTTTGGATTGTCAGGGACTGTTGGATTTAAAATATGGTTCTCATTAAGGTTCTGCCCGTACTAAAATTCCAAAGGTCTAACTTAAGCTCAAAACTTTGATTTTGTGATGGCAAGTCTGATGATTAAATTCAAATCCACATTTCTTCTTTTTCTTTTCTTTGTTTTTCTTTTCTGCACTTATTGCATAAGTGTTTGCTAGGGACTAGCAAAGGCAAGTATAGGGGGATGATGAATCTATGTTTCATCATCTTTATTCTATCATTTTGGCTTTAAAACCCCTAGTAAATGCGTGTAAATATGCTTAATTTAGGCATTTTAGCATTCATGCATCATTGTGTAAATATTGTATAAAATGCGGTTTTTAAAGCCAAAATTATAGAATAAAGAAAAGAAAATAAAAATAATAAAATATTGTAAATATTTTATGACCCGAAACACCGAGACCTAGGCATCTCGATGACTAGGTCGACAAGGAATAAAGTAGGGTGAGATAAGGGCTAAAATACAATAAAAATCCTTTTATTTAATTCATTCTTTATTCATTTGGGACCTATTTTTGGTTCCATTTTTTATACCTCAAACAAATAAACTTTGAACATGAAAGTTGTAGAAAATTAAACATAAAAAATTCAAAATTGATTTTACCTAAAAATAGTGTACAGATAAAAAAGTTATGATCTGAATAAGATTCCAGAATTCCAACTTCCCAGACCTGTATCTCGCAAATAAAAACTCGAAGTGTACCAAAGTCACCTTTAATTGTATATAATTTGAAATAAGCTATTTAATGGAGTGGTTTCATATTTTTCGTAGTTACGGTTTGAAAGTTGAGGTTTGGACCCATATTGTATACTTGTACAGATTAAAATATTCATTTTATTATTTATTAATTATTTTTATAATTTTATATTTTAATAATTTTGTAAATATTATTTGCAATTTATATGTACATTAAAATAGGAATAAAAACCTCAAGAAAATACAAAATAAAATACTTGTATATAATACGCATAGGTATAATACCTGTATACAAACCTATATAATTCATTCTTCTATTTTATTAAGTGTGTAAAATACTTCAGAAAAATAAAATAATAATATATTTAGGTGTATAAAAATATTTTATAAATTTATAAAATAATAAACAAAAATAAATAAATTAAATTCTCAAAATAAAAATAAAATATTAAAATATATAGATATAGATACCTATAAAGGGTATAAATGGTAACTTGTAATTATTAATCTCGAAAAAATAAATAAAAATCACCATAAAATAATTTATAAAATAGTAAACATTTTTAATAATAACCAAAAAGTAATAAAATAATTTATTATTTTAAATTGAATTAACAAATATTTTCCAGGAGGTTTTTCCTGGTTGGTCTACGTGGACCAACCAGGGCGCAGTGGCAGTTGACCTCGGTCAACTGCACTGCCACCCCCTGCGCCTGGTCAAAATGGGTTTTAGCCCCATTTCTCGGAATTTTCCAGCTCGCATCGTTCACAATTTGACCCCAGTCCCTTCTTCACGTTTTCTCCACATATATCCACCATACACGTCCATCTTTTCTATCGGGGATTCGATCGATGATTCGCTTGATACACCTCGATCTTCATGCCGTCTCACCCACTCTCTGACATGTCCCCTGCTGCTGTGTTAGAGTTGAGTTTTTGGCTGTTTTTGTCCTTTTTTCTAGGTCACGTCTTTCACTATTTCATGTTAATGTCTTCACGACTTTTTATCCTCGAGGATTGCTCTTACACGCCAAGCCTTCATCTCAAGGATTGGGGCATCGATTCGTGAGATCCATCTCAATCTTTGAGCCTCGTCGACCATCTTTTCAAAAAAACCCCTATGCTACTGTTTGAACAGCTTTCTTGCCTTGTTTCTCCTAATTTTGGGGCTCGCACCTTTCATTTTTTGGCGTCGACTTCTTCTTGGATTTTTCTCCTTGTACATATGGGATACACGCCAGGTGCTTGGATTTTCCAAGATTGCCCTCGTTCGCCCGTGATCATTCATTGAAGGGCATGCCATCACCACTTGTACATAAACCACCTCCATTATTCCCTCTCGTTTTTTTGAACTCCTTTTGCCCCTTCTTCCTCCCTTCTTTCATGTGCTGAGGTTAGAGGGAGGTTATAGCAACCACACCTCGCCGTTAGGAGGAGCGGAGGAGTGGCGCGGAGGCGTATCCACCCCCATCTCCGGCCCTTGGCCATGAGGTTTATCTCTTGGTTCTTTCCAGCCAATTGAGGTCGTCTTTGCTTGTTTTTCTTTATTTTTCTTTGTTGTAGATTAACTGTAGTGTAACCTTTTATTTCATGTATTTGTTGGCTTGATTTGTGCTCCATTAGCTCCGGCGAGCTCCATTTTCGCCACCTACTCCCCCAATCATCCGTGCTAGCCTTGGGAACCATCTTCTGTCGAGTCTTATGTTTCTTCTGCAGGTCCCAGGGTCGAAGGACCCCATCTGGGGTTGTTTTTGCCGACGCCAAAACCTCCTGGAGCCACCCTCCTTCGCCGACGACGCGACGGCGCTCCGGCTTCTCATTCACCATTTTGAGGTCGCCACCCAATTGAGGAGGCTCCCCGGAGGCTTGTGGTGCCATCGGAGGGGATGATGCTGCTCTGAGCACATAGATTCTGTCCCTCCAAAGTCAATCGGGCCGTGTTCTACGACCGTTCTTCCTCCGTGCTCCAGGACCGCTCAATCTCCCTTGTTCTTGAGGAGCTACAGTAACCGTCGAATGCGCCCTCAGCTTTGGGTATTTTGCTAATACACCCTGAGCAATTTTGTACTTGTAAATGCCAAAACTTTCATCGGCGTTTTAAACTTTTGTAAAATTTGCAAGTTTCCCCCTGGATTTCTGTCTAATTACATATATGCCCTTGCTAGTAGTGTAGTTTCTTGTTGTTGTCTCTATTTATTTCATGCATCTATAAAATTCCAAAAATCACCAAAAAATCGTCATAATCTCCTGTTGCATTGCAGATTCACGTCATATTTTTATTTTTATTGCATTTTATTATTTATAAAAATTCAAAAACACTCATTTTCAGCACTGTTTGCATTAGAAAATGCATAAAAATTACAAAAACATTTTGAAAAATTCCAAAAAATTATATTTTGCTTATTTCATCATCTTTTAGTGTCAATCCAAAAACCACTAAAAAATTCAAAACAAAAACCTTAAAAATTAGAAAACCCTAAAATCTTCATAAAAATCTAAAAAATCTTAGAAAATTCTTAAAAATGCAAACTCAGTTCCTATAGTTTCTCTATTTTATTATCTTTATTTTAAAATTAATTTGGGAAAACTTGGCTACTGTTTGCTGTTTTTCATTCCCATTTTAATTTCGGCATTTGTTGAACATGAATTTTATAGAGGTCGTGTTGACTCATAAGGAGAATCAACAGTCACTGATTTGACCTCCAGCGAAATCCGCAGTTCAAACAACAATTAACCCACAACAGATAAATCAAGCAATGAAAGTAAATGTGCGGAGTTAAAATTTATTATAACTATACAAAGGATGTGTATAGTGTGCAAGCAGTGTAGAGGTCGAACACAGGGAGTAGACAGGTAGAACGGGGCAAGATTGCTCAAAATGTATGTTGTGATTATATGTCTAAAAATGCTATGTTTTTGTGGGTTTTGATTTTATATATATTTTTATTTTGATTTTTGATTTCATATTTTTATCTTTGATTTTTAATTTACTGATTTTATATTTTCTTTTTATACTTTATATTTTTTATTTTCTTTTTCAATAAAAAGATAAAATAAAGTATATATACACAATAAGGAAAGAGAGAGTTAAGGTATTTATAAAAATAAATCAAAAAAATCAAAATTCAGAAAATAAAATATTTTTTTATCTTTTTATAATTTTATAATGTTTTTGTGATTTTTCTAGACTTTTATGAATTTTTTTGGTATTTTGAAAGTCAAAAATACGAAAAACAATGAATAAAAGGGCTGGCTAAAATTAAAATGGAGATATAAAATAGAAAACAGTAACGAAAATTCTCTAAATTAATTTTAGATAAAAGATAACAGAACAAAGAAAATTTGGAAACAAAGTTTGCATTTTTAGGATTTTTTTATGGATTTTTAATACTTTTTGGAAGATTTTTAGAGTTTTAATATTTTTTGAGTTTTCTTTTATATTTTTTTATGATTTTTGGATTGAAGTTAAAATACACTAAAATAGACAATATATATTTGTTTGGGAATTTTCTGAGGTGTTTTTATAATTTTATGTATTTTGTTATGCAAATAGTGCTGAAAATGAGTGTTTTTGAATTTTTATAAATAATAAAATGCAATAAAAATGAAAAATAAAAATATGGTGTTAATCTACAATGCAACATGAGATTATGATGATGTTTTGGTGATTTTTGGAATTTTATAGATGCATGTAATAAATAGAGACAACAACAAGAAACTACACTACTCGCAAGGGCATATATGTAATTAGAAAGAAATCCAGGGGAAACTTACAAACTTTACAAAAGTTTAAAACACCGATGAAAGTTTTGGCATTTACAAATAAATACAAAATTGCTCAGGGTGTATTAGCAAAATACCCAAAGCTAAGGGCGTATCCGACGGTTACTGTACCTCTTTAAGAACATGGGAGATCGAGCGGTCCTGGAGCACTGAGGAAGAACGACCGTAGAACACGGCCCAATTGACTTTGGAGCGGCAGAATCTCGGTGCTCAGAGTAGCATCATCCCCTCCGATGGCACCACAACCCTCCTAGGAGCCTCCTCAATTGGATGGCGATCTCAAAATGGCAAATGAGAAGCCGGAGCGCTGTCGCATCGTCGGCGAAAGAGGGTGGCTCCAGGAGGTTTTGGCGTCGGCAAAAACAACCCCAGATCAGGTCCTTCAGCCCTGGGACCTGCATAAGAAACACACGACTCGACAGAAGATGGTTCCCAGGGCTAGCACGGATGATTGGGGGAGTAGGTGGCAAAAATGGAGCTCACCGGAGCAAGCTCCGGCGAGGGGAAAGTGGATGATGAATGGAGCACTAATCAAGCCAAAGAATACATGAAATAAAAGGTTACACTACAACTAGTCTACAACAAAGAAAAATAAAGAAAAACTAGCAAAGACGACTTCAATTGGTTGGGAAGAACCAAGAGATAAACCTCACGGCCAAGGGCCGGAGATGGGGGTGGATACGCCTCCGCGCCGCTTCTCCGCTCCTCCTAACAGCGAGGTGAGGTTGCTGTCACCTCCCTCTAACCTCAGCACATGAAAGAAGGGAGGAAGAAGGGGCAAACGGAGTTCAAAAAAATGAGATGGAATAATGGAGGTGGTTTATGTACAAGTGGTGATGGCGTGCCCTTCAATGAATGATCACGGGGAATGAGGGCAATCTTGGAAAATCCAAGCACCTGGCGTGTATCCGAGATGTACAAGGAGAAAAATCCAAGAAGAAGTCGACGCCAAAAAATAAAAGGTGCGAGCCCCAAAATTAGGAGAAACAAGGCGAGAAAGCTGTTCAGACAGTGATGAATATATTCATCACTCATTATTCTTTTATTTTAGCTACAAAACCTATGCAAAACACATGTAGATAAGTATAAATTGAAATAATTACCATTCAGCATGCATTGTGTAAAAATGAATAATTAGCATGTTTTTGTGCATAAATGAAAGAATAAAGAAATAAAAGAAAAAGAGGGAGATATTTAGAATAAATATTGAGCGACCTAATCCCAAGGGAGGGCTCAGAATGGGCCTGACCGCAAGAGAACCCAAATAGAGAGAGATAAGGAAGCTCATTTGTGTACATATACCTGTATATAAATAAAAATATTTTCCTCTAAATAAAACAAAATTTCATTTTTTGTGAATATGTACATATTTGTGAATATTAAATTAAAATAAAATTGGGAAAAGAAAAACAAAAATAATATCAAACAAAAATTCCCTTCATGCCATGTACACAGAACCACATATCTATTTATTTCTCCTTTTAAAAAAATAATTAAAATTCAATAAAAATATGTATATATTCCACATTTCATGGTATAAATAAATAAAATAAAAATTAGAAAAAGGAAAATAAAATAAAAAGAAATAAAATAAAATCAATTCCCAATCTTGTATATATACCATGTATGTAGATAAATAAAAGTATTTATTTAACCCCTGTAAATAATTAATAAAAACAAAATAAAAATACCCAATTACTCCAAATTTTATTCTATAAATAAATAAAATTTAAAATTGGAATAAATTGTATAAAAATAAATAATTAAAACCAAAAATTAAAAATACATATTGTATATACATGTATATATTAATACTATTTTGTAAATACCTAAATTATATTTCAAAAAATAAATAAAAATCACCAAAAATTAATTTAAAAATAAATAAACAATTTTCATGTTTTAAGTTTTTCGAAATTAATTCGTTTATTATTATTTTTTGAATTATCAAATATTTAATAAATCATGAATTCCCATTGGTCCACAGGGGATTGTTGACCCCCGGTCAAGTCTCCCCCACGGACCCTCCTCTCGCGGATCTGGGTGCCTGATCCGATTTCTCCAAATTTTAGCACCATGATCCGAGCACAAAATACCCTAAACCCAAAGCTCCGATTGCCAAGGAACGATCCATGATCCTCGCGTGCTTCTCCTTTTAGGGATTCGTTCCTTGGATTGTGTGCCCGATCGCCATCTTATCGGACCTGGGCAACTATATAGCTCAAGCTCCGGCCGCCATTTCAGGCCATCTTTGGCGCTGCCCCTTCTTCCCGTGACCTCCAGTAGACTCCCAGAGTGACAGCTGAGTGAGGACAGTGTCGAAGAGAGGAGAGGACCCCTCCGCCACTGATCCGGCGACCTTCTTGTCGTGTGCGCCGCCGTGAGCAACGCCTGAGCCTCGGGCCTCCGACGACCCTCGAGGCAACGACCAGAGCTCCCAGAGCTCACCCATAGTCGACCACATTCATCAGGTATATCCCATTCCCCCTATTTTTCTTGAATTTTCAATTTACCCCCAAATAGCTCCGATCATCCATTTCGTCGATTCCGGCCACTCCCATCATCGTTTCATTCATCCGACCCGAGCATCACACTCACGAGACCCCCCCATCACGTTCTTCACCCACACGTCCCCCTCGGTTCGCCCCAGAGCCAAGGCCCGACCTCCCTCGCCGTCGCTTTGCCGGAGGTCTTCACCGCGACACACCCACACACCCATTTCGCCCCTTACAGGTTCGAGGCACTTTTCCCTTGACCCAGCGTGCTTGTTGTTCTATTTCAGGTCAAAGGAGACCCATCTGAGGGTCTAAGCATCCAGGCACAGGAGCCCCGCTCCACCTTCGTCGCTGGAGCTCCTCGGAGCTTCCTGGCATCATCAGAGGAGCTCATTAGCTGCGGGACGTCCTGGCAGATCTATTCCACACCTTAGCAGCAACAGAGGAGGACCCCAGCGCGAGTATCGAGCCGGCAAACTTTGCCGTCGACCTGTTCTTGGAGCATTCGTCCTCACCGTCAGATCGAGCCCCCTCGCCCAGTTTTGATCTCGAGCGTCCACTTACGAGGAGCCAACCACCGTTAGATCTACTAGAGGCTTGATCATGACCATCCATCCAGACGAGGGTTGCCCGATATCCAGCACCGTCAGATCCTCCACGTGGGAGGCCCTCAGTTGTCAGATCCGAGCTGGAGTCCTTCGCAGAGGCACAACGCCCCTTAGCCGTCCGATCTCATACGTGGCGCGCCTCCAGCCCTCGGATAATAAGTGGGGTAATTTATACTTAGGCCCCTGTCTTTTTGTTTTTGTTCTTTAGTCCTGTAAATATTTTATATAGTTCTTTTTATTTTGGTTAAATTTCACATCGGACCTTTATGTTTCAGACATTTGCATTTTAGTCCTTATTTATGTGGACCACGTGCATCGACACGTGAGGTTGTGGTTATTTTGCACATTTTACCCTGTGATTTCCATGTGTTCTTGATTGCATTTTTAGAAATTCTAAAAAAGTGTAGAAAACTCCAAAAATAATAAACTCTTTTCCTGAATTTTCTTTATTGTTTGTATTTTTCATAAAAATTATTCCAGGCTGTTATATGACCATTTGATATTTTTTTGGCCCTTTGAAGCCTGGTTGGACAGTAGCTCATTGTTTCTGCCTTGTTTGATTTTTAGAAAATTACATTAAAATTATAAAAATCTCAAAAATTCATCAAAAACAGTAAAAAACCCATAAAACATAAAAATATTTTTGTTTGAATTTTTGGAACTTTTTAGTGTGTTTAAATAATTTGTTGAATGTGATTTTTTTTTGCCTTTTCATTATTTGCCTTCATTATTAGAAATCCAAAAAAATATAAAAATATTTAAAAACCACCAAAAATACCTTTTTTGCCTTACTTTATTTTTGACTACTTCGTAGGCCGCAAGGCCAATTCGTGCTCCCTGAGTCAGACCCTGGGTGCTACACTAGGCTAATCTCATAGCCAGGGCCACTATTTTTGCTTCTCTTGTTTTATATCTCTGTTTGGTGTTCTGCTCTTTATTTTTCTTGATTGACTGAGCTATTTCCGAGATCTGGGTCGCAACGACCCTTGATCTATTATATTCACCCGAGTCATGGTGATTTTTCAATCATCAGAATGGTGTCGTTGCCGGGTAGCACGACTTAGTAGTCACTTTTGATTTTTCCGCGGTTTTCTTTTCGTGTCTTTCTGTAGATATTTTTGTATATATTTTATCTGACTTGTTTAAATCTGGTTTGATACTCTGCTTGTTTTCTTGCGAGGGCCCAAGGACCGAGGCGGCTTTTTTGGAAGCCGAAGCAACCGCGAGAGTCGAAGGCAGCTCTTTTCTACATAGAGCTGCAGGAGGATGCGAGGAACCGCGCAGGAGTACGGGAGCCGCGGAATAGCCGCGAAGTAGCGTAGAGTAGTTTAGATTTATTTTCAGCACTTATTTGAAATTTTATAATAATATAGGGACATGACAGAGAAACTTAGACTTTTGGGGTTTGTTTCGCCGAGCACCGGTGTGCTCGGGGGACCCCACCGGTTTTTCGTGATTTTTACGCGGTTTTTCGACCGTTTATTTACTACTTGCCTGATTTACGCGGATTTTCAGCCTTAGCTTAGGATTTTTCTTGATTGTGACGTAATTTTTAAGGATCCCAACACCTAATTGCTTACCTGTTCCTATAGATCAAATAATTGAACCTAAATAATTAATTCACAAGAAAAAGCTGCTTCTTAGAGCTCTGGTCCACGTGCCTTGAGGAGTCACATACAGTGCATGCAGGATCCGTTGTGGCGGACACCGAGTGGCTCCCAAGATAGGACTCCGGACCTAGGCTCGAGTACCCGGCTACCGTCCTTTCATGTAGAAATTGCTCTGCTAGGGACGGTTTTCCACGTGCATCATATAGGTAGTTTATATTCCGTCTTTTATTTTATGCGCGGATCACCCTGCATGTAGACTACTGGAGTCAGGTACGCATTTCTTACTCTGCACGCATCATTGATTCTCGCGCATCGGCTTTTTCGTCTTCTCCCCCTGTTTTGGACTTAAAATAATCAGGAGAACCGAAAAATTCGTTAGGCGTTGTTTGATATTGAAAAATACCTAAAAAATCAAAACCATAAATTGCGACTGCTAATCCAACTTGACACTAAAAGACACTCCACTTAAAAATTTGTCTTGGGGAGAGCAACCCCCTCATTATCAGGTTTGCATGTGCGAGAGAGTGACCCGCACACTAGGATAGAGACATATCCGAGCCTCGATTAGACTACCGACCTTTTATACGGGACAGTATTTTAGGCGGATTGGATTCCCAACAAGTCACGTAACCGCTCTGCTATCTTGACTTGATCACCTAATAAAAACTGACAAGATAATTGACCGAACTCTTACGGTCTTCAGCTCGCGTTGAGTAGGTGAATTCGGGGTTTTGTTTTCTCATCATAGTTGTTTCCAGATCCCATCCGCCCGACTCGTCAGATCACAATGATGGGCAGGAGGTCTCTTAGGCAGCCTTTGGCTGCACTGCTTTTCAGCACTCCAGCCCATTCATCTTGGTCGGTTCGCGAGAGCCTAGACCTACTCTCCGAACTCGAGTTCGACTCCGCCCTGTTCTCCCAGACCACCCTTCTACCAATCCTGAGTTATCCGAGCCAGAGGAGAGACAGTAGCCAGATTTATCGGCACCTGAGTTTGGGTCTTTTGCCTTTGCAGAGACCATGGCCGAAAGCAGTAATGACCGCACCGGAGGCCCCCGAGGAGAGCAGACATTTATCCTGGACCAAGGTGCGATCAATAGCACCCTGATCGCCTCCCTTGAGACAGTTCAACAACAGTTGAGAGATCAGGATGCCTTTATGATTGAGATGAGGAGAGAGATGGAGCAGATGAGAGCCGACCGCGAGCAGCGTGGCCCAGGAGACGGACCGAGGAGACCTGACGATGCAACAGCAGCATCGGCAATGGTAGCAGCCGCAGCGGTAGCAGCCGCAACGGCAGCAGTAGCAGCGCCAGACCAGCCGAGACTGATGAGGGAGTTACACAACCCTGGGTCGACTTTGACACATCGTTGGGTGGTTCTACCAGCTATCGTGGGGGACTTCAAGTTCCCCCCGAACACCTTGCAGCTTCTCCCCCGGTTCCATGGGCTCGCCACTGAGGAGCCCCATCTCCACCTTCAGGAGTTTCTGATGATCTGCAGCACAGTCCACGACAGACAGGTGGACGAGGATACCATCCATATGATTGTCTTCCCCTTCTCACTAGCCGACAGAGCAGCCACCTAGATGAAGCACTTGGGGAAGTTCGTATATACCTGGGAGCAGCTCCGCACCGAGTACCTGAACAAGTACTATCCACTCGGGCGGACGAACGCAACGAGGGCCCTGATCGGCAACTTCTCCATGCTTCACAACGAGCAGTTTCACGAGGCATGGGAGAGGTTTAGAGAGCTTACCGACAGATGCTCGCACCATGACATCTCGAAGCCGAACCTTGTTCAGAGCTTCTTTTGCGGGTTGACACCAGAGCTGTAGGGCCTGGTGAACGCTTCTTGTGGCGGGTCCTACTTCACCAAGGATCATGATCAAGTCTGGGCCATTTACGAGGAGATGGTCGAGAACTATACAGTGATGTCCCAGACCAGACTCTACACTCAGGGACGCCCCCAGCCACAGATCGTGCAGTACCAGAGGATAGCACGGGTCGACGTTGTTCCTTCTACTTCGTCAGCGGCAGCATCAGAGGCCGAGTCCACAGCCGCCGACATGGGCATCATCAATGAGAAGCTGGACTGGATGGAGATTATAGAGAAGAAGAAGTGCCAGAGTATATCGTAGATGGATCAGATGGCACAGTTATTGAGTGATCTGAAGACACATGTCATGTGTCTCCAGCAGGCACAGACGGCTTCTCAGCCCCGTCTTCAGTCACGAGGAGATCCGAGTGGCAGTGGCAGCTCGTCCCAGCGCTCCAGCTCCAGCCAGCCTAGACAGGTCCACCTTGTACAGGCGGAGCCGTAACAGCAGTTGCAGCCTTACTACCAGTCACCACCATCCCCAGACACTCAGATGGTGGTCTACCATCCAGATCAGCCTCTGGCAGTACTTCCTCCACCCTCCTACAAGCCCGAGCCATTGATGGATGTCAACGGGATTTGGTACGACCGACCCCAGCCCAGTATCCGACGAGACCATCCCGGATTCCGTTGGTCATCCGGAGGTGCCAGCTCCCAGCAACAGACTCTGGGTCAGGGTGTCTAGTACGACTATCACCGAGATCACCAACAACAGCAGCCACCGGTGTACCAGCAGCAGCAGCAGTCTTCACAGTATGGTCCTCGTCCCTATCAATAGGGACATTCTGGGAGGCATGATCAGCCTCAGCAGGAGTTTCATCCACATCACTACCCTCTCACCCGCAGCACCAGCCATAGCAGCAGCCCCATTACCAACGAGGCCACCCGTCAGATCTCATGGGCCATCCTATGAGAATCCCGCCTTAGATGACATAGCTGCCTCCTAACCGATCAGCAGGCTACTTTCAGACAGGAGATGGATGAGTTCCGCCAGGAGATGCGGGAGATTGTGAGAGGGAAGGCCGCCATCCCTGCACAGATTGAGCCGATCCCGAACAACCTAAAGAGGAAATCTGAGCAAGTAGATTTCACAAAGTATGCCACTCCTAGTGATGCTTTTGGTGATATGTCTGCATATATGTTTGATACTGACTTTGTCACACTTAGGAGCGGTAGGATGCCAGCAGGTGCCACCTCGTCTGAGCGATACCCCCAGGCCACTTCCAGAGCACTAGGCGAGGAGGAGCGCGGTACTGATGCCGCGAGAGATGATGACGGTGGTGGTGACGCCACCATGGATGTTGATCCACACGACGGTACTGAGGTCATCACTTCACCAGATGGAGGAGGTGGTACTGATTCCACCATTGTTGCCGAGCCAGAGCGCGGTGCTGAGGCCGCGAGTCAAACTGCCGAGGTTGGTGCTGATGCCACCGTTTCTACTTCTGCTAGTCCTGTAGTCTTTCCATCTGTTCATGTATCTTAGGACTTATCTGGCAATAAAGGAAAGGGTTTATTTTCTTCTTATCCACCTGTAGTGCATGATGATGTATGTGTGGATTATGCCGAGCTTGAGCAGCCTAGACCCTTTCCTAGTCCTTCATCTGAGAAGGACCCTGTGATCCCCTTCCCTAGAGCACTCCACATGGGGAAGGGGAAGAAAATAGAAAACCCAAAAAAGAAGCAGCAGGAAGAGTTCAGCTGGCAGATGATCGACCGCTTCCACATTCAGCTGACTCTTCAGGAGGCCTTGCAGCACATCCCTCTACTCCAGAGATCGCTCAGAGATAGGACTACAGTTAGGGAGGAAGAGGAGGAACCACCAGTCAGAGATCCATGTGCTGACCAGAGCCACGTGTTTCGCGATTCAAAACCGTCTGTCGGCCAAGAGGCCAAATTCAAGAGCCCAATATGTCAGATGCCATATCAGAGAGCAGAGGTTCGATCGCACTCTATTAGACAGCGGTTCTTCGATCAACCTACTTCCGGCAGCCCTTCTCTACTGCTTCAAGTTGGGCACTCTACGACAGAGCAGGACAGTCCTTCAGTTTGCAGATTGATCTGTCAAGAGGCCGAAGGAGTTACTGAGGGACGTTGTCTCACGATTCAGGGCCTGCAATTCCCCGTGCACTTCGTTGTGTTGGACATGGAGATCCCTAAGTCTATGACCGATACCCCCATCATTCTAGGTCGCCCGTTCTTGGCCACAGCCAAGGCAGTGACCGACAATGATAGTGGGAAGGTATACTTTCGCGTCGAGGGCGAGAGTGTACAAATAGAGACGATCAAGGACATAGGAGTCAGAGATTCGGCATGCTCAGAGCCGACCACAGATTCAGAGTAAATGACAGATGCAGGGCCAGACATCCACTAGGACTGCGACTTTGTGATCATAGATGACGAGGCAGTTTGGGCAGATCCAGTCGCGCAGGCCATCCTCTCACCTTCAGAGTTCACTGATGCTGAGACGCCAATAGAGGAGAGCTTGGAGAGCGCATTTCTGGTCCAGGATACTTTTCAGTCGGTAGATTCGGTTCTTGACCGCGGGACCGATTGTTGTGAGTTTGATACAGATTCCTCGGAGTCAGATGTTGATTGGACAGAGTTTGATGACCTTATACCATGTCTGACTTCCACTGAGCCTGCAGCTAGGGAGGACGTAGATGCCATGTAGAGCAGAGACAGTCCACCAGAGCAGCCTTCTCCAGATACTGATTGTGAGCGAGAGTTTCCATTCTCCCATGCAAATTTGGCAGCATTCACTCAGAGCTTTCAGAGGCCAGATCCGCCAGCACCTACTTGTCCAGAGCTGAAGCCACTTCCTGTGTCGCTGAAGTATAGGTTCCTTGCGGGTGAGCATGAGATGTACCCAGTCATTATCTCCGCTGATTTGACTGGAGAGCAAGAATCCCGTCTGATGGGGGTTCTTGAAAAGAACTGCAAGGCGATAGGATGGAGCGTAGCAGATCTCCAAGGGATCAGTCCGGCTCTGTTCTCTCACCACATCTATCTCGAGGATGACGCAAAGCCGTCGCGTGAGTTCCAGCGGCGGCTGAACTCGAATCTGAGAGAGGTTGTCATGAAGGAGATCTCGAAGTGGTGGAGCGTCGATTTTATCTACCCCATCTCCAACTCCAAGTGGGTCAGACCGTTGCATGTGGTGCCCAAGAAGACGAGCATCACTACAGTTGTCACTGAGTCCGGAGAGGAGATCGCTACCCGGGTACCCACTTCTTGGCGGGTCTGCGTAGATTACATACGACTGAACCAGGCTACCAAGA
This sequence comes from Ottelia alismoides, assembly GCA_037367405.1. Lineage (NCBI taxonomy): Eukaryota > Viridiplantae > Streptophyta > Magnoliopsida > Alismatales > Hydrocharitaceae > Ottelia > Ottelia alismoides. The sequence goes on along the minus strand of JAZKJV010002210.1, from coordinate 39,793 downwards.
AGGATCATTTCCCCTGCCCTTTATAGATAAGATCATTGGGAGATTGGCAGGGAAGAGCCACTACTGCTTTCTGAATGGGTACTCCGGCTACAATCAGGTGCCATCGCGCCCGAGGACCAGGACAAGACTACCGTCACCTGTCCCTTCGGCACATACGCCTTCAGACGCATGTCATTTGGGCTATGCAATGCCCCTGCGACTTTTCAGAGATGCATGCTGTATATCTTTTCGGACATGGTGGGGGAGTGCTTGGAGGTCTTCATGGATGATATCTCGGTCTATGGTGACAGATTCGACTCCTATCTTGACTGCCTAGACCGAGTCCTTCAGCGATGCATTGAGGTTTCACCTAGTGTTGTCTTGGGAGAAGAGTCACTTCATGGTGACTCAAGGGACGATGCTTGGCCATATCATCTCCAACAATGGCATGGAGGTTGATCCGACCAAGGTATATGTCATTAGAAAACTCGCACCACCGTCCAACCTGTGGCAGTTACAGTCTTTTCTGGGGCACGTCGGTTTCTATCGACTCTTCATTTATGATTTCAGCAGGATTGCCCGACCGTTGACTGATCTGTTGATGAAAGACACCGAGTTCCTTGTAGATGACAAGTGTCTTTCGTTGTTCGAGAATCTCAAGAGATGTGTTGTAGAGGCTCATGTTCTCCAGCCGCCTGATTGGTCTCTCCCATTCGAGATCATGACGGATGCCTCCGATTTTGCCGTAGGGGCCGTGCTGGGACAGAGGAGGGAGCCCCATTTGCTATTCACTACGCTAGCCGTACATTGGATGCCGCGCAGCAGAACTACATTGTCACTGAGAAGGAGATGCTAGCCGTAGTCTTTGCCCTTGATAAGTTCAGATCTTACATCATTGGATCTAGAGTGACCATTTATACTGATCATACCGCCATCAGGTACCTCATGGCAAAGAAGGATGCCAAAGCCAGATTGACCAGATGGATCCTTCCACTCCAGGAGTTTGACATAGAGATTAAGGAAAAGCCTGGAGTCAAGAATGTGGTGGCGGATCATCTCTCCCGATTGGAGTATCTTGAGGATTCTGAGCAGATTGACCCTATTTGTGAGACCTTCCCAGATGAGGCGATCCTTGCTATCGCCTCGCTCCCATGGTATGCTGATATTGTGAACTATCTTGTCTCTAAGAAAATTCCACAAGATTGGCCCAGGCAGAAACTTGAGACCTTCCTCGCGAAGGCCAAGTTTTACCATTGGGAGGATCCTGTCCTTTACCATGAGGGAGAGAATAGTATCTGACGTTGGTGCATTCCTCAGGAGGAGCACCACATCGTCCTTACTTATTGCCACGAGCTTGAGGAAGGAGGACATCACTCAGGGAGGAGAATGGCACAAAAAGTGCTCTAATCCGGCCTATGGTGGCCTACTCTCTTCAAGGACTCTAATGAGTTCGTGAAGAGGTGTACTGACTGTCAGAGGATGGGCACTTGTGGACAGCGTGATATGATGCTGATGCAGCACATACACTTCTGTGAGGTTTTTGACGCATGGGGCATCGATTTCCGGGGTCCATTCCCTAAGAGTCAGGAATTCGAGTACATTCTGTTGGATGTGGATTATGTTAGTGATTAGGTTGAGGCCATCCCCGCCCGAACCGCAAATGCTTGGACTGTTTGCAGATTTTTAAGGAAGAATATCATTTCACGGTTCGGGGTACGTAGAGTGTTGATATCTGACGGGGGGTCTCATTTCGTCAATGACAAGGTAAAGGCCCTTTCTAGCGAGTTCAGCATAGACATCGAGTTGCCACTCCATACCACCCTCAGACTAATGGTCTTGCTAAAGTGTCGAACAGGGAGATCAAGACTATATTGCAGAAAGTCGTCTGCCCTGACCGAAAGGATTGGTCACAACTTTTGGACTCGGTCTTGTGGGCATATCAGACGTCAAGACTCCTTTGGGTACATCTCCCTTTCGCCTCGTTTATGGCAAGCCGTGCCATTTACTTGTTGAGCTGATACATATGTCACTTTGAGCAGTCACTGATATACTTTTGGATCCAGATAGTGCAGGAGATCAGAGGAGGGCAGAGTTAGCAGCCCTGGAGGAGCTTCGTGATACTGCCTTTTCAAACAACCTACATTACAAGGAGAGAGTAAAGGAGTGGCATGATTCTCATATCAGCCACAAGCAGTTTGAGCCAGGACAGAGAGTATGGTTGTTTAATGCTAGACTAAGATTATTTCCAAGGAAGATACAGAGCAAATGGAAGGGACCGTATTTGGTGAGAAAGGTACACGACAATGGGAGTATTGACATATCTGAGTTGTCTTCTGATGCTACCTTTCGAGTGAACGGCCAGCAGCTCAAGCCATATCTAGATCATGAGCCGCGGGTCGTTGATGTTGCCCCTATTCACTTTACGTGAGATGTGGTCTCTTGACTCGCATCCATTGCATCTCACGCCTGATTATCATTGTCTTCCAACTTGTATAGATCCAGTTGTCCATATCACTCCATTCTTTAGTCCCACATCCCGTCTCTCATCTTATGATTTTGTTATACTTAGGGTGCACTCTACCCTAAGTATAGGGGGATGTAGGACTCTTGGGTATTCTTTGATTCTTTCTACCCCTATTTTGCTTCATATACTTAGGGATATTTCACCCTAAATATGGGGGGGGGGGGGGTAGAACACGTACATCCATCCCTCGGATTTCCCTTTATGTACAGCTTGATATACTTAGGATTACTTGATCCTAAGTATAGGGAGAAACACCGAGTTCTCTTCATTCTATTAATTAATTTATCTTTGTATATAGCCATTCCTTTTCACTTCCCTATACTAAGCACGAGTTATGTCTTCTGCATCGCTCTTGACTCTGAGGACATCGTTCGAGCTAAGTATAGGGGGGTGTGTATATATTTCATATATACTTTAGCCATAACTCGTACTTGTGTGAGTGTGTTAATAAATAAAAATGGCTAAAAACCCAAAAATCCATAAAAATTAAAAAATTTCCTTGTAAATAAATATTCTTTTATTGTACATACATAGCTATTATCAAATTATTTTTGTAAAAATGTTTTCAAAAACTTTTTGTGTAAATAGTGCATAAATATGTGCATATCAAAATTATGTATATAGTACAAAATTTTTGTAAAATGTTTTGAAAACAAAAAGTTTGCAAAAACCTTGTGTAAATCTTTGTATATATTTTGCAAAACTTCGCATTCATGCATACATCCATGTTTTCAAACATTTTTCAAAAATTTTGCACATGTGTAAATATTTGTAAATAGCATCTTTGTAAATATTTGTATAGTTTTTTCTGGATTATAGTTGACATTTAAAGTAGTCTGGAATTAAATTGGAAAATGGAGCTTTATTAAGATCTTAATCCACCTAACAATAAGAGGAACCTTATATGGCTTAGGGTTAAGGATTTTCAGGTCCATGGTGACTTAATTCTTTGAGTCCACTAGTCTATGAGCATATGTCATCTTGATGAGCCTAAGTAGAGCATTTAACAACACACGCATGACTCTCAGAGACAATGGCTTTACTTGCACCAGCACTTTGCACCTAGCTCTCCACGGATGAGGTGGTGAGGAGGCAATTTCCTTTGGCTTGGGGTAGCATATGAGGGTAGTACTTCTAGGCGGAACCTCTCTTCTTCTTGTAGTGAAGGAAGTGCGTCTCAACTTGGTCTGGTGGTTATGAAGTCTAAAGATAGAAGCCGTGGGTTGCAATAAAGCTTCAAAAGAGGGATAGTCTACTGGCTCAAGAGGAAAAACTCCTTGTATATATGCTGCACCATGTAGATATGTTGTACAGATGCACATGAAAAAAATGTGCAAAAAGAAAAGAACTCCAAAAAAGTGGTGGGTCGGATTGAAAATTTAATAATCCCACCGGAGTATATATAGTCAAATAAAGCAAAAGCTTATGGTATACATGTTCCATCTCATGATGCTTGCAGCGGGAGACTCAGCTACACTGGTTAGAGCTCCAAGGATACATGGCTACACTGGTCATGGTCCATTCTCTTCTTCCCCCTCTTCTTGAGCTGTTTGCACTTGAATTTAGAAGGGAATACCCCGTTTCTCGAGGAAAGAGTTGCCAGACCGAGGCATTAGAGTTACTAGATTGAGTGAGGTTGTTTCTTTGTTACTTATGAGGTGGGGAGCTACATATAACTTACACCATACAAGGAAAGATTCATGGTCATTAGAGTATGTGTATGTAGACTTGTTCTGATCCGGTTTATTGAGGAGTCTTGCCCATAGATTGGTGGAACTTAGAGGATGTTAGGTTTTAAACATAAGTCCAAATAAGGTTTCGACACATTAATAATCCAAAGATCTGATCGAGCTCCATATTTCAAGTTAGTGAAGGCAAGTTTAATAATCAGCATTGGTCCATGCATTTTCTCCTCTTTTTCTTTTTCTTCTTTTTCATTTTCACTTCTTTTTCAAATAAGTGTTTGCTAAGGGACTAGCAAAGTTAAGTATAGGGGGGTGATGAATACCCATTCATCACTCTTTATTCTTTTATTTTAGCTACAAAACCTATGCAAAATACATGTAGATAAGTATAAATAGCAATAATTACCATTCAGCATGCATTGTGTAAAAATGAATAATTATCATGTTTTTGTGCATAAATAAAAGAATAAAGAAATAAAAGAAAAAGAGGGAGATATTTAGAATAAATATTGAGCGACCTAATCCCAAGGGAGGGCTCAGCAAGGGCCTGACCGCAAGAGAACCCAAGTAGAGAGAGATAGGGAAGCTCATTTGTGTACATATACCTGTATATAAATAAAAATATTTTCCTCTAAATAAAACAAAATTGCATTTTTGTGAATATGTACATATTTGTAAATATTAAATTAAAATAAAATTGGGAAAAGAAAAGCAAAAATAAAATCAAACAAAATTCCCCTTCATGCCATGTACATAGAACCACATATCTATTTATTTCTCCTTGTAAATAAATAATTAAAATTCAATAAAAATATGTATATATTCCACATTTCATGGTGTAAATAAAAAAATAAAAATCAGAAAAAGGAAAATAAAATAAAAAGAAATAAAATAAAATCAATTCCCATCCTTGTATATATACCATGTATGTAGATAAATAAAAGTATTTATTTAACCCCTGTAAATAATTAATAAAAACAAAATAAAAATACCCTATTACTCCAAATTTTATTTTATAAATAAATAAAATTTAAAATTGGAATAAATTGTATACAAATAAATAATTAAAAATCAAAAATTAAAAATACGTATTATATATACCTTTACATAATAATACTATTTTGTAAAGACATAAATTATATTTCAAAAAAATAAATAAAAATCACCAAAAAATAATTTAAAAATAAATAAACAATTTTCATGTTATATTTTTTTCGAAATTAAATCATTTATTATTTTTTATTGAATTATCAAATATTTAATAAATCCTGAATTCCCATTGGTCCACGGGGGATTGTTGACCCCCGGTCAACTCTCCCCAGCGGACCCTCCTCTCGCAGATCTGGGCGCCTGATCCGATTTCTCCAAATTTTAGCACCCTGATCCGAGCACCAAATACTCTAAACCCAAGGCTCTGATTGCCAAGGAACGATCCATGATCCTCGCGTGCTTCTCCTTTTAGGGATCCGTTCCTTGGATTGCGCGCCCGATCCCCATCTTATCGGACTTAGGCAACTATATAGCTTAAGCTCCAGCCGCCATTTCAGGCCATCTTTGGTGTTGCCCCTTCTTCCCGTGACCTCCACTAGACTCCCCATAGTGACAGCTGAGTGAGGCGAGTGTCGAAGAGAGGAGAGAACCCCTCTGCCACTGATCCGGCGACCTTCTTGTCGTCGTGCACCGCCGTGAGCAGCGCCCGAGCCTCGGGTCTCCGACGAACCTCGAGGCAACGACCAGAGCTCCCAGAGCTCACCCACAGTCGACCACATTCATCAGGTATATCCCATTCCCCCTATTTTTCTTGAATTTTCGATTACCCCCAAATAGCTCTGATCATCCATTTCGTCGATTCTGGCCACTCCGATCATCGTTTCATTCATCCGACCCAACCATCACACTCACGAGACCCCCCTTCACGTTCTTCACCCACGCATCCCCCTTGGTTCGCCCTGGAGCCAAGGCCCGACCTCCCTCATCGTCGCTTCGCTGGAGGTCCTCGCCGCGACTCACCCACGCACCCATTTCACCCCTTAGAGGGTCGAGGCGCTTTGCCCTTGACCCAACGTGCTTGTTGTGCTATTTTCAGGTCAAAGGAGACCCATCTGAGGGTCTAGGCATCCAGGCACAAGATCCCAGCTCCGCCTTCGTTGTCGGATCTCCTCGGAGCTTCCTAGCATCATCGGAGGAGCTCAGTATCTGCGGGACGTCCTGGCGGATCTATTCACACCTTAGCAGCAGCAGAGGAGGACCCCAGTGCGAGTATCAAGCCGGAGAACTTCACCGGCGACCTGTTCTTGGAGCATCCGTCCTCACCGTCAGATCGAGCCCCCTCGCCCAGTTTTGATCTCGAGCGTCAACTTGCGAGGAGCCAACCACCGTTAGATCTACCAGAGGCTTGATCGTGACCATCCATCCAGATGAGAGTTGCCCAATATCCAGCACTGTCAGATCCTCCACGTGGGAGGCCCTCAGCTATCAGATCCGAGCTGGAGTCTTCGCAGAGGCGCATCGCCCCTCAGCCGTCTGATCTCATACGTGGCGCGCCTCCAGCCCTCGGATAATAAGTGGGGTAATTTATACTTAGGCCCCTGTCTTTTTATTTTTGTTCTTTAGTCCTGTAAATATTTTATATAGTTCTTTTTATTTTGGTTAAATTGCACATCAGCCTTTATGTTTCAGACATTTGCATTATAGTCCTTATTTATGTGGACCACGTGCGTCGACGCGTGAGGTTGTGGTTATTTTGCACATTTTGCCCTGTGATTTCCATGTGTTCTTGATTGCATTTTTAGAAATAGGAATTGCAAAAAGGTCCCTCCGTGCCTGATTCACGTGCTCCGCACGTGATTACTTGGACAAATTGCACGAGGGCCCTTATACTTTTGTGCCTTGTTATTGTTTAGCCCTCGATACATGTTTTTATTACATTAAGGTCCATGTGCACTGTGAGCTTGTTTTTGATTTAAAAAATATCAAATCCAACCCAAATTGCGTGAAATTTGGACATGTGGCTCCTGCCATTGTGTAAAATTTCCCTAATTTTTGGGTACATTTTTGAGGCTTTTTAGTATTTTTAAAAATTCAAAAACGGCCATTTTACTTCTTATAAAATCCTAAAAAATATTAAAACTATGTTAAAAATTCTAAATAAAATTAGTAGTTGTTAGTTTGTGTGTTTTTTATTTTTTGTGCAATTTTTGTGATTTTGGGATATGTAAAACCCTAAAAATTGAAAAACCCTTAAAAACTTGTAGAAAGTCTAAAATGTAGAAAACTCCAAAAATAATAAACTCTTTTCCTAATTTTTTCTTTATTGTTTGTATTTTTCATAAACATTACCTCCAGGCAGTTATATGACCATTTGATATTTTTCATGGCCCTTTGAAGCCTGGCTGGACAGTAGCTCATTGTTTCTGCCTTGTTTGATTTTAGAAAATTACATAAAATTATAAAAATCTCAAATATTCAACAAAAATAGTAAAAATCCCATAAAACATAAAAATATTTTTGTTTGAATTTTTGGAACTTTTTAGAGTGTTTAAATAATTTGTTGAATGTGATTGTTTTTGCCTTTTCATTATTTTCCTTCATTATTAGAAATCCAAAAAATATTAAAATATTTAAAAACCACCAAAAATACTTGCTTTTGCCTTATTTCATTTTTGACTACTTCGTAGGCCGTAAGGCGAATTCGTGCTCCCTGAGTCTGATCCTAGGTGTTACACCAGGCTAATCTCATAGCCAGGGCCACTATTTTTGCTTCTCTTGTTTTATATCTCTGTTTGGTGGTCTGCTCTTTATTTTTCTTGATTGACTGAGCTATTTCCAAGATCCGGGTCGTAATGACCCTTGATCTATTGTATTCACTCAAGTCTTGGTGATTTTCGGTCATCAGAATGGCACTAGCAGAGGGGGTTTTTTTGAAAAGATGGTCGACGGGCTCAAAGATTGAGGTGGATCTCACGAATTGATGCCTAAATCCTTGAGAGGAAGGCTTGGCGTGTAAGAGCGATCCTCGAGGACAAAAAGTCATGAAGTCATTAACATGAAATGATGAAAGACGCGACCCAGAAAAAAGGACGAAAACAGCCAAAAACTCAACTCTGACACAACAGCAGGGGACAGGTCAGAGAGTGGGCAAGACGGCATGAAGATCGAGGCGTATGAAGCGAATCATCGATCGAATCCCCGATAGAAAAGATGGGAGTGTATGGTGGATATATGGGGAGAAAAAGTGAAGAAGGGACTGAGGTCAAATTGTGAACGATGCGAGCTGGAAAATTTCGAGAAATGGGGCCAAAACCCATTCTGACAGGGCGCAGGGGGTGGCAGTGCAGTGACCGAGGTCAACTACCAGAGCGCCCTGGTTGGTCCACGTGGACCAACCGGGAAAAACCTCCTGGAAAATATTTGTTAATTTCAATTTAAAACAATAAATGATTTTATTATTTTTTGGTTGGTAAATAAAAAATGTTTATTATTTTATAAATTATTTTATGGTGATTTTTATTAATTTTTTCGAGATTATTAATTACAAGTTACCATTTATACCCTTTATAGGTATCTATATCTATATATTTTAATATTTTATTTTTATTTTGAGAATTTAATTTATTTATTTTTGTTTATTATTTTATAAATTTATAAAATATTTTATAAACTTAAATATATTTTTATTTTATTTTTCTAAAGTGGTTTACACACTTAATAATATAGAAGAAAGAATTATATAGGTTGGTATACAAGTACTATACCTATGTGTATTATATACAAGTATTTTATTTTATATTTTCTTGAATTTTTTATTCTTGTTTTAATGTACATATAAATTATAAATAATATTTACAAAATTATAAAATATAAAATTATAAAAATAATGAATAAATAATAAAATGAATATTTTAATCTGTACAAGTATACAATATGGGTCCAAAACTCAACTTTCAAACCGTAACTCCGAAAAATACGAAACCACTCCATTAAATAGATTATTTCAAATTATATACAATTAAAAGTGAGTTTGACACATTTCGAGTTTTTATTTGCGAGATACAGGTCTGGGAAGTTGGAATTCTGGAATCTTATTCAGATCATAACTTTTTATCTGTACATTATTTTTAGGTAAAATCAATTTTGTATTTTTCTAAGTTTAATTTTCTACAACTTTAATGTTCAAAGTTTCTTTATTTGAGGTATAAAAAGTGGAATTAAAAATAGGTCCCCAAAATGAATAAAGAATGAAGTAAATAAGAGGATTTTATTGTATTTTAGCCCTTATCTCCCTTACTTTATTCCTTGTCGATCTAGTCATCGAGATGCTTAGGTCTCGAGGTTTCAGGTCATAAAATATTTACAATATTTTATTCTTTTCTTTTCTTTTCTTTATTCTATTATTTTGGCTTTAAAAATCGCATTTTATACATTATTTACACAATGATGAATGAATGCTAAAATGCCTAAATTAAGCCTATTTACACGCATTTACTAGGGTTTTTAAGGCCAAAATGATAGAATAAAGATGATGAAACGTAGATTCGTCGTCTCCATGAGTGACATGTGATCCTGATGATAGAACACACTAATTTGATGAAAGATTATCTTGCCATTTTGAGAGAATATCAGACTAGTGCTCCTTTCGTCGAGGTTCCCGATATCCTTGTGGGTAATCATGGGAGCTTGCAATCGCCAAAAATACAAAAAAATGAGAAAATTTTAAAAATACAAAAAGAGTTCGGGAGACACTTGGTTGATTCAGATTGTAGGGAGAGGGTCCATTTGCCAGATCATTCACCCACACATCCATTCACATCCTGTCCCACCTTTGACCCCGAGGATGCCGTTGTATAGGACTGCTCTTGGCATGCCTCATGTAGATGCTGATTCCGACTTCCTCCATTGTATGGAGGAGGTCCAAAAATTCAAAAAAATGTTGACTGAACCCGAAGTAGTGTCCACTATTCATGAGATCATCCAAGCCCCACTCCAACAGGCCATGACCCATATATCTGCTCCTCTTCCCAAGAAGAGAAAGCGGAGGAGCAGATCCGAGCATCATATTCTGACCATGGCCACTGCCCACGCCATCACACACCGTCCCATTCCTAGAAAGAAGAACACAGCTACACCTTTCATCACCTGCACCATCTCTGACCATATTTGTGATCGCACTCTCCTCGACGGCGGTGCGTCTATTAACATATTGCCCTTCTCGCTGGTACAGTCTCTTCACTTTGGGCCTCTAAAGAAAACCAGGATGATCGATCAGTTTGCCGATGGATCTATCAAGAGGCCGAAGGGTATCCTTGAAAACGTCGTTATCTCAATTCTGGGCATGAGCTACCATGTTGACTTTGTCGTGTTGCCCATGGAGACCTCCACAGGGGAGCCATCTCCAATCATCCTGGGACGACCATTCCTCTCCTATGCGAGGGTCATTATTGATTATGGATCAGGAGAGATTCGCTTCCGTCTTGTTGACGAAACCGAAGCGTTGATCACCACACCTACAGTTGACCAGAGACCTGCACCTGATGCACCTTCACTGATTCTAGCTGACTCCAAGGCCTGTGACCGATCTGATGAGATTAGAGATGTTTGCTTAGCGACCGCTGATAAGACCCGAGGAATCCTCCCAAAGGAGAGGAAATCAGAAAGTACAGACCTCACAGTTCCTCCTTCTGGTGTGTGGCGATGTGTTGATGAAATCCAAGGAATTTACATGATTGATCCCATTGAGCGGAGGGCAGATACCAAGACTAGACAGGACAGACCTGGTTTGACAACTTCCACTGATAAGTCCGTTCCTGGTCACTCAAAAGTAAAGATGATTGACTCGGTTATGATGCTGGCCATTATTTTGATAGATTCGACTATTTTGATGAAGACAATGATTCAGGTGAAACTCTTGAGGACGAACATACTTCGGATACTTCCACAGATGATTTCGTTCCTTTTGGTTTTGACCTGGACGAGACCTCGTAGGATGACTCCGATTACACCTCTGCCGATGATGATGAGTTCATCCCATTTCACTTTGATATCAGCGAGACCCCCAAGGCCAGACATGTCCATACTTCTTCCACTCACACGCCTGCACCTCCACACCATAGGACCACCAAGGGCGAACCTAGACATACTACTTCCATTGACCAGTCCATGCCCTTTCGATTTGACTCCACTGAGGGCCTTCACCCTGTCGACCCTGATCGGCTTCCGTCCACTGTGGACCCCGATGTCGACTTGCACCACACTAGATCTATCCCTCAGCGGTCTCGCAAGAAGGTTTGCTTTCTGCCTTCTTGATCATGTGTACATTCATATCTGTTGTATATTCACTCTTGTTCATCTCTGCCTCTCTCCCGTATTTTTAGTCCACCCATTCTCATGTTTGCCTTGCTTAGGACGTACTTTGTCATAAGTATAGGGGGGTGGACGAGCTGAGTGTTCATTAGTCGTTCTGTTTCATCACTCCTGTTGTTGCCTATACTTAGGGCTTCTTTTACCTTAGGTATAGGGGGAATGATGCGTACATTCTTCTATATCTTCTTTCATCTGTTGATATCTTTTCTTCTTTTCCTCTTCTATCTTCTGTATCTATCAAAAAGGTGTCTCCCCTTGTAGACAGTTTTCTATACTTAGGACGTACTTTGTACTAAGTATAAGGGGGGGGGGGTGCACCCGAGTGATTCTATTCTTTGATCCTCTCCATTGTCTCCTCTTCTTATCTATACTTAGGGATATCTTACCCTAAGTATAGGGGGAGACAGTCTGAGTACGATCTGTTTATTCCCGCCCTTAACCCTCCCTGCGTTGTGTACAGTCTGCTATACTTAGGATTATTTGATCCTAAGTATAGGGGGGATGGTCAACTTCTCTTTCGTTTATTCATATCTTATTCCTTTATTCTTTAAACTTTTCTATACTTAGTACGAGTTATGTCTTCTCTTTTCTCTCCGATCTATGAGGACATAGCTCAAGCTAAGTATAGGGGGGTCGTATATACTGCATATATACTTTAGCCATAACTCGTACTTTCGTATTTTTACTAATAACTATGGCTAAGTATACTAAAAATATTAATAAAAAGATGTTACCATTCCTCGAATTCTTTTAATATCTACTGATTAATAAATCAGGTGAAATTATTTTTTGCAAAATGTTTGAAAAATAGTTTGAAAATCTTCGTGAAAAATCTTTTGAAAATTATTTTGGAAAACATTTTGTTACATGTTTTCAACCTTTGTAAAAACATTTTGATTGTAAAATTATTTTCTTTGTGTGAAATAAAATGTTTGAAAAATGATTTGCAAATGGTTTGAAAAATGGTTGCAAAAATATGAGAAACTCTATATATACTATTTGGAAAACCTTTGAAAAATGATTTTCAAATGTGTGTACATGTTTGTTAAAACTGGTTGTGAAAATTACTTTGGACTATAGTTTTCAAAATGGTTTGAAAAACCTTTGTCAAAAAACTTTGAGGAATACATACATCTCACCAAAATTCACTATATATATTTATAAAATTGAGCACTTACCTTTGTAAATTCTTAAAATCCACTTCTTGTAAATATAAGATGCACACCCGTGTAAATATTTGTACTTAGTTTTTATCGAAAACCTTTTTGTTTTCAAAAATCCCAAAAACATTTGCAAAAATTAAAATCCAAAAACATTTGAAAAACTTTTTGAAAAATCTAAAAATACATATGCATCATCATCTTTTCAAAAATCCATAAAAAGTTCAAAATCTTTGAAAAATGCATCACAAAAATATTTTCTGCATAAGTATTTGCATAGCATGAGCATTTTTCGGATTGAGTGTTATAGTTGAACAAGTCTAAGTAAAATCCGAAGATTGGAGCTTGGTTGGACCTCAAATCTACCTAATTAACAGGAACCTTATAGGAATTAGGATTGAGATACTTCAGGTCTAGTTGACTTAATTCTTTGAGGATTACGAGACTTGGTTCAATGGATTCTTGACTGCCTAAGTAGAGTATTTCGGAGCAAACACACGACTCTTATTGATAATGACCTAACTTGGACACCTGCACCTTTCACATGGCTCAACTCAGTTGGAGTGGTGAGGGGGTTGGATTTGCCGGTATGAGACGCACACAGGTGGAAACACTTGTCCTCCTCTAGGGAGGGAAGTGCACCCCAACCCGTCCAGTGATGATGAGTTTCGAGGATAGGAGATCGTGGGTTGTAATAAGCTTCAAAAGATAGATAGTCTACTGGCTCAAGAGGAAAAACTCCCTATGTTAATGTTGTTGTATAGTATTCAAAAAAAATGCAAAAGCAAAAACTCCAAAAAAAGTGGACAGGCCTGTACAAAAATAAAAATGCCTGCCGGAATGTACATATGTATAAAGTCAAATAAGCAAGCTTGAGCTTCAAATTCAAATCATGTGATCCTGCAGCGAGATGACTTGACTACACTGGTCTTGCATCCTAGGATAGGTAGCTACACTGGCTACCGTCCATTCTTCTCTTCACCCCCTCCTCTTGAGCTGGTTGCCACTTGAACTTAGAAGGGAATACACTGCTCCTTGAGGAATGAGTTGTTGGATTGGGGAATCATTGCGTTGTCATATTGGAGAAGTCAGTCTCTTTGTCATTTCAGTTGGGGAGAGCCACTATCACTTACACTGTACGAGTCAGATTCATAATCGTAAGGGTTTGCGTATGAGTTGAAGTATTTCTGACCTGGCTATTGAGGAGACTTGAGCAGAGTTTTGGGATCCTCAGAGGCTGTTGGATTTCAAATTCAATTCTCATTAAGGTTCCGCCTGCACTAAAATCCCAAAGGACCGACTTGAGCTCCAAACTTTGATTTTATGAAGACAAGTTTGATAATCAAATTTGATCCAACTTCTTCTTTTTCTTTTCTTTCTTTTTCTTTCTGCACTTATTGCATAAGTGTTTTCTAGGAACTAGCAAATGTAAAGTATAGGGGGTTGATGAATCCACATTTCGACATCTTTATTCTATCATTTTGGCCACAAAAACCCTAGCAAATGCATGTAAATACCCTTAATTCCCGCATCTTAGCATTCAGGCATGTGCATGTAAATAGTGTATAAAATACTGTAATTAAAGCCAAAATTATAGAATAAATAAAATAAAAGAAAAAGAATAAAATATTGTAAATATTTTATGACTCAAAACCCCGAGACCTAGGCATCTCGATGAATAGGTCGACAAGGAATAAAGTAGGGGGAGATAAGGGCCAAAATACAATAAAAATTCCTTTTATTTTATTCATTCTTTATTCATTTTGGGACCTATTTTTGGTTCCACTTTTTATACGTAAAATAAAGAAACTTTGTACATAAAATTGTAGATAATTAAATGAAGAAAAATACAAAATTGATTTCTCTGAAAAATAATGTATAGATAAAAAGTTATGATCTAAATAAGATTTTAGAATCCCAACTTTCTAGACCTGTATCTTGCAAATAAAAACTCGAAATGTACCAAACTCACCTTTAATTGTATATAGTTTAAAATAAGCTATTTAATGGCAGTGGTTTTGTATTTTTCTGAGTTACGATTTGAAAGTTGAGTTTTGGACCCCTATTGTATACTTGTACAGATTACAATATTCATTCTATTATTTATTTATTTATTATTTTTATAATTTTATATTTTTTATAATTTTGTAAATATTATTTATAATATATATATATGTGTGTGTGTGTGTATTAAAATCAGAATAAAAACTCAAAAGAAACACAAAATAAAATACCTATATATATAATACATAGGTATAATACCTGTATACACACCTACATAGAATCTATTCCTATTTTATTAAATGTACAAAACACTTCGGAAAATAAAAAAATATATATTTAAGTGTATAAAAATATTCTATAAATATATAAAATAATAAACAAAAATAAATAAATTAAATTCACAAAATAAAAATAAAACAAGAAAATATATAGATAAATATACCTATAAAGGCTAAAATAGGTAACTTGTAATTATTAACCTCGAAAAAATAAATAAAAATCACCATAAAATAACTCGTAAAATAATAGATATTTTTTATTTAATAACCTAAAAATAATAATATCATTTACTATTTTAAAATAATTTCACAAAACTTTTTTTAGGCTTTTTCCTGCTTGGTCCACGTGGACCAACCAAGGGGGCTGGAGAGTTGACCCGCGGTCAACTCTCTGACCCCAGCCTGTTACTTGTCAGAAGTGGTATTTGTCTCATTTTTGCGGATTTTTCGAGGATCTTCCTTGCATTATCTCATGATAGTACCTTGACAACTTTTTCTCCTCGACAATTGATCTTACACGCCTAGCCTTCACCTCGTAGAGTGGATTAGCGATTCGCAAGATATGCATCGATCTTTGGAGCCTCCCAGCCGTTTGTACAAAAACCCCCTTTCTTCCATTTTTCAAATTTTGAACCCTCTTCAACCTTCATTTGAGCCCTATTTGGTGAGCTCTGGATCGAACTTGGTGACATCAAGTTCTCCAGCCCGTGCACAAGCTCAGATGAGGCGTTGAAAGGCGTTCCAACCCCCCATCTCCGGCCTTGGCCGTCGAGGTTTTACTTCTTGGTTTTTACAACCAATCGAGGTTGTGTTTGTGCTTTTTTTCTTGCTGTTTAGCTAGACGTAGTGTTAGCTTTTATTTAGTGCGTTTAATTTGTCCTCTAATCACGTCATTTGTTTAGGTCCACAATCAAACACCTTGCCAGAGCCCTCGAGCTCTGGCCACCACAACTTTCCTATTCTTCCGTACCATCCGCGTTTCTCAAGCACCTAAAGGGACTTGGGATCTTTTTATTGTTGGTCGTTGTGCTTTCTTACAGGTCCCAGTCCCCGAAAGACCTCATCTGGGTCGTTTTTTTGATGCAGGCCGAACCTCCTGGAGCCGTCCCCTTCTTCATCGTCGTGGTGGAGCTCTGACGGTCCATCCGCTTTTTGAAGCAGCCATCCAATCAAGGAAGCTCCCAGGAAGCTCGGGCAGCCATTGGACGTGACCCTTCCGCTCGGGGCATCGAGATTTTGCTCCTCCAAACTTGCCCCGGCCGTGTTCTTCAGTCGTTCCTCCTCCATGCCCCTGAGCCGTTGATCCTCCTCCATTCTTCCAAAGGAGCTGCAGCCATCGGATCTGCTGCAGCCCCAGCCATCCGATCGTCACGCGCGTTCTAATCTGGGTCGTCCACTCATGAAGGGGTATCGGGGCGTCTGGTAGCGCCGCGTGTATAAGTGACAAATCCACGCCGTCCGCCAGCACCCAAGGCATGGGTAATTTTGTTTCCAACCCCGCCAAATTTTGTATTTAAATATTAGTGCACAATCTTTCATAGGCCGTTCACTTTATTTTGTATAATTTGCATTTAAGCCCCTCGTAATTTTGTTTATTACATTTCAGTCCTCCCTAGGCGTGTGCATCGCACGTGCGTGGGTGGGCTTTTTACAGCGACGCCCTTACGGCTTAGGGTATTTATGATTGGACCTGAAAAGTTTTTTATTTAGTTATAATTTTTATGTGGAAATTGCATGCATTTCTGGATATTTTGCCTAATTACATTTATGCCCCTTGCCTGCATGTAGTTTCTCTTTGTTGTTTTCATTTATTGCATGCACCTATAAATCTCTAAAAAAATCCACAAAAAATCAACTTAGGTTCCTGTTGCATTCTAGTATCATGGCATATTTTTTTTGCATAATTATTGCATTTTAATATTTATAAAATTTCAAAAACATGAATTTTCAGCACTGTTTGCATTATAAAATCCATAAAAATATAAAACCACCATAGAAAATTCCCAAAAAAATATATTTTGTGTCTTTTAGTCTCTTTTAGCTCCAGACCAAAAATCACTAAAAAATAGAAAAGAAAATGCCTAAAAATTATAAAACCCCAAAAGGCTTCCTAAAAATATTAAAAATTCTACAAAAATCTTAAAAATACAAACTTTGTTTCTAAATTTTCTTTGTTTGTTTTATTTTATTTAAAATTAATTTGGAGAATTTATTTTACTTTTTGATATTTTTTATCTCCATTTTAGTTTCATATTTGTATTTTCTTCACTGTTTTTTGTATTTTTTTACTTTAAAAATACCAAAAAATGAAGAAAAATCTGGAAATCACAAAAACATTAAAAAACATAAAAAAGTGAAAAATATTTTATTTCCTAATTTTTTATTATTTTTATAAATACCTATCCGTCTCTTTCCATATTTTGTATATATACTTTATATTCTATTTAAAGAAAAAGAAAATATAAAAATATAAAATATAAAAAGAAAATATGAAATCAGAAAATTAAAAACCAAAATACAAAATTAAAAATTAAAAATAAAATAAAAAATATAAAACTAAAAACCCACAAAAAATTACATACTTGTAGACACTTAATCACATTCACATTTTTGCACTTACTTGATCTATCCTGCCTTGCTCCCTGAGTTCGACACTCTACATACTTGCACTATACACATTTCTTGTAGAGTTAAAATAAATTTGACTCCACATTTGTTTTTCATTGCTTGATTTATAATATTGTGGGTTCATTGTTGACTTTGATCGGGATTCATTGAGGGTCGCCACATCGACTGTTGTCTCCGCCTTGTGTGAGACACATTTAGATCCCGTGAATCTCGTTTAAATCAGTACCGTAGATCACTAGTAGTTTAGGTTAGATTCTAATTTTTAGATTTTTAGCTCGTTTCGCTCCGCCACCATCGCCCACCATCTCCGATCATCCATTCGCCCTTCCGACTGCCCTACCACCTCCATCAGACTTCCCTCCACCTGCTACGCCCTTCCATTCAACCCGGTTCGCCCAGGAACTGGGATTTCGGTCCTCCTCCTCCGTCGCTCACCAGAGGACTACGCCGCGACCCATTTCATCGCCCTTGTCGCCCGCTGACAGGTCGAAGCACTTTACCCTCGACCCAGGTTTTCTTCTGCGCACTTTGCAGGTCAAAGAGACCCCATCTAGGGGTCCAACTGGTTCGGGCATCGAAGCTCCGAGCTTCGCCGACGCCGGAGCGTCTCCGACGTCTCCGACCCCATCTGAGCACACCATTAGCTGCGGACGACGTTGGGCATCATTTCCCCTCTCAGAACAGCACCGGAGGAGGTCTTTAGCGCGCGTATTGGGCCAGCGAAGCTCGCTGGCGAGCTGTTCTTCGGGGACCTACAACCACCATACGATCACGCCCCCTCGCCCAGTTCAGATCTCGATCGTCTACTTGAGAGGAGCTAGAAGCCGTCGGATCTTCATCAGGAGCTCATCTGGAACGTCCATCGACGAAGAGGCGTGCCCCTTTAGCCACCGTCAGATCTACACGTGGCACGCTCTCGACCGTCGATCTTAACTAAAAGGGGTAATATCACTTAGGCCCCTCTGTTTATTTATTTATAGTTTAGTCCTGTAAATATTTAGCCTAGTTGTCTTTATTTTGGATATTTTGCATTGTGGACCTCGTTTTTATTTTATTTAGAATTTTAGTACCTGTCTACGTGGAACACGTGCATCAACACGTGAGGATTTGGATTATTTGCACTTTTTTATCTTGTGTTTCCTGTGTGTTCTGGATTGATCTTTTGTAAATACGAATGACATCCATAACCCTCTGTGTCTGATTCATAGGCCTCGCGCCTGCTTTTGCGGACTTTTTGCATAAGGGCCCCTGGACTTTCTTTTTTAATTACTGTTTGGCCCTTGGATCTATGTTTTCTTACATTTTGGTCCCTATAAGCTGTATGCCTTGTTTTTATCGAATAGAATATCAAATTAAATTCAAATTAGGTGAAATTTGAACAGTGGCTCCTGCCATTGTGTAAAAACTTTCTTAATTTTTTGGGACATTTTTTAGGCTTTTTACTTTTTTAAAAATTAAAAAATACGTATTTTTGTTACTGTTTGAATTGAAAAATCAAATAAAAATATAAAACTCCTTAAAAATTCTAAAAAATTTAGTGACAGTTAATTTTAGTGTTTTCTAGCCTCTGGCAAATTTTTATGCCATTTGGATATAAAACCACTAAAAATTGTAAAACCCTAAAATTCTTATAAAAATTCTAAAAATTTTTATAAAAAATATAAACTCTTTTTCTATAGTTTAGTTATTACATATAGTTTTCATAAAGATTTCCTTCAGACTTTTAGAATCAATTTTATATTTTTAATTCATCTTTCAAGTCTGGCTGCACAGTAACCCTTATTTTCCATCTTTCTTGATTTTTATAAAATCAAATAAAAATTGAAAAATTCTTAAAAATTCATCAAAAACACTTAAAATTCCAAAAAACATAAAAACATTCTTATTGGAATTTTCTATGTATTTTTGAGTGTTTTTAATAATTGTCGAAGTTGCCTGTTTTTATATTTTCTTATAAAATCAAAAACACAAAAACATTTAAAAATCATTAAAATCCACCAAAAATATTTTTCCCCTTATTTTTCGATTCTGACTACTTCGCAGGCCATCTCGGCCATCCCGTGCTCCTTGAGTCCGACCATGGTCCCTATATCAGGTTAATAAAAGTAGCGAGGACCGGTCATGATTTAATTGATTTATACATCTGTTTGGTGGTTCTTATCTGAGTTTCTTGATTGATCGAGCCGCCAACGGGTCGCAACGACCCTTGTTTTTAGCTTTACCTAGATTTTGTGGGATTTCTCGGTCATCAATGGCGTGATAGAGCAATGCAACAGACACTCACTAATTTTTTATTATTTTTTAAATTTTATAGATGCATGAAATAAATACAAAAAATAAAGAGAAATTACACTACTATCAGGGGTAGTTTTGTAAATAAGCAAAAGTTCGGGGGCAGAACTACAACTTTTCCACAAAATATGTAACCAAAAAACTGTGGACTAAATATAAATCACTTAAAACCAGGGTTACTACTACAAAATGTCCAAACCTACGTGCGTTGACACGCGCGCATGGCAAGGACCTGTAAGTAATTTTCCAAAATCCTAGGGATTGATATGCAAAATTCCCAAAAATTATAACTGCATAAACATGTTTTTGGACATAAATGAAATGCCAAACTAACGAGAGTCCCCTTGCAAAATGCCTGCACCTCACGCGCGCAGGCACGTGAGGTGACATAGCCGGGAATCTACGCACAATATGCCAAAGTCTGGGGGCCTAATTGTAGAGTTTACAAGAATAATGAAACACCAGATCAAAGTTTTAATACTAATATTAAATACTAAAAGTAGCAAGGGTTTGTATGCAAAATACCCAAAACTAAGGTCTGATCCGACGACGGATGCATATCACTTATGCGGCGTGTCCTGATCTGGTGAGTCGATGGCGGTTCGCGATCAATGACCGCGATTAGAAGGTCGATGAAGATCTGACGGTGTCGGGTCAGGAAATCCGACGGCTGATGGAAGGCTTGGAAGAACTGGAGCAGATCAACACCTGTGGAGGGCGATGGAAGAATAGGGATGCACGCCGGCCAAGGCGAGCTTCCTCCGGCCTATCCGCTCCCTCTGACATTCGATGAAGTCCCAAAAGAGTCGAGTATCTTCCTGGAGTAGTCTTGAATCCTCCAAGGGTTCCAAGATAGGTGGCTCCCAAGAACGAAGCGCGACAGCCGATGCAGCGATGCAATGAACGAGATGAACAATAGGTGTATATGGTGGATCTACGAGGATCAAAAGTCGTGATGCGTGCAAAAAGAAAGGGTGAAAGGGTTGTCCTCGAAAAAATTAAGAAATCAGCCAAAAATGCAGTCTGATAGGGGCCAAACCTCAGTCAGAGAGTTGACCGAGGTCAGCCAACGGAATGATCTGGTTGGGCCACGTGCACCAATCGGAAAATTTCTGGCATACAAAGTTTTATTAATTCAATTGAAAAAAAAAGATTTAATTTATTTTTGGTTTTAAAATGAAAAATATTTATTATTTTATAAATTATTTTATTATTATTATTTATTTTTGAGATTTAAAATTACAAGTTTCCTTTTATAGGTTATAAACAGGTATATTCATATATTTTTTAATGTTTTATTTTTATTTTGTATATTTCATTTTATTATTTTTGTTTATCTTTTTTTATATTTATAACTTAATTTTATGAACTTAAATATATTTTTGTTTTATTTTTATGTTGTATTATGTACAATTAAATAAATAGACACAATATTCATATAGGTATAGTTATGGGTATTTCATCTACGTATTATATACAAGGATTTTATTTTTTTGTTCTCTTTTTGTTTTTATTCTTGTTTTAGTATAAACATATATTATAAATATATTTACAAAATTATTATAAAAAATATAAAATTACAAAAATAATGAATAATAAATAAAATGAATATTTTAATCGGTACAAGTATACAATAGGGGTCAAAAACTCAACTTTCAAACCGTAACTCCGAAAAATATGAAAGTACCTTAATTAAATAGATATTGAAGGTTATATACAACTAAAAGTTATTTTGATACATTTCGAGTTTTTATTTGAGAGATACAGGTCTGGGAAGTTGGCATTTTGGAAACTTATCCAGATCATAACTTTTTATCTATACATTATTTTTGTGTGAAATCAATTTTATATTTTTCTATATTACAACTTTTATGTTCAAAGTTTCTTTATTTGAAGTATAAAAAGTGGAACTAAAAATAGGTCCCACAAATGAATAAAGAATGAATTAAATAAAAGGTATTTTTATTGTGTTTTGACCCTTATCTCCGCCTACTTTATTCCTTATCGACCCAGTCATCAAGATGCTTAGATCTTGGGGTTTAGGATCATAAAATATTTGCAATATTTATTTTTATTCTTTTCTTTTCTTTATTCTATATTTTTGGCTTTAAAAACTGCATTTTATAGAATATTTACTCAATAATACACGAATGATAAAATACCTAAATTAATGCTATTTACTAGGATTTTTAAGGCCAAAATGATAGAATAATAAAGATGATGAAACGTAGATTCATCATCCCCCTATACTTGCTTTTGTTAGTCCCTAGCAAACACTTTTGCAATAAGTGTAGAAAAGAAAAATAAAGAAATGAAAAAGAAGAAAGATAGATTAAATTTAATTCAAACTTGTCTTCACAAAATCAAAGTTTGAAGCTTAAGTCGGACCTTTAAAATTTTAGTGCGGGTGGAACCTTATTGGGAATCGGATTGGAAATCCAACAACCTTCGAGAATCCCAAAACTCTGCTCAAGTCTCCTTAATAGCCAGGTCAGAATACTTTAACTCATACGCAAGCCCTTATAACTACGAATCTGACTCGTACAGTGTAAATGATGGTGGCTCTCCCCAACTGAAATGACAAAGAGATTGACTTCTCCAATATGACAACCCAATGATTCCCCAATCCAATAACTCATTCCTCGAGGAGAGGGGTATTCCCTTCTAAGTTCAAGTGACAACCAGCTCTAGAGGAGGGGGTGAAGAGAAGAATGGACGGTAGTCAGTGTAGCTACCTCTCCCAGGATGCAAGACTAGTGTAGTCAAGTCATCCAACTGCAGGCTCACATGATTTTGACTTTGATGCTCAAGCTTACTTATCGACTATACAGATATATACACATCGACAGACATTTTTTATTTTTGTACATGCCTATCCACTTTTTTGGAGCTTTTTCTTTTTGCTTTTTTTTCTTTTTTTGAAATACTATTCATAACAACATTTACATAAGGATTTTTTCCTCTTGATCCAGTGATCCCTCTTTTGAAGCTTTATTGCAATCCACAATCTCATATCCTCAAAACTCATCATCACAGACGGGTTGGGGTGCACTTCCCTCCCTAGAGGAGGACAAATGTTTCCACTTGTGTGCGTCTCATACCGACAAATCCAACCCCCTCACCACTCCAACTGAGTTGAGCCAAGTGAAAGGTGATGGTGTCCAAGTTAGGTCATTATCGACAAGAGTCATGCGTGTGCTCCAAAATACTCTACTTAGGCAGTCAAGAATCCTTTGAACCAAGTTCTGTGATCCTCAAAGAATTAAGTCAACTAGACTTGAAGTACCTCAATTTCAGCTCCTATGTTAATTAGGTAGATTTAAAGTCCAATCAAGCTCCAATCTTCTGATTTTACTTAGACTTGTTCAACTATCAAACTCAATCCTAAAAATGCTCATGTTGTGCAAATGTTATGCAGAATACAGAAAATATTTTGTGATGCAATTTTCAAAGATTTTGAACTTTTTATGGATTTTTGAAAACATGATGCATATGCATTTTTTGAATTTTTCAAAAAGATTTTTTTAAATGTTTTTGGTATTTTTAATTTTGCAAATGTTTTTGGACTTTTTGAAAACAAAAGGTTTTAGCTAAAAACTAGGTACAAATATTTACACAAGGATGCATCTTATATTTATATGAAGTAGATTTTAAGAATTTACAAGGGTAAGTGGTCAATTTCCTAGATATAAAGAATTTTAGGTGAGATGTATATATTCCTCAAACTTATTTGAAAAGGGTTTTGCAAACAATTTTGAAAACTATAGTCCAAAATAATTTTTACAATCATTTTTACAACATGTAAACACAATTGAAAATCATTTTGCAAAAGTTTTCCAAACAATATATATAGATTTTTCAAATATTTTTGCAACCATTTTTCAAACATTTGCAAATAGTTTTTCAAACGTTCTATTTCACACCAAGAAAAAAAATTTTCAAACAAAATGCTTTACAAAGGTTGAAAACATGTAACAAAACATTTTCCAAATAGTTTTCAAAAGATTTTTCACAAAGATTTTCAAACTATTTTTCAAATATTTTGCAAAAAATATTTTTACCTGATTTGGTAATCAGCAAATACAAAAAGAATTTGAGGAATAATCACATCTTGTCATTAAGGTTTCTAATGAGATTTATAAGTATAATTAGCCATAATTATTAATAAAAATACAAAAGTATGAGTTATAGCTAGAGTATATACACAGTATATACGACCCCCCTTAACTTAGCTTAAGCTATGTCCTCATAGATCAGAGAGAAAAAGAGAAGACATAACTTGTACTGAGTATAGACAAGTCTAAAGAATAAATGAATATATTTTTATTTTGTATATTTAATTTTATTATCTTTTTATCATTTTATATATTTATAACTTAATTTTATGAACTTAAATATATTTTTATTTTATTTTTCTGATATTTTACGTATAATTAAATAAATAGATATAGTATTCATATAGGTATAGTTATAGGTATTTCATCTATGTATTATATACAAGTATTTTATTTTTGTGTTCTCCTTTTGTTTTTAGTCTTGTTTTAATATACACATATATTGTAAATAATATTTACAAAATTATTATAAAAAATATAAAATTACAAAAATAATGAATAATAAATAAAATGAATATTTTAATCGGTACAAGTATACAATAGGAGTCCAGAACTCAACTTTCAAACCGTAACTCCGAAAAATATGAAACCACCTTCATTAAATAGCTTATTTAAAGTTATATACAATTAAAGGTGATTTTGATACATTTCAAGTTTTTATTTGAGAGATACAGGTCTGGGACGTTAGCATTTTGGAAACTTATTCAGATCATAACTTTTTATCTGTACATTATTTTTGTGTGAAATCAATTTTATATTTTTCTATATTTAATTATCTACAATTTTTATGTTCAAAATTTCTTTATTTGAAGTAAAAAGTGGAACTAAAAATAGGTCCCAAAATGAATAAAGAATGAATTAAATAAAAGGCATTTTAATTGTGTTTTGGCCCTTATCTCCTCTACTTTATTCCTTGTTGACCCAGTCATCAAGATGCCTAGGTCTCAGGATTTCGGGTCATAAAATATTTGCAATATTTTATTCTTTTTCTTTTCTTTATTCTATAATTTTGACTTTAAAAACCATATTTCATACAATATTTACACTAATGCGTGAATGATAAAAGAGTTTAATGGGGCTGCCCCCTTGGGGCAGCCAACAATGGTTGCCCCCGCGCCGTTTTCAGGGTGTCATTTTTTAAAAAATATCACCATGTATATTCATCCCTATATCCCTCCTATGTGCCATTCGAATTTCGTCAGAAACAGAGACTCCTACGGCCTCCATCGAGATGGTGTCGATTTAGAAAATCATGTTACCGTTAAAAAATGACTGTCTGGATGGAGGCCGTAGGAGTCTCTGTTTCTGACGAAATTCGAATGGTATATAGGAGGGATATAGGGATGAATATACATTGCGATATTTTAATAAAAATAAAAAAACACCCAAAATGGCGTGGGGGTAGCCCCATTAATATCATGATAAAATGCCCAAATTGACGCTATTTACACGCATTTACTAGGGTTTCTAAGGCCAAAATGATAGAATAAAGATGATGAAATGTAGATTCATCACCTGCCTTCTAACTTTTATACTTTACTAATAGGCGTGCCTTGTAGCTGATGTATTCACTGCTTGAGAATCCTATATTTTTATTGAGGACTCATTTGCATCTAACTTTCCTTCTCTTTGTCATCTTGACAAGCTCCCATGTCTGATTCTTGTGAAGTGACTCCGTCTCCTCACACATAGCATCAATCCACTATGCAGATTATGACTAGCCATGGCCTCCCTACACATGGAGGTCTCTAGAGACTCTACTTCCTCCACAACCTATAGTGCAAATGGAACCATGTATTTAAAACCATATCTTTGTGGCGGATGTATCTCTCTATGAGGTCGATCAATGTCAACACTTGGTTGCCTCTCCATTAGTTGTTAAGCTTCAGGTTGTTCAACATCAGTATGATCAATAATGGTGTGATCAACCGTGTGATCACTACATGGTATCAGTTCGAACTCTACATGTCCGTGCACATCATCACATGTCCCTACATCAATAGACTCACTCTCGAGTGAAATATGGAGCTCTCAGCAAATGTAGCATTCCTGCTAACAATAATTCCATAATCAGAAGGAGACTATATTTTGTACCCCTCTACTTATGCACTATATTCTTTAAACATCTCTTTCTTCTTCCTTGGTACTAACTTTCCTTTTACAAACATGATATTCATCGTCACAACCAAAGACCCATAAAATAGAATAATTAGAGAGCATGCACCTTTCTCTCTTGAGAATCATCGTATTCATTTGTTTTGCAATTCCATTCTACTTTGGCGTATTTCTAATGGTGAGTGTCTCACAACACCCTCCTCCTTGTAGAACTCATTGAACTTTGATGAACAAAACTCCATCTTATTATTACGAATGCACTTTGTCTTCTTAAAGGTTTGGTTCTCCACCAAGATCTCCACTACTTGAAGGTCTAAAATGACTCACTCTTGTACTTCATCATGTAAACCCAAAACATCATGAAGTAACAATCAATAATACACAGAAAATAACTAACACCTCCCAAAGATGGGACCCATGAAGGGACCCAACCATTAGCATGGATATAGTCGAGCGTCTCCTTTTTCCTTTAGATAGGTTTATTGAATTGTTTCATGTGGTGTTTCCCCAACACGCAGTGCTCACCAAACTCTAGTTTGGATCCCCTGAGATCCTTGATGAGACCCTTCTGACTGAGAATATTCATCTCTATTTGACTTATGTGTCCAAACCATATATGCCACAATTATACGCTGATCTTACATTTGTGATACCACTACAACTGATATTCTAATTGTAGACACATGCATGACATATAGGGTCATCTTATTGTTGCTCTTGATGAAAACTACCCCATGGATAATTCCCCTTCTAGCATTGTACATATATTATTAATATTCCAAGACTCCAAGAGATATCATGTTCTTTCTCAGATCCAGAGCACGACATATTTTTGTCACCATCCTCGCGACTCCATGCATCTTGATCTTCACAGAACTGATCCCTACAATTTGCATATTGTATCATTCTCTATGACAATGTTTCCACCATGTATCTTCTTATAGGGTCAGAACCAATTTTGATTAAGAGTCATATGATAAGAACAACCAAATAAATAATCCATGTGTTATCCATCATCTTCTTATTTGCAATGCTGAGAAACAAATCATCTCCGGAGTCTACGCCTCCCTGACCACTACAATAATTGTCTTTTTCCCATTTTAAATTGGGCAGTTCTTCTTCCAATGTTCAGGTTCCTTGCAGTATCTGCAAATGTCCTTAGAATTTTGATTCTTATAATTGGACTTCCACTTTTCCTTCTTGATGTAACCAGAACCAAAATGACTATTTTCATGAGTCATAACCAAACCTATAATGTTAGAGTCCTGCTTCTCGATAGATATATGTTGAAGTTTACGTGTATGCATACTTGCATGAACTTCCTCTAAGGTTATCGATTCTCTTCTACAATAAATGATTGAACAAAATTCTCATTTGATAGTGGAAGATAAACCGACAAAATAAAAGGAACATCCTCATCTTCAATCTTAACAACCACATTTCTTAAATCCATCAACATTGTATTTAAGCGATCTAGATGTTTATTAAGAGGTGTATCTTCCCATATGCACAGAGAGAACATACATCGCCTCAACAACAACTTATTAGTCAGAGACTTAATCATCTACATACTTTTGAGTCTCAACATAGTTTGGTTACGAAATCGTCATTGGTAACATTTGTAATAATCTTGTCGGACAAACATAACATGATCGTCAAGTATGTCTTCTCTTCCTACACCATCAACTCGGAGGGTTGAAAGCCTTCACCTGCTCCTGGTCCAATGGTGTCTGGATGCCTTATTGCTTCAATAGAACACACATCTTGTTCTGCCATAAATTGAAATTGTTCCTTCCTTGAATCTTCTCAATTTTAAGATTGTGTGATGTCATCTTTCTTGATGATACTTATGGACCTCGATGCTTTGATACCAATTTGCTGTGAATAGCAAAAGCATACACAAACAAGATCAATCTTGAAAGCACGAAGACAGACAGATTTACAAGGTTTACCCATAACTAGGTTATGTCCTTGAGTGGCGGTGGTTGGTTTTGACTGTAGAAGAAGACAATACATAGGATATTGAGAGTCCTAACCTTAGGACATTTTACATACTACTCTCTTAGAAATAGGTCCCTGATGCAAATGGTACCAAATACCTGAATAAAAATAGAACCACTCATAACAATTCTGCAAGGGGTGGCTCCCCCACACTTCCGTAAGGGTGAAGCACACATGCTCCCCCATAGATCCTCCTCCCACCCTTACAGGCTCGCTTATTGGGAAACGAGACTCCCATCTTCTTGGGGATATGGTATGACAGGAGGGGTTTCATATGACATCTTTTCAACTCAGGTAAGATGGTTAAAATTCAAGGCATATCAAGAGATCTATTGCGGCTTCCCAAAATGCGTAGTGTTTGCCAACAAAAGATGAGCTAGAAATATCAGTTTAATAATACTAAATCCTTTTATCTTCTTTATCGAGCTCTAATTTGATCATGAAATTAGCAACATTAATATTATAAAATTGGATGTCATACACATCCATAGAGGTAGGTTGTAAGTCACAACTACTACTAGAAACATTGAATATGATGAGAACATATTCTCTAATGGGTTATACCAATTGCTTGCAAGACCTAACGGACATTTCGTGCATCCTCCACAAAATCAAGAAAATTAGCATCAAACAATTTCCACCATGGTGAATCAACAACATGGTGCGTAAGTCCATCCTTAGATGTATTTTTTTGGTGATAGGTCATCCATTTAGATGTTCTGCTTGACATAAACAGTCTTTACAACCTCAGAATCAATGAGAGGTAATGTAGTACTTTACTTGGCATCGGTTTTGTACGTGAACCATCAACCTTTTCACGATTATATCTGGATGTACCACAATGGGGACATGTGTCTTAGTTCTTATAGACCTCCCTATAAAGAATGCATTCATTTAGGCAAGTTTGCATCTTCTCAGAATTAAGTACTAGTTTCCAAAACTCTTTCTTTGCATCTCTTCATCTGCAATCCATCCTTCACCTCAAGTAATTGTCTTATCAAATTGAGGATATCATCCATACAAACTATAGTCACTCTATGCCGTGCCTTTATCTTGAATAACCCCAAGAGGAACTTAAGTCTATGTATCTTGTTTGCAAACACTATTGGTTCTTATACGTTCTTTAAAAATGTGAAGTATTGACCAATATCTTCAACTAATTCAACAAGATTGGGATCACAATCAAGGGCATCATATTCGATGCCTGATTGATTGAGATGATGACTGCTTTCAAATTGATTGTTTATATCCATTGATTATGAGGTCTCCAAAATATGCTCATCATGAGTTGTCCAATTTGTATAGAAATCCCACCATCCATTAACAATAACATACTTGAATATATATTTCCTCTCTCGTAGGCATCCATTCAAGAACTTATTGCATGGATAACAAACTTTTTCATAGTTTATGCCTTTCCGAAATTATGCACAATCTTCATGGAATGCATACTCTAACCAATTGAGAGCATCTACCTTGTAAGTAGGATAATCTGTCCATCACTTCATTATCCATGAGTTATCCATATTAAGACCTTGAAAGAGGAATTGACATTTTAGTAAGAGGTATAGTTGCGAGATTATGATATTCATAATGCCTCGAGATACTAAGATAAGATCTTCCATAATTGTATAATACAATGAGGGCCTAAACACTAATTTTGGCCTATCATACATCACATGCCTAATCATATTTCACCAGTGCTAGGAGATGAGAGGAGAATTGCATTTGTTAATGTTATAACTTGATCTCATCCATAAAGATTCAACCCAATAAGAAAAGATGATCTTTGTCGCATCCTAGTCTATATCTGAGTAAATTTCGGCAGCATAAACATGCACACCCTCAGCATATCTCATAAACCAATAATGAACAGTTCTTAAAATGAGCACCGAAGTGACAATAGTTAAAGCCAACCGAGATTGATTTAGTATACCAAGGAGGAGATGAGTTACGCCGCTGAAATATATTCTCAAATATATACTTTTTGTATGTAATAAAGATAGCCTTATATTAAGGCTTGAATCTTTATGGACACTCTTAGTTCGAGACCTCTGAATTAAAGAAAGAAAACATAAATGTACCATTTATACAAACACCTTGCATCTCATAAGTACTTACTACATATGAGAACAACGAGATATCTACAAAATAGTTAGTCATTTGTGTTGACTGGGCATTTACATAGAATTATCTCATTAACGATTAGGATATGGATCTATGTATCCTTAAATGCATCCCCAATTAATCCGACCTTACATTATTGTTATATGTGCATGTACCTGCAAAAAAAGATATTCAACCTGCACACATCAAAATCCCCGATCATTGGCTCAGGATATCTCATCCCAAAGTGAGTCCAATAGTATTGTGAAAAATTTTAAAATATATAACACTATTGGAATGATGAAATCCTCCAATATGGTCCACAAGCCACCCGTTGTGCAAGGCACATACTAAAACAATGTGGATGGGGCACATGGCATGTGAATTATATTGTGTGATTTTATGTATAATCAGTACTTTAACTTAATTTTAACTACCTAATTAGGAATTAATGTGACACATGCCACATGAATAATTATTTTAATGTGATAGCTTAGTTATCACAAATTGACTTTTTAATGTGACGGTATGGAAACACAAGACCACATGTGTGATGCCATAAACATCCCAAAAAGAACTCATCAACATATTTACTTCCCGTTACATTCATAAATATGCATGTAAATACATACGTGCGTACTTATGTATGCACATATATACATGCGCATACGTAGATAAACATAGATACATACATACGTATACATACATATTAATAGATAAACCTACCCATACGTAGATATTAGATACTTATCGCCTCATAAATGCAAACATACATACATACATGTATACGCATACATATATACTAATACATACTTACCCATACAGATACATTGGATACATAGATACACATAGATATAAACATGTACACATACATATATACACATACATACATATACATAATCATAGCCATAATACATTAATTACATAGATACGTACATACACATACATGCATGCAATAGATACATAGATACACATACACAAACATAAACACGCACATATACATACATACACACATAAGTTATACATAGATACACATAAACTTGTGTACACTAGATAGATAGATATACATACACATACTTTGACATATGCGTACACATACACATACATACACTAGATATACACTATACACATGCATAAACACATAAATACACATACACATGCATAAACACATAAATACACATACACATACATACATTATGCATAGAGACACATATATAAACATATACACACACAAACATACATACATATAAGAGTTCTACTTTAGAAGTAAAGGGACATACCACTTTAGAAGTATGATGATGTAAAGGGCCATACTACTTTAAAAGCATAATGTTCACATTTTAGATATCATTTTTCCATTTTAAACGGCCTAAGTTTCATAATCTAGATATTATTAATTCAAGAAATCAGACTTTGCACGGAATGAGAATATTGAAATCTAATCAAGTAATACACAATCGACATCTAATTACAAAACAACTATTAACATAGATATTACAAACATCAACTCATTCATATCATAAATCTACAATCTAACATAGTATAACATGAAAAATTGCATAAAAAATTAAATGATTAAAGTTATAAATTCCTTAGAAGGATTTGGGAAGCCGGATATGAAGGAGACGGCCATGACGGTCTTTAGAGGAGGCGACATCCTTGAAGTCTTGTGGTTGTAATTCATGAGACGATGGATATGGGAAGGGATTTTTGGGAGGAGGTAGGGGAGATGGGGCGGCGGAGGAGGAGGCGATAGAGTGGGAAGAGGCTATGGGGAGGAGGTGGAAGAGGAGGGGCGAAGGGGAGGAGGAGGCGATGGAGATGAGTAGGGGGAGGAGGTGGAACATTGGGGAGGATGCGATGGAGATGAGGAGGGGGAGATGGGGATGGGTGGGGATGGGATGGGGGGGGGGGGGTCGATTCGTCGTCGGAGGGGGAAGGCTCGCTGGAGCGCATGAGGGCGGTGCGGAAGGGGAGGATGAGTGGAGGGGGATTAGGTGGGTTTTAGGTTACAAGAGGTGGGGAGTAAAATGTTGTCGCTGGAAATTTGGGTTCTCCATTTTAGGTGGTCAAAGTAACTGCCGATAAATCAGTTACATCGGTATCTACATTCTCGATGGCATGGTAACCGACGATTATATAATGGTCATTTGTTTCACAAATATGGGCCAGCTTTTGAGGCAACTACGTTCACGGCCGTCGAAAAAGATATCTTTAATGGCGGCTATAGTCAATCGTCCATAAAAGATCAACGTAAATACTAACTTTTGAGCATGTACATCATTTCCCTTTCATAGAAAGTTCCTTCATATTTTATCGGTTAATATAATGATTTTTTTATCTTAAGGTAAGCAAGTAAGCACATTGCTAGTGAAGTAAGCGATGATTTTAATACTATTGACGATCGGTGCATTATTTTGACTTTCTGTCTCTCAATTTTTAAAACTCGCAAGGAACATCAAGTCACCACCTCTCACCTATCCTAAACATTCGATCGACGATTGTCACTCGTAATTTTTTTAGCAACAGTTCATATAAAAAAAATGATTGCGCTGCTTTTCTCTTTACATTTGTCCAAATAATTTGAACTTTATTATCATTTATAAGAAGCAAAGAATTCCTCGGAAGATATAAAGCTGAACTCAAAAATAAACCGTTGTTGTAAGCTGATTTTATAGCTGAGTGTATGATTATATTTAACATAACATTTAAATTATATCAGCAACGAATATGTAGCATTGTTGTTTACTAATTGATTCACATGTGCTCTACTCCCAAAATCGTAACAACTTGATAGATTTCAAAAAATCGTGGATTTCGACAATTGTAAGGCCGTGCTCTTTCCAAGAGGGCCCAATCTTTCTAGATAAACCAGTGGGGAGAGCTAAATCACCAATCTGGGCGGCACATATGAGGGGAACTTCAAACCTAAGAATTATGTAACCAAGAACATAAAGACAAGAGCTCAGTCACTTCTATGGTTCAATCCTCTAAACTAGGGATGAAAATGAAAGTAAATATATTCGTATCCGATCCGTTATCGTATTCATTTTATACATATTTTGACATTCGTATTCGTATTTGTTTTAAAATAGATGTGGATATGGATATAACGTTGACATTTGCTAATATTCACATTTGTATTCGTATATCCGTTTTCGTAACTAAGTATATTAATAAGTTTTTTTATAAGTATATGTAACAACATTTTATGATTGCATTCACCATTGTTAATTTAATTGCTATGAAATTACTATTATTTTATGTGTAAACTATCCTAAACATGTATATCTTAGTTAATCTATTAAATATTTATATTATTAATCATATCCGATTAGTATTTATTTTACATTCATATTCGTTTTTAAGAATACGATAACACACTTTTCACATCCATCAATATTCGTATCCGTATTTGAATTCGTATTTTAAAATGGATAAGGATATAATTATACCTATATCCATATCCCATCATTTTGGTCCTTACTCTAAATAGTCAACCACCACTCAAAGATAAATTAGGAGACCTTTGGCCTTGGCCCATGGAAGGCCGTATCCCGATATATCGACGATATATCGACGATATATCGGTATCGACAGGTCACCGATATATCGCCGATATGTCCGATATCGGGTATCGACACGCAAAAAAGGCAAGCTGAATCCCGATGTCGGCGATATGGCGTCGATATATCGCCGATATAAAGGCGATATATCGGTATCGACATGGTACCAATATCGATACCGATATCGATATGTCCTTCCATCTGCAGAATAAAAAATCTCGGTTGAGTTGGGTTTGCGATCATGTTGAGCTTAAAATTATTGGTTAGAAAAACAACACTCCGGTTAGATTCTTTAGATTGTTTGAAAAATTGAAGCAGTGGCTCGGTCAATTAAAATTTTCGTCGACTAATAATGAAGTGGGCATCTGCAGTAGTCCCTTTGGTGTACTGGATAAACCGAGAAAGCTCTGTCACACTATTTACTCTTTATTAAACAATGGAGGGATCATTTCAGTCCTATCTTCAGTCCTAGAATTTTCTTATTTTGATAAAAACAATTTTGGTCGCCTATCTTCAGTCCTAGAATTTTCTTATTTTTGCTGGTTGTTGGCGCATGGAAAATCCATACCCACCATTGCATGTGGAAAATGAACATCTTCTTGGCGAATAGATGCCACCTATCATTACAAGAAAAATGAGTTGTGGTCACGAAATGTGGCTACGGAAACTTGTGGTCACGATAAATTCCGTGGCCACTAGTTTCTCGTAACTACAATCTGTGGCCAAAGTCTTCATACAAGAGTTGTGTCCACGACAAGTTCCGTGGCCACTTGTAGTGGCCATAACATATTCGTGGTTAGAAAACTCTCGCGACGAGACTTGTAGCTACGGCTACTGACCACAACGTGTTGTGGCTAGAGCCCAATTCCGTAGCCACAAACCCCACATCCGTGAGCATAGTTCTGTAGCCACAACCTGTTTTCCTTTTAGTATATGCAAAGAGAAGGACAATGACTATATATAACCACTTATTTGAAGATTGTAAGTTTACTAGAATAGTCTTCGGCAAATGCAACCTCGATTTCACTGAAATTCCAAAAGTGTTCAAGCCTCTTGTTAACAAATCTGCCGCGCATCCTTGGCAGTTGATCGTCATCAAGGCATCACTTTGGTGGTTGATTTGGAAAGCGCGATACAATCACACCTTCGAAAACATCCTTCTCGACCCGATGAGAATCAATCAGGAGGGATAGCTAATTTATATGGTTCGTTTGGGTATCACGTTGCCTTACCACGACTGAATTGCTGCATCTTGGTTGACATCCTCCTAGACCAACAGAAGATAGATTATGCCAATGATCTTGAATTAAGTAGGCAAAATTTTCTTTCTTACAATTTTCAGGTGGTGCCCGCATGACATCTCAGGAATCAGGCAAGGCAATCCTGACTTCTCCAACTGGGAAACAAGAACGTCAAGCATCTGCTGCTAAGCAAATAGGAAGGTTTAGGCTTCCGTGATGTCTTTTTTTGCTTGAATATCTTTTTGTATTTTTTTTTCACCCGTACTGGGATTGTTTCTGCTGGTTATTGATCAAGGATGAACAAGTGAGGTTTTAAATTATCTGGTACCTGTACTCAAACTATATCACGTTCGTGGGCTATTTCCTCTGGTTGGTTTCTATCAATGATGATTGAACTTGATTTTTTTTCAAAAAAAAAAATGACCAGCATATTCTGTCAGTAGGCATACAGCAATCATAAAAATGAATTATAAAAAATGCAAGTGCATGGCTTCCTCATTTATTTGCATATATGGAATCCTGTATGTAATCCACTTTGTCACATCAACTCCTTGGAATATAAACAACTTTCCTTTTCTTTGACAATTTTGCACAACAGCTGTCATCTAACCCTTCTTCTGGTTAATGAAAACTACATCGATTCGGTGCACGTAAGGAGATCTTATGATGATGTTGATGTTAAATATACACTGTATTTGAAGCAAAACCGAAGTGCAGATTCCTAGTTATACCCTTAATCCTCTAACTTTAAGGCAGAATAAACTCTATGATACGTATTAGAAGACATTCCGTGCAACGTTGAACGGGCAAAAAATAGACGATCAATGTCTTCGATACCTTCCATGTGGCGTTGGCATGAATTGCTAGCCTTAGGGAATAATCTGGCCCTTCGTGCACTCATCATGGTCCGATCCCTACCTAGAAGCCATATAAATACTTTGAGTCGACGAGGAATTTTCCAAGTCCAGATCTGTCGTAAGGTTGGTATAGCTATGCCAGGATCAAAAATAAATGAAGCATAAATAACCGTATATGCCTTGTTTACCATAAACTAACCATACCTTCAAGTCCAATAGTCTCGTCCAACTAAGGGAATCCCAACCCGAATGAGTAACTCAGTCATTCTCAAGAGGTTTGTCGTCTCCTGCTTAGAGAGCTCCACATGAAACCTAGGTAACCAAGCATCATTAATCCACATTTCACCTACTCGCCAATGCTGGTTCATTGTCAAAACAAACAAATATGGAAAACTATCACAAAGAGACACATGTCCAGACCAATCTTCTAACCAACATCGAAAGGCCTCCTCAACACCAAGATAGGATTGCACAGATGACGAGATCTGCAGGTGATGGAGCAAATCCCCCTCCAAAAATTAAATGACACACTCACCAGGTCTAATCTCCAGGAGAATGCCTCTAAAACACCATAGGTCTTTCGCAATAAGGAACACATAAAATCTAAACCACTGCCCCAAATGCATGTCACCCACTTTTCCTGGAGTGCCTTGTTCATCATATCCGGATTCAGGATGCCCAAACCACCATCACCATCAGAGAACACAATCCTCGGTCACCCAACCAAGGGAATCCTAAGGGAGTCTCCAAGCATCTATGGACCCCTATAGGGAGAAGCCTTAAAGACAAGAAGAAAACCAGAATGACAGACTATACTGTCTTCTAAAGCATCAAGCGCCCCCATCGGGAAATGCAAGAAGCATGCTCGTCTGCAAGTCTTCGTTCAATCTGCTCAACTACTAACATCCAGTATGTTTGGCGAAGATGTCCACTAAACATCGGTAATCCTATATAGTTGATTAGAAGGACATCCTTCCGAAATATGAGTGAGATCTCACGCGTCATCGCCTCATCATCTTTCAAATCAAAGGGGACAAACACTGACTTATCCCAGTTGTTTTGAGATTAGAGATCTCCTCAAATAGGTCAAGCACTATTTCATTCCCTGTCGCCTCTCAGGTTCTCCCTTTATGATAAATATTATCTTATCGTCATACTATAGGATGGGAACCAACAAGTTATTTTACTAATAACCTGCATAGAATTCTCCTTCATCCGCTCGAGAAACCATACACGATAGTGCATCTGCAACCAAAACAAAGAGCAAAGGAGCCAAAGGACATAATTGTCGAACTTCTCTTTGTGGCTAGAAAAATCACCTTCTTGTGATGCCCATTCACCAAAATCGAGAAAGAGACTGTAATCACACACCTCTTCATCCATGCAATCCAAGCATATATGGAAAGCCACACCGGGAAAGAGATGTCCGGAAGATCCAGCTGACACAAACATATGCTTTGGAGAAGTCAACTTTCCAAGGCATTCACATGGTCTTCCGCCCTTTCCAATCCACAATAATTTCTGAGGCAATGATCACTCCATCCATCATGTGACGATCATGAATGAATGCAACATGTGAAGTCGCAACAATGGAGTCCAAAACCTCATGAAACTAATTTGCCAAAAACTTAGCCACCATGAGATATATGGCATTTGATAAGGCAATGGGTCGAAATCCTCTATGTGACGAGCCACATCTTTCTTTGGAGCAGAAATACGAAAGTATGATTAAGTCGCTCGAAAACTTGATTTTCTGACCTCAATTCTTCCGCCACAACCACCACATCTTGTTCCACAAGATTCTAGAACTCCTGAAAAAGAACACTGGAAAACCATATGGACTTGGAGATCCATCCGCATTCAGCTCAAACATAGCCGTGCGAACCTCAACTGGAGTAAAGGAACGAACCAACCCAGCAATCTGGGCTCAAATGGGCGAGGAATGTCCCTTCCCAACCATCGTACGCTCATAGTCGATATCTTCCTACTCATCTCTAAAAAATGAAGAAGAATGTCCCTCCTCACCCATTCGATGGTCGTTATTCATGCTTACAAATCAACAAGTCCTATCTACCTTTCTCCTATTTTCCGTAGACGAATATAGTAAGTAGTGATACTAATAATTATTTATTGCGTTTATGCTCAATTTGATTCAATGGAATCACTATAAACAATTGTATCAAATCGGCCCACTAGTATTTTCATCATTTTTAAGCCATGCGATCTAATTCTATGGAAAAGTCTGCAGCTTTATAATGCATGAAACGCTGCACAATTTTGGAAAACCTTACATCCGCAAGAAAATTTTTAGATCTGATAACATATGTACGAAGCTATTGTAATTATAATCATAAGAATCATCAAACTTGATTTCTAAGCATTATAACAATCAAGCTTGATTGCATTGAGTTAGTATACGAATAAAATCTCTTAAAAACATGAATAAGCGTCTTTTGTACATTCCTCCTTTCTCTCGTACTTGTCAGAATTTGGAGGAACACCCAATAAAGATGGGAGAACAAATGAGGGGTACAATAAACATCATTTTTTTCTTTGTTGCCTTTTTTTACTATTTTTTTACATCTCATATTTTTTTTGCCATCTCTTTTTTTTCCCGGTTATTCATTTTCTTCTCTTATTTTTTATAAGCCTTCTTCCTTCCTTTTTTTCTTTTTTATGCATACAATAGGAGCTCAAATCGGGCTAAAAAATTGGCATTCCATCTTTTTGCAAATACGATAGCCCAAGGCTCTAATACCTATGGGAAAAAATAATACAGAAGCGAAAATAGATCAAGAGCAATAAGCAACAAAAAATACTAAAAATTTGACATGAAAACCCTACTAAGGAGTGGGAAGAAATCACGAATATCTCAAAGAACAATTATTTATTTCACTCTCTATGAATACACGGGTGCATGGTATTTTATATAAACCAACTGACTTCCCAAAGTTCAGTATTCACGGATGATGTTGGACTATTCAGAGGTGCATGTATAATATATACTTGAAATAAACAAATAGATAGAGAAAGAGATGGAGATGCCTAGTATAGAAGCCTTGACTTTTGTTTATCACTGGAAGTCAGGAAAATTAATTTAGAAACACCTAATCCGATCAGGTAGGTGTATGCTAATATGAACTGCAAACCGTGTATTTTATACTCTGCATTTCACATCATTGACCATCACTCCATTTTCCCCCGATTGCCATCATTCCTTTCCACGAGTATCGGAAAATTCCATTTTTTTTCTGTTTAATTAGTCCAAATAAATTAATAATTACCTAGAAAGAGACACAGAGATACCTAATATAAAGGGGGTGGATACCGTCAACCTTGACTTTTTGTATACCACTAGATTGGAAACATTAATTTAGATAAATATCTACTCTGATGATGTGTGTGCATGCGTGGAACTAGTATACATGATGGACGGTCAATGACCATGACCTCTCATTGGTTATTATATTTCGATTGTATGATGTCTTACATTTTTAATGTGTTCACTCCTTAATTGTCAAACATATAACGCTCTAAGAGAGATCCTATACATTTATTTTTGTTAAGGGGCAGGGTAACATTGTAAGTTATGGAAGGAAATATCGACAATATATCGGCAATATATTGATATCGACATGAGACCGATATGGACACCGATATGATGATATATCTCGATTTTCAGGCGTTTTCTTCACAAAAGATCGCCGATATGGACGAAATTTTGGCAATATATCGTCAAAATATCGTATCGATACGATATCGAAACGATATCGATATCGATACGACCTTCCATGATTATAAGGTGTAACTACTTTAAAGACCTCAGTTTGAATCTTACCTTAGTCCAATTTTAATTCCTTTTATAAATTTTAACCCATCAATA